>CM061066.1:164846007-165306644 GCA_030762895.1 Sophora flavescens | reverse complement strand
ATCAGGCATATTTCATAAGAAACCAAGAGACAATCGATCTTAAGTCCAATTAGGAGCTTAGGTCCCTAGACTCACATCTCTCACCAATTCGGGTACTCTTCTCACCTCACTCATGTGTTTGAGGGTATGTGACACCCGCCCGGTTTCCTCGAGTAAGGTGCCCTACCATAAGCTTGACTATTAACCAAAGCACACAAGAATCAAGAGGTCTTTTATTTCGGTTGTAACGGGGTCATGGGATTTATTGTTAGGTGGGGAAGTCAAAGAGAAAGGGAAATTCTAGAGGCTAAACAAAATCGACCAGTGCAAAGCATGACACCTCCTAAAATTCCTTTTTTTTTGGGCTTCAGTTTTCCACCTTCTTTTTTTTTCTTATTTCTTGCTTTATTTTTCTCATCCCCTTCTCCAATTTTTTTTTTTTTGTTTTTGTTTTTATTTTTATTTTTATTTGTAGAAGGGGGGATTTTCAAATTCTCGATAAATTTTTATCCCACACTTTATACTTTTAAACTACCTTTCTTGCCCTTTGCAACACTTTTTAAGAGGTGCCATACTAAGCATTGTTCATTAAAATAGATCAATGGTACCAAGAAAAGTATTTATTCTTTTAGGCTCAAAATTTGGAAACTAAGAGGCAATTTATCAGTCAAAGTTCAGGAGGCCTGAAAAATACCTAGTGCCTCAATCATTTTCAAATGTGTTTTAAAAAATTTTTTAAGCTTTGAAACGGTTTCAAGTCAAGTTCTAGAGGGCACAACCCAAGAGGAAATAAATCACTCGATCATCAAGGAATAGGGTAGATTTAGTGGGTACCCCTTTTTGGCTCAAAATCTCTCATTTAGTGGTTTAGAATCGATGAGAAGCCTAAATCTAAGGAACCATTTGCTAATTATTAACTTTCAAAAGATTGTCTCAAGCATTTTTCATTTTTAGCCTATCATAAGAAATCAAAAACTGGGTTCAAAAATCCACTGTCATAATTCAATCGACTGTCCTAATTGGCACAAAGTTTTCACTATTGGAGGAAGATCCTAAGCAGGGGACAGTTTAATCATGTGATTTATGCAAAACTAATCCTAGATGAATGCAACATGCAATGATGCAAAATTGATACCCCTACCCCAAGCTTAAAAACTTACATTGTCCCCAATGTAAATAATTAAGCCGTGGGGAGGATAAAAACGAAAATAAAATAAAAATAAAAGAGAAAAGGAACAGAGTATCTCACTGAGGTGAGGGGTGCTGGCCCAGATGCCAGTCGTAGAGCTACTGGAGCAGAGCTCTCTGCTCGCCGCTCCTCGCATAATGCCTCGCTGCTCCTCCATAATGCGCTCTCGGTTCGCTAAAATGGTGTCGAAAGTGGATGCGAACCGTGCATAGGGGTCCTCGGATGACGGACTGCAGCTAAGAAGACGGGTGCCTGAGCGGCCTAGGGCCTGCGGTGGCGGGCGCATCGGCCTCTCTACTCTAATGGGCCGAGGCTCTTCCCACCGGCACTTTCCAAGTTGCTGGGTTTGATACATCTAAGGTGTGGGGTTAGGTAGAGGAATGGGTGCCTCGGCACTGGGGTGTTTCAGGCAAAGATATGCCATCCTCCCTGGACGATCATCCCCATAGCCTCACAATCCTGTAAGGAGATACGGTCCGTCCAGGGACGGCCTCAAAACCATCCAGATCAAGGTTGAAGTGGTGGCATATGGTGGTGATGAGGCCACCAATGACAATAGTACCAGTCGCACTCTTGGCAACCTTTAAGAGGTGCCTAGACAAATAGGACCCTGTGTCCACATTGCTCTCTGGGTGGAGCATGGCCCCATAATATAGGGACCTCGTCCCCGCGGACGGATCCGCCACTCTTGCCACGACAAAGCAGGGGTATTGGCTATGCTATGACCTCGTGCATATACCTGGTGCTAGGGTTAGCAAAGGCCGTGGACTTGGATGTCCGAGGGTCAAATCTCCCCCCTCATAGTCTATCACTTACCGTAAATCATGCGCACTAAACCCTAGGGGCATCTTCGGTCACCCCCTACTGCAATCCAAATATCTCATTAAATTCGCCAAGGTTAGTACGAAGTCTGGTTGAAGAGGCGGAGTGTGATCCGCCCTTCTATATAATGCCGCCCTTGGAGGATTTTAGCGTTTAGGGAGCTTAGGAACTCCGGTGTAGGCCAGCATATGCGTGCTCGGGTGCAAGCGAACTCGCTCCACCCTACGTTCAGTAACATCCAATTGACGTCCACAAACAATCTTAAGGTATCTAAACAAGCATCATCAAGATATTTGGTTTGTACTATTTTTCTATTTTTTAAAAACATTGAACCTATCATGTTGAGCACTATCCTTAGAAACTATACCAAACCCATACCCATCGGGCTTAATTTGAAGAGTCGCAGTCGAGAGGGTTACCCTGCTCTACTGCGAGTGCGTGAAGCCCTGAGCCGCCCCTTTGCCTTTTTGTTGCCATGATCCTGAGAGAGCACCAAAAATCTCACCCTTTCTCGCTTCCTCGCTGGGTTGGTTAGGGTTCCAAATTTTGGGGATTTTGAATCTGCCCAAAATTGGAGGGGGTTACCTTGTGGGATGTTTGGGTTAGGGTTAGGGAGGTAAGGGGTGGAGCTCTGTGCGAGTGGGTGCAGTGGGGAGGTGGTTTTCGAGGTTTTGGCTATGGAGGAGAAGGTGAATGTCAGAAGGAAGAAGAAGGAGAACAGGGATGGTTTGTGGTAGAGGAGGACGGTGAACAGGGGGAAGTGTGCGTGATGGTTGTAAGATGAGGGCAAGGAGGACTTGGGAGGAAGGGAAGAGGACCAGAGGTGGATAGGAGGCCGAGAGGAAGATGAAGGAGACAAAGAGTGTGGAGAAAAGGCTGCAAAATTAGGTTTTAAAACCTGGGTCTGACGCGCATCACGGCCGTGATGGCCATCACGGCCCAGCCGTGATGCATTCTGTTCCTTTGAAAACCTTCAGTCACGGCCGTGATTCGTATCACGGCCTCCCCGTGATGACTTCTGACATGCTCTAACTATCTGTCACGGCCGTGACCCATATCACGGCCTGGCCGTGACCCATATCACGGCCTGGCCGTGACAGATTTTGTCCCTTCCAGTTCTTCTTGTCACGGCCGTGATACGTATCACTACCTGGCCGTGATGGACTCTGTCTTTTGAGGGCCTGCTGTCACGGCCGGTGATGTGCATCACGGCCTGCCCGTGATGGTTTCGACTTTCAACTGGCTCGCCCATCACGGCCGTGACAGATACCGACTTTCCTTTTCCATCCCCTTCATTCTTCATCGCTTCCTGACCTGAAAACACTTGACAAATTATTTATTTATGGTCTTTTTCCTCTTGATCTTCTCAAGTTATTCAAGAGTTATATTCAAAAACAAATGGAAAAAGGGAAAGAAAACTTGGGTTGCCTCCCAAGAAGCGCTTATTTACGGTCTTAAGCTTGACCATAGCCTTTTCAGTCCTTCGCTACTGGATCTAGGAGGGGAATCGCAACCTCGTGCTCAAGTGGATGTTCTCCGAGGTAGTGTTTCAGTCTCTGTCCATTGACCTTGATTGTTCCACGTTCCTGGCTCCAGACCTCGACGGCACCATAAGGGAATACTTTCATTACTTTAAATGGTCCGGACCATCTTGACTTGAGCTTCCCTGGGAATAACCGCAACCTCGAGTTATAAAGTAGCACTAGTTCTCCTTCATGGAATTCTCTACGAAGGATATGCTTGTCATGCCACTTCTTTGTTCTCTCTTTGTAAGATTGTACGGACTCATAGGCATCCAACCTTAGCTCATCAAGTTCCCGAAGTTGTAGGGATTCTCCTTTCCCAAAGGCTTTCATATCAAAGTTCAGCATCTTAATAGCCCACAAAGCTTTATGCTCAAGCTCGACTGGTAAGTGTCATGGCTTACCGTAAATAAGTCTAAAGGGTGTCATCCCGATAGGAGTCTCGTAAGCCGTACGGTATGCCCAAAGAGCGTCATCAAGACTTAAGGACCAATCCTTTCTCGACCCTGAAACGGTCTTTTCAAGAATGCTCTTTATATCTCGATTGGAAACTTCGACTTGTCCACTCGTCTGAGGGTGGTAAGGTGTAGCGATCCTATGAATGACTCCATACTTGAGTAGGAGTTTCTCAAATTGTCTTTCAATGAAGTGCGATCCTCCATCACTAATGACTGCCCTCGGAATCCCAAACCTTGGAAAAATCACCTTCTTGAATAGTTTGATTACAGTTCTTGCATCACTTGTTGGGGAAGGAATGGCCTCCACCCATTTAGAGACATAATCAATGACTACAAGAATGAACTTATTATTGCAAGATGAAGGAAAAGGTCCCATGTAGTCGATTCCCCACACATCAAATATCTCCACTTCTAACATGGTGTTGAGTGGCATTTCATGCTTTTTAGAGATGTTTCCCGTTCTTTGACATGGATCACAAGCAAGCACGAACATCTGGGCATCTCTGAAAATATGAGGCCAATAGAAACCAGCCTGGAGCACCTTCGCTGCTGTCTTCGAGCCACTAGCATGTCCCCCGTAAGATGAGGAATGACAACAACTCAAGATACTTGGGACCTCGGCTTCCGAGATACACCTTTTGTATATGTTATCCGCACACCTGCGGAAAATGTAGGTCTCATCCCATACGTAGTTCTTGAGATCAGAAAAGAACTTCTTCTTTTGTTGATAATTGAGCTCCGGTGGTAGAATCCCGCATACAAAGTAATTCACAAAGTCCGCATACCATGGAGCTTCCTCCCCCAAGATGGCAAACGGTTGCTCATCGGGGAAAGAATCATCTATCGGCAGAGTGTCCTTCTCATGTTTAGATGGTTCAAGTCTGGATAAGTGGTCCGCAACTAGGTTCTCCATCCCTTTCCGGTCTCGAATCTCCAAATCGAATTCTTGCAAAAGCAGAATCCATCGGATGAGTCTCGGCTTTGCTTCCTTCTTAATCATGAGATGCCTTAGTGCGGAGTGGTCAGTGTACACTATGACTTCAGAACCCACGAGGTAAGATCTGAATTTCTCGAAAGCAAAGACAACCGCAAGCAACACTTTCTCAGTTGTGGCATAATTCGCTTGAGCTCCATCTAGAGTTTTGCTTGCATAGTATATTGCATGGACCTTCTTGTCTCTCCTCTGTCCCAATACTGCTCCCACGGCATAGTCACTAGCATCACACATGACTTCGAATGGCTCATCCCAATTTGGTGTTTGCATAATGGGAGCGGTGGTCAGAGCCTCCTTTAACCTGGAAAATGCACTCAAACATTCTTCATTAAAGTCAAATGGAGCATCTTTCATTAAAAGCTTAGATAAGGGTTTAGAAATTTTTTGAAAAATCCTTGATGAAACGCCAGAAAAATCCAAGTGTGACCCAAGAAACTTGTAACTCCCTTCACATTTATTGGTGGGGGCAAATTTTCAATAACATCTATTTGGCCCCTGTCCACCTCAATGCCTCTACCCAGAAATCAAGTGCCCAAGCACTATACCTTCTTTACCATAAAATGGCATTTCTCCCAATTCAAAGCACCAAATTGGTTTCTTCGCATCGCTGCAAAATCTTGGACAAATTTGTTAAACAATCATCAAAGGTAGTTCCATAAACAGAAAAATCATCCATAAAAACCTCCATGATGTTTTCAATGAATTCAGAGAAAATTGCAGTCATGCATCTTTGGAAGGTAGCGGTGGCATTATATAGACCAAAAGGCATTCTTCTATAGGCAAAAGTGCCATAGGGACAAGTAAACGTGGTATTTTCTTGATCACTAGGATGTATAGGAATTTGGTGAAAACCGAATATCCATCCAAGTAACAAAAGTATGAATGCCTGGCTAACCTTTCAAGCATCCCGATCAATGAATGGGAGAGGAAGTGATCTTTCCTTGTTGCCTTATTTAGTTTCCTATAATAGATGCACATCCTCCACCCGGTTTCTGTCCTAGTAGGGATAAGTTCATTATTTTCATTTTGAACAACAGGTCCATTCCCCCTTTCTTAGGAACCACATGCACCTGGACTAACCCATTCACTATCGTGAGATTGGATAAATAACCCCTGCATCCAACAGCTTGAGCACTTCCTTTTTAACCACCTCTTTCATATTAGGGTTTAACTTACGTTGATGCTCAATGGATGGTTTATGCTCATCTTCCATTAAAATGCGATGCATACAAAAGGAAGGATTTATGCCTTTAATATCATCAATTGTATATCCTATCACTTTCCTATGCATTCTAAGCTCCCTAAGTAATTTCTCAGTTTCCAACTCATTCAAGCTAGCATTCACAATTACCGGATAGGAATAGTTAGGGCCGAGAAATCCATACCTCAAAGTCGAGGAAGGGGGTTTTAGTTCTACCTTGGGGGCTTCTTCATCCTTCGATCCTTCTTCTCTGGTGTCAACTCAAGTTTTTCTTTCTTTGTTTTGTTGGGAGGAATTTCTGGAGTAGCCTCCAGAAAGCGGGCATAATTCCCTACTTCTCCTCCATGAGCGCTTAAGTCTCCACCAATCAAACACATTTCCAGCGGGTCATCAACACAAGCTTGTGTAGATTCTTCTTTCACCACTTGGTGCATTAAGCCAATCCTGCAACAAGAATCTTCAAAAGAAGGGTGTTTAATAGATTTAGCTAAATCAAATTCAACTTTATCATCACCCACAGTTAAGGTCAATTTCCCATTCTTAACATCAATAATGGCTCTCCGGTAGCGCAAGAAGGGCCTACCAAGAATAATGGGGATTTGGGAATCCTCTTCCATTTCAAGCACCACAAAATCCGCAGGAATGAAAAATTTACCCACTCTAATAGGAACATCCTCCAAGATGCCCACTGTGAATTTGACGGACCGGTCCGCCAATTGAAGGGAGATTGTTGTGGGTTTTAGTTCACCCATCTCCAACTTCTTGCAAATAGAGAGGGGCATAAGACTAACACTAGCCCCCAAGTCACAAAGAGCCTTATCAAAACTAGTGTTACCAATTAAGCAGGGAATAGAGAAACTACCAGGATCTTTCAATTTAGGAGGCAATTTATTTTGAATTAGAGCGCCGCACTCCTCAGTTAAGGCCACTGTCTCATAGTCCTCTAGCTTTCTCTTATTTGACAAGATATCCTTAAGAAATTTAGCGTATGTCGGCATTTGTTGTAATGCCTCATTGAAGGGTACATTAATGTACAATTTCTTGAGGACGTCTAGAAATTTTCCAAACTGCTTATCTAACTTAGCCTTAGCCAACCTTTGAGGAAAAGGTATCGGGGGTTGGTAAGGTGGTGGAGGGACATACTTAGACACTTTTTCACTGGGCTCTTCCTCGTCTGAGGGTTGTGTCTTAGTAGGTTCCTCCTCCTCAGCTACACTATTGTCATTACTCTCCCCTTTAGCCTCAGGACTTTCAAGTTTCTTACCACTCCTTAGACTCACGGCTTTACATTGCTCATTATTTGGGTTTACCTCAAAGTTGTCCAGGAAACTTGCCCGATTGCCTCACCGAATTTCCAGCTTGTTGGGCAATTTGAGTTTCTAACATCTTGTTATGGATGGCTAAGTTATCTACCTTAGATGCTAGTTCCTTTATTGCCTCATTAACTACCCTACCTTGTTGCCTAAATTCTTCGTTCGCTTAGTTTGAGTAGCAACAAAATTTTCCATGAGAGACTCGAGCTTAGATTTTTGTACCTAAGGATACCCGGATGCTTGGTTTCCTATTACCTTGTCCTTCTTGGAATTCGTGATTCAACGTGTTGTTGTAGTTTCCGTAGGAAAGGTAAGGACTATTCCTCCTCTGGTTGTAGGGATTTGGGGGAGCATAGTTTGGCAGCTTCGGGTTTGTGTCGTAGAAATTGTGGCAAGAGTTCACTTGCTCCCCTGAAGCACCGGACTCAGAAGCGACACCATGTGGGCACTCCATTATGTCATGTCCCTGCACACCACAAATCTCACAAACAACATTAGTAGCATCGATTGAACTCACGTGAGCCTTTTCAAGCTTATCAAATCGTTTATTTAGTGAGTCGAATTTAGACATAATCAGATCGATACTATTCATTTCGAACTTACCCCCCGAAAGCTTCTTCGGGTTATTACCCCTCTCAAAGCCCCATTGGTGATAATTGGTGGCCACGTTCTCAATGATGTTGAATGCTTCATCGGGGTCCTGCTTCATGAAGGCTCCACCAGCTGCGGAGGCGAGTGACACCTTTGATGAATAATCCAATCCGTTGTAGAAGATGTGCACTAACAACCACTTTTCCAGTCCATGATGTGGGCATGACTCCAGCAATCCCTTGTAGCGATCCCAAGCTTCGGATAAACATTCTCCGTCTTTTTGGAAGAAGCCGGTGATCTGGGTCCTTAGGTAAGCAGTCTTGGATGGAGGGAAGAATTTCTCCAAGAATGCTTGCTCTAATTGGTCCCAAGTTGTCAACGTGTTAGGGGCACTTGCTTCAACCAAGCTTTCGCTTTTCGGTCGAGAGAAGGGAAGGGAATAACCTCAGGCGTATAGCATCGATCAAGGCACCTTGAATCCTTATCGCATCGGTGAATTCCAAGAATGTTTCCACATGATCCGTCGGGTCCTCCGAGGGCAATCCTCCAAACTTGTGTTGCCTAATCATGCTAATTAAGTGAGGCGGTATGGTGTAGTTTTCCGCCTCAATTTCCGGCCTTGCAATCCCAGTTCGCGGACCCTTAGCATTTGGGGCTGTGTAGTCCTTTAGCGGTTTGGAATCCGATAGATTCGCTATGAGTGGAATGGGAATCAACCTCTCTCTCTCTTTGTAGTCTCCTACGTCTATGAAAGGTCCTTTCGATCTCGGGGTCGGCTTCAACAAGGCTTCCAAGACTTAGGGATCTTTGCATAAACGGGAAGAATACCTAGGGAAGAGAGATAGATACTCTAGAAAAAGAAAAATAAATAAGTAATAAAATAAAATAAAAATGTCCAGAAAAATCAATTTAAAAATCAAATTGAAATTCAAGAAAACACAGTCCCCGGCAACGGCGCCAAAAACTTGATGTGATAAATTCGTAAAGTGTACCCTGGATTCGTTGCCAAGTTATAAAAAGATCGATCCCACAGGGACCGTGATCTCAAACTTCAACTAATTAGAAAATCGATAAAACTGGACTACGATTTTGAAAAGGTTTTGATTTTTGAAATAGGATCAAGTAACAATCAAATTTAATTTCGCAATTAAACAAAACAGAAAGCGATTCAAATCGGGGGTTTTCGAATTTAAAATGGATTCCCAGGAATCGGGATACCACAAAACTGTTTATGATACTGAATCGATTCCTCTCCTTGTCAATTACCAAAATTTGTTTTGAAGGTGAATCTGTCCTAAATTAGCTAATGCTCCCTCTCGGGTTACAAAAGCTGTGCCCGATTAAATCAATCCCTACTCTCGTGGTAATTGAATTTAGATCGGACCCCTTGAGTTTTGTGACGATTCGTGAATCCTCGAGGGACGGCTTCTAACTCTCATGATTTCAGTCCCAAGTTCTATTCCTATGGATCCGATACCTAAGTTCACCGTTGGGTTCGTCCTTAGTGTATCTATGGCACGCAAACAAGTGGCCACCGAATTCGCGAGTAATTAAAGCGATAGGGATCGAATCAAAAACAAATCTGAATTAACAAGAAATCAAAATCTATACATCACCATAAACAAGTTTCGGGCATAGCCCCAATTCCAAGAAACTAGACTACTACTCCAAGATTGCCATTCTTGTAGCAAGCTTGGTTAAAATAACATACACGAAAAAAATCCCTAGAGAGGAGAAGAGGAGGAAGGAGAAGAGAGATCCTAAATTATAGCCTAAGTGGTAGCAGCCAAAAAGTGTCCCTAAGCCTCTGACTTGATCCCATATTTATAGATATGGGAAGTTAGAATCCCAATCTAACTCAAATTAGATCCAAATCACTTGCTTCGATCCAAGTAACACGCATCACTACCGTGATGGCTTCTGCCTTGTGCTATGCTTCAGTAAATGGTCTGTCACGGCCGTGATGACCATCAGGCCGGGCCGTGACAGATTCTGCCCTAAGGGTGTCTGGCTCAATATGCATGTCACGGCCGTGATGGGCATCACGGCCTGGCCGTGACAGCTTCTGACTTTTTTCATCCTTTTTCGACTTCACTTGATCACTACGTGATGGGCATCATTGTTGGTGTAAGCCCTATAGGCCAGTGTATCTTTCTATTATATATATATATAAGATATGAGGCATTCCAGTTTATTGTCTTACTTGTTTAAACATAATAAAGTCCTAAGAATAGAAATTTCAGATTAATAGAATATCAAGTATATGACTTGATCGTGAGACACTATTCAACAATGAAATCCTATTCTTAAATATCCGTAGTCAAGTATTTTATTAATAAGGACAATAATAATACATGGAGACTATTATGTGTGCAGATCGATGACCATATCTCACGGGTCATGGATATGAGATATCGAGCATCCACATAGGTACACATTAGAGTAATGACATACTGGATTGACCCACCATGAGAACACTACATGGAGCGTTGTGTGAGTGTCATAAGTAGTTCTCATAGTGACAATGGTGTATGCGATCCTTCGACCTGAAATCGCTACGATCCCTACATGAGGAGTCGTGGTGCTTTAATATCGTCAAACGTCATCTGTAATAGGATGATTATAAAGACGGTCATTGGGCATACCACGAGCCATGCGAGAGGGATGTGAGTGACCTAGATGGAATTTGTCCCTCCTACATAACAGGAGTAATATACATGGGGCCCCGATAGAGAGTGAGACTGCAAAAATGCATGGTCGTCTTGAAATGAGTCAATATGAGATATTGACCTCATTTGTTGTTAAGTCTACTCGGGTATCAGGGAACATGATATTGAACCATACAAGGGTGACACATTCTATGTCTTGTGTTCAATATAGATATATGGACAAAGGGATAATAATGCACATGAATATTTGTCACAGAAAGGTTTCGTCAAATCACTGACTTTCTCACTACTTAGGTAGCAGTGATGTATTGCTAGATACCGCTCACTGTTTGTAATATTAAATGGGATTTAATATTACTACTAACGTTTTGGGAACCTATAGGGTCACACACATAAGAGCGGATTAAAAGAAGCATTAAAAGGAGGCTGCTCACCTAACTCACTTAAGGAGGCTGCTCACCTAACTCACTTAAGGAGGCTGCTCACCTAACTCACTTAAGGAGGTGCTTCTATAAATAGATCACCTAAGCTATTGTGCCAATACGGTTGTTGTTCATCAAGGCCACACATAGAGAGTGAAAGTGAGCAGCAGGTCTCTGTTTTCGAAGCTAGCACTGTGAGAAAGAGACGCTTCGGGTTCGTGACGTTGGACGTTCATGGAATCTGCTCGTGTGGATACCTTAGAGACATCGTTCGTGCGGTGTTCGTGATAGACGATTTTAATCAACTGTCATCGCTTCAAGAGGTAAATCTTCTATCCATGAATCATGACCATTCGCAAGGATCCTTCGATGGGAATTTTTCCGCTGCGTTATTTTAGTTTTATACGCAAATTCCCAACAGTGGTATCAGAGCCGCTTGCGAAACCATGATTACATTACGTGGTTTACCCGTTATGTATGATAACATGTTTATAATATGAATCGTTTTTCTGAAAATTGTTTTCCAAAATCGTTTGCACTGATTCTGAAAGCTTGTTTCTGTAATTTTCGTATGTATATGATATATGCGTCTATTGCATGTTTATGTATATATGCGATATATACATTGGTTCTGGAATCCTTATTATGTTCTGCAATGGCGTCAAGTGGTTGATGTTGAACATGATCGGTTTCAGTTCTCTGTTGGCGGCGTTAAGAGGTTTCAAACATGAAGAGTTCATGTTCTTGCGGCTGAAACCGCCAAGGTTGAAACCAAGCCGCCAAGGTTGAAAAACCAGCCGCCAAGGTTGAAAAATCAGCCGCCAAGGTTGAAAAACCAGCCGCCGAAGTTGAAACCGCCAAGGTTGAAACCAAGCCGCCAAGGTTGAAAAACCAGCCGCCAAGGTTGAAAAACCAGCCGTCGTGGTTGAAACCGCCAAGGTTGAAACCAAGCCGCCAAGGTTGAAAAATCAGCCGCCAAGGGTGAAAAACCAGCCGCCGAGGTTGAAAGCCTTGCCATACCCCGCAAGGGGCGGCCTCCCCTTGACCCCCGCCCGCTGACCGGGCAGCGGGACCCCCGTGCTACCTCTGCGTAGTGTGTTATTTCGAAATTCAATTTTTTGAAATCTTTTATATCACTTAATAATATTATTAATAATAATAAAAGAGGTATTATTATTGTTTGTTATTATTTGCATTGTGATGCATGGTGGATGGTTATGGCCTTAGTCTTTTGGTTTATTTTGAAATACGGCCTGCGTGCCGTGCCTTTCTCTTATATTCCATATGTATATTCTTTTCTCATCTCACTCCCCTCATATGTAAAATGAGGTTTCTGTTTATGTAATGTAATGATGGAGACAAGAAGACGTTATCCTGTGGGAGATCATGCTTGGAGAAGCTTGGACGCTCCTAGGTTTTAGTTTAGATTCTCTCATTGGCTTGGGAGAATCAATGCGTTAGGGGCCATAACCATATCACATTTATTTGCTTTATATATGTATGAGATGCATGTATGTATATAGTATGTTAAAATAGTTTAACTAATATATGTATGAGATGCATGTATGTAAATAATAAGTTAAAGAGTTTAACAAATGATGAGATCAAATTTTAATCAAATCCCTCAAAAGGAAATATTAAGTCACATTTAAAGGCCTTCCAATGCATGGCACTCGTCAAGACTATGATCGATTAAGTGTGGGTCTGCCAAAGCGGGGTACCTTTATCTATCCTAGTAAGACGCGATGGGACAAATGTAATGTTCAACTGCTATTCATTGGGTCTGACTTAACTAAGCCAACTTCAATAGGATTGAAAGGCTTAGAGGCTTATAAGTTGGGCTATAGTCCATGTGATGGATTAGAATAAGAGTTATTCGCCCAACTGTCCAAGAGTTGCATGAGATGCAATCGGAAAGTGTTTCCTACCTATATAACCGAATTTTGAGCGATCAGCCAAAGCTGACTTAAAGCTAGGTGAAATATGGATCTTGGCCCACTAGAAAGTCTTCCAACGGGATTTTCCGAATCAATGATGAGGGTCATTGTTTTGAGTAAAATAGTGGGAGGCGTATTTAATTAAAGACCTTATTAAATAACTTCATGGCATGATACTTATATTTTGCATATTTATTTATGTAGATTACCATGGCATCAAACACATCAAGTAACCTATCATTGCGATCCGTCGTTGAGAAGGATAAACTATCCGGAAAAAATTTTCTAGACTGGTACAAAAACTTGAGGATTGTCTTCAAACATGAGAAAAAGCTGTATGTTCTTGAGGAGCCTATTCCTGAGGAGCCACCGGCTTCAAATGCTCCTAAGGCTGACAAGGATGCTTATAAGAAGTATCAGGATGACACCTTAGACGTCGGCTGTCTTATGCTTGCTACCATGACCTCTGAGCTGCAAAAGCAACATGAGACCATGGAGGCGTACGATATGATCGTACACCTCAAGCTTCTCTACCAAGAGCAAGCAAGGCATGAGCGGTTCGAAGTTTCCAGAGCCCTTTTCCAGTGTAAATTGGCAGAAGGAAGCCCTGTGAGTCCTCATGTACTCCAGATGATCGGGTACATTGAGAATCTCGACAGACTGGGATTTCCTTTAGGCCAAGAGTTGGCCACTGACTTAGTTCTGCAATCGTTGCCTGAGATCTATAGTCAGTTTGTCATGAACTATAATATGAATGATCTTGACAAACCTTTGCCAGAATTGTTGAGCATATTAAGAACTACTAAACAAAATATTAACAAAGGAAAGGGGAAGGCCATTTTGATGGTCCAGGCTGGAAAGAGCAAGAAGCAGCCCAAGAAGCCCAAATACAAACAAAAGGGCAAGGGCAAGGCCATCAACAGGTTCAAGCCCAGTACTTCTGGCTTGAAGCCTGTGGGTGGTGTGGCTAAGGAAGGCACTTGCTTCCACTGTGGTCGGACAGGACATTGGAAGAGGAACTGCCCAAAATACCTGGAAGAAATCAAGAAGAAGAAGGGAAGTGAGACTTCCGCTTCAGGTATGTTTGTTATAGAAGTCAATTTATCTACTTCTGCATCATGGGTATTAGATACTGGATGTGGTTCTCACATTTGTACAAATGTGCAGGATCTAAACAGGAGTAGACCATTGGCAAAGGGCGAAGTCGACCTACGAGTTGGAAATGGAGCAAAAGTTGCTGCTTTAGCTGTAGGGACTTATGTATTGACTTTACCCACTGGGCTTACTATTCAGTTAGAGAACTGTTATTTTGTGCCTGCAATTAGCAGGAATATCATTTCCATTTCTTGTTGGGACAAGATTGGTTTTTCTTTTATAATAAAGAACAAAAGTTGTTCTATTTATTTGGATGATATTTTCTATGCTAATGCACACATGAGTAATGGGCTTTATGTCCTTGATCTTGAAATGCCCATCTATAACATAAATACTAAGAGGTTCAAACCAAATGAGTTGAACCCGTCTTATCTTTGGCATTGTCGTTTAGGCCATATAAATGAGAAGCGCATTTCGAAGCTCCATAAAGATGGACTCTTGGACTCATTTGATTATGAATCATATGAGATATGTGAGTCTTGTTTAATAGGAAAGTTAACTAAAGCTCCATTCACCGGAAAAGGTGAAAGAGATAACGATCTTTTGGGTCTTATACATAGCGATGTATGCGGACCCCTAAACACATTATCTAGAGGTGGTTTTCAATACTTCATCACATTTACTGATGATTTCGGTAGATATGGATTTGTGTATCTTATGAAACATAAATCGGAATCCTTTGAAAAGTTCAAGGAATTCAAAAATGAGGTACAAAACCAACTTGGTAAAAATATTAAAACTCTTCGATCAGATCGATGTGGTGAATATTTGAGCCTAGAGTTTGATGATCATCTGAGAGAGTATGGAATTTTATCTCAACTCACTCCACCTGGAACACCATAATGGAATGGTGTTTCTGAGAGGAGAAATCGAACCTTGTTGGACATGGTTCAGTCTATGATGAGTCATGCAAACCTTCCAAAATCTTTCTGGGGACATGCTCTATTAACAGCAGCTTTTACACTTAACCGTGTTCCATCCAAAACGGTAGAAAAGACACCATATGAGATATGGACTGGTAGACGACCCGGCATGTCTTTTATGAAGATTTGGGGTTGTGAAGCATATGTAAAACGTCAAGTTTCTAATAAGCTTGATCCCAAATCTGATAAATACTTCTTTGTGGGGTATCCCAAAGAAACCAAGGGATACTATTTCTATAATCCTTCCGAAGGCAAAGTGTTTGTCGCACGGACTGGTGTATTCCTAGAAAAGGAGTTTATCCCCATAGGAACCAGTGGGAGGAAGATAGAACTTGAAGAAATTCAAGAATCACAGAGCAGTGACCTACCATTGGGGGAACAAGAGCAACCTTCACAAAATGTTGTGGAGGAACAACCTGCTCCAGTAGCACAAGACCAGATAAGTCTAACAGGATACGTCACTAGCCTGAGAGATATGGATTTCTCATGACTCCACAAGGTGATGTATTGCTCATGGATCAAGATGAGCCTGTGACTTACCAGGAGGCCATCACTGGCCCAGAATCTAAGAAGTGGCTTGAGGCCATGAAATCTGAGATGGATTCCATGTACACCAACCAAGTGTGGACCTTGGTAGAGCCACCTGAAGGGGTAAAACCTATAGGGTGCAAGTGGGTTTTCAAAAAGAAAACTGACATGGATGGTAAAGTACATACCTTTAAGGCGCGTTTGGTGGCTAAGTGTTTCAAGCAAATTCATGGTGTCGACTATGATGAGACTTTTTCACCTGTTGCGATGCTTAAATCCGTCCGGATCTTACTTGCTATCGCTGCATACCATGATTATGAGATATGGCAGATGGATGTCAAAACTGCTTTCCTTAATGGAAAGCTTCTTGAGGATGTGTACATGACACAACCTGAAGGCTTTGACATTTCAGAGGATGTCGGAAAGGTATGTAAATTGCAGCGATCAATCTATGGATTGAAGCAAGCTTCCAGAAGTTGGAACCTTCATTTTGATGATGTTTGTAGACGATGACGGATTCATCAAAAATGAAGATGAACCTTGTGTCTACAAGAAGGTTAGTGGGAGCATTGTTGTTTTTCTGGTGTTATATGTAGATGACATATTACTCATTGGAAATGACATCCCTACACTACAAAATGTAAAGACATGGTTAGGGAATTGCTTCTCTATGAAAGATTTGGGTGAAGCTACCTATGTATTGGGAATCAGGATCTATAGGGATAGATCGCTGAAATTGCTTGGCCTAAGTCGAGTACATACATAGACAAAGTGTTGAGACGCTTTAACATGCATGAATCCAAGAAAGGACTCTTGCCTATGTCACATGGTATATGCCTATCAAAGGCACAATCCCCTTCCACTCAAGAAGAAAGGGATCGCATGAGTAAGATTCCACATGCATCCACAATTGGATCTATCATGTATGCCATGTTATGTACTCGACCAGATGTATCGTATGCTTTAAGCATAACGAGCAGTACCGATCGATCCTGGTGAAAGTCATCGGTCCTTTGTCAAGAACATCCTTAAGTACTTGAGAAGAACTAAGGGTTCGTTCTTGGTATATGGAGGCGAGGAAGAGCTTGCTGTAATAGGTTACACCGATGCTAGCTTCCAAACCGATAAGGATGATTCCAGATCGCAATCTGGTTATGTGTTTTGCCTGAATGGCGGGGCGGTGAGCTGGAAGAGCTCAAAGCAGGATACAGTCGTCGATTCTACTACAGAGGCTGAGTATATTGCCACCTCCAATGCAGCAAAGGAGGCTGTTTGGATCAGGAAGTTCATTACTGAGCTTGGTACAGTTCCTAGTATTGTGGACCCCATTGATCTCTATTGTGATAACAATGGGGCCATTGCACAAGCTAAGGAACCTAGATATCATCAGCGATCCAAACATATACTTAGGCGTTTCCATCTCATTCGAGAGATTATCGATAAAGGAGATGTGAAAATATGCAGAGTACCAACACTTGATAACGTTGCTGACCCACTTACGAAACCTCTTGCTCATCAAAGGCATGAAGGTCACACTAGATCGATGGGCATTAGATTTATGCCTGACTGGCTCTAGTGCTAGTGGGAGATTGTTGGTGTAAGCCCTAGAGGCCAGTGTATTTCTTTAGACTTACATTTGTATCTTGCTATTATATATATATGATATGAGGCATTCCAGTTTATTGTGTTACTTGTTTAAACATAATAAAGTCCTTAGAATAGAAATTTCAGTTTAATAGAATATCAAGTATATGACTTGATCGTGAGACACTATTGAACAATGAAATCCTATTCTTAAATATCCGTAGTCAAGTATTTTATTAATAAGGACAATAATAATACATGGAGACTATTATGTGTGCAGACTGATGACCATATCTCACGGGTCATGGATATGAGATATCGAGCCGCCACATAGGTACACATTAGAGTAATGACGTCTTCGGATTGACCCACCATGAGAACACTACATGGAGCGTTGTGTGAGTGTCATAAGTAGTTCTCATAGTGACAATGGTGTATGCGATCCTTCGACCTGAAATCGCTACGATCCCTACATGAGGAGTCGTGTGCTTTAATATCGTCAAACGTCATCTGTAATAGGATGATTATAAAGACGGTCATTGGGCATACCACGAGCCATGCGAGAGGATGTGAGTGACCTAGATGGAATTTGTCCCTCCTACATAACAGGAGTAATATCTGTGGGGCCCCGATAGAGTGAGACTCAGAAAATGCATGGCCGTGCTGAAATTAGTCAATATGAGATATTGACCTCATTTGTTGTTAAGTCTACTCGGGTATCAGGGAACATGATATTGAACCATACAAGGGTGACACATTCTATGTCTTGTGTTCAATATAGATATACGGACAAAGGGATAATAATGCACATGAATATTTGTCACAGAAAGGTTTCGTCAAATCACTGACTTTCTCACTACTTAGGTAGCAGTGATGTATTGCTAGATACCGCTCACTGTTTGTAATATTAAATGGGATTTAATATTACTACTAACGTTTTGGGAACTTATAGGGTCACACACATAAGAGCAGATTAAAAGAAGCATTAAAAGGAGAGTTGGACTTTTCTATTGGGCCTAGCGCATAGTACATGGGGCTTAGGTCAAACGCTGCTCACTAACTCACTTAAGGAGGTGCTACTATAAGTAGACCACTTAAGCTATTGTGCCCACACGGTTTTTACCCTAGCCGCACATAGAGAGTGACAGTGAGCAGCAGGTCTCGGTTTTCGAAGCTAGCACTGTGAGACAGAGACGCTTCGGGTTCGTGACGTTGGACGTTCACGGAATCTGCTCGTGTGGATACCATAGAGACATCGTTCGTGCGGTGTTCGTGATAGATGATTTCAATCAATTGTCATCGCTTCAAGAGGTAAATTTTCTAACCATGAATCATGACCATTCGCAAGGATCCTTCGATGGGAATTTTTTTCCCGCTGCGTTATTGTTTTTTAAACGTAAATTCCCAACAGCAGGTGCTCAGGAAGCCCGATCTAGCCGGACAAATGATAGCTTGGTCAGTAGAATTGTTAGAGTTAGGTTTGCAATATGAGCCAAGGGGGCCGATGAAAGCACAATGCCTCTCTGACTTCATTGTCGAGCTCTCTTCTAAGCCGAGGCCGGAATCCTTCATCTGGCTTCTATATGTTGATGGATCATCTAACTTAAAGGGAAGCGGAGCTGGAATAATTCTCGAAGGGCCTGATGATCTAATCTTGGAACAATCTTTAAAGTTTGGGTTTACTGCTTCAAACAACCAAGCAGAATATGAAGCCCTTATTGCAGGACTGACGCTAGCTAAAGAAGTTGGAGTCCAGGAATTAAAATGCCGAAGTGACTCACAGCTTGTAACAGGACAAGTCTTGGGTGATTATCAAACAAAGGATCCCCAACTAACCAGGTATCTCTGCAAGGTTAATAGTCTAATTTCTGAATTTGATAATTTTACTATTGAGCATATACCTCAGGAAGAAAATTCCAGGGCAGATCTGTTGTCTAAGTTGGCTAGAACCAAGAAATTTGGCCAGCTAAGAACTTTCGTTCAGGAAAATCTTCTCGAACCGAGCATAAAAAATGCCGAAGTGATAATGATCGAGCACTATGATCGTGGCTGGATGATGCCAATTTGGGAATATTGAGTCTCGGACAAATTGCCCAATGACCCTAAGGTGGCGAGGAGAATTCGTCTAAAATCTTGGCATTACACCATCCAAGACGGAGAGCTGTATAGAAGAGGATTCTCCATGCCATTACTAAAGTGCATAACAAAGGAGCAGTCCGAATACGTAATGGATGAGATGCACCAAGGAATCTGTGGAATGCATTCAGGTGGCCGATCTTTGGAAGCTCGGGTCCTGCGAGCGAGGTTTTATTGGCCGACCATGAGATTGGATTGTGCTACCTGGACTAATAGGTGTGAGTCCTGTCAGAAGTTCGCCAATGTAGCACGAGCTCCAGGAGAAGAGCTCCATTCCATGTTCTCGCCGTGGCCCTTTACTATATGGAGGATGGATATAGTCGGTCCTTTCCCAGTCGCCAAAGGTCAAGTCAGGTTCTTGCTGGTAAGAGTAGACTACTTTACCAAGTGGATTGAAGCAGAACCATTAGCCACGATAACTGCTAAAAAGGTTTAGAGTTTTGTATGGAAAAACATCATATGCAGGCATGGCCTCCCTTATGCAATTGTCACAGATAATGGAAAGCAATTCACCGATAAAGAGCTTAGAGGGTTCTACTCCAACCTCGGAATTAAACATAAAGTAACCTCGGTTGAGCATCCACAAACAAATGGACAAGCAGAAGCAGCCAATAAAGTCATTTTAAATGAGCTCAAAAGAAGGTTAGGCCAATCAAAAGGGACTTGGGTTGAACAATTACCAAGCATCCTATGGGCTTACCATTGCTCACCGCAGTCTTCAACTGGTGAAACGCCATTCAAGATAACCTACGGAACCGATGCAATGATCCCAGTTGAGCTCGGCAAACTCTCTTTCCGAAGGCAGCATCACGACCAAAGTAAGAACGAAGAAGAAATCCAAGTTGAGCTTGACATGGTTGAAGAAGTCCGAGATGAGGCGAAAATCAGAGAAGAGCTATGCAAGCAAAAAGCAACTCGGAAGTACAACTCGAGGTTGCAGCCAAGGGAATTTGTGCAAGGTGACTTAGTGCTGAGATTGCAAAATGACGCGAGAAAAGACTCCGGAGAGGGTAAGCTCGCAGGGAACTGGTCTGGCCCATTCAGAATAGTTGAAAATCTAGAAAATTGTGCTTATAGGCTAGAAGAATTGTCAGGAAAGGTTGTTCGAAGAACATGGAACACTTCCCACCTTAAGTTTTATTTTAGTTAAGGTTATGTAAGTAGGTGATGTACTCTTTTTCCTATCCTGGTCTTTTTCCCACGAGGTTTTGGCCAGGAAGGTTTTAATGAGGCACACCCGAAAAAAAAATATAATCATTTCCAGTTGCGTTGTTAGGCAAGAATACTGTTATGGTTAAAAATTTATTTATGAAAAGATAAAAACCTAAAAGGGTTGACCGAGCTAAAATCGACAGAGTTGAGGTCGAAATGCCGAGCCTATAAAGGTAAACGACATCTAAAGATGGTTAAAAACCTAAAAAGGTTGACCGAGCTAAAATCGACCGAGTTGAGGTCGAAATGCCGAGCCTGTAAAGGTAAACGACAACTAAAGATGGTTAAAAACCTAAAAAGGTTAACCGAGCTAAAATCGACCGAATTGTGGTCTAAATGTCGAGCCTATAAAGGTAAATAACAACTAAAGACCTAAAAAGGTTGTCCGAGCTAAAACCAACCGGGTTGTTGTCGAAATGCCGAGCCTAAAAAGGTAAACAACATTTAAAGGTAGTTAAAAACCTAAAAGAGGTATCCGAGATAAGATCGACCAAACCAAGGTCGAATCGTTAAACCTAAAAAGGCAACCAATGCCTAAGAAGGTAAGTAAATACCTGCAGGTATTCCGAGTTCCAAAAACTCGAGTAAACCGAGTAACACGCCAAACTGTAAAAGCCGAGCACTTAGAAAAATAGTTACAAGCTCGAGCTCCAAAATCCGAAAAGGCATTAGAAAATTTTCTAAGTAAAAAATAACTCGTAAGCAAGCACGTGATTTCATTAATAAAAAGGGGCAAAGCCCAGAATACATAAGAGTTCAAAATAAAAAGGGCATTGCCCTAGGAACATGTTTCCTAGGTTACTCATGGGCATCCCCATGAGCAACGATTTCAAGAGTTGGGTCATCCTTGGCACTCGGAGGTATAGCAGAAGATTGGTCAGGTAGGCCCATTTCGCCTTCACCACTGGCTCCCTCCTCGGTTGCTTGCCCTTCACCCTCCCAGTCTTGAGCTTCGTCTTCCTCATCCTCTAGCTCGGACAACGGAACTAGAATTCCATCTCTATTAAAATCCTTGTCCACGTCAGCAATGGAGAAGTTAGCATTCGGGTTGAAGTGCTGAAGCTGCTTCACGGCTTGGGAGAAGCCATTAACGTGCTCCTTCATAATGGAAGCCTCGTCTTCGGCCAGATCAGACCTGAGCTTGAGATTGGCCTCCTTCTCGGCCTCTAGCGATTTTCGCAGCTCAAGGCTGGCCTTCTTCTCGGCTTGAAGTCCCTCTGCGGCCTTCTGAAGATTGAGCCGCTCGGCTTTTTCTATATCCAGCTCGGTCAGAAGGGCGGTCTTGCCTTTTTCCAGCTCCACCTTTTGGGCCTTTAGCTGGCCAATGACCCGAGCTTGCTCCTCACACTTGGCCACAGCTTGAGCCAACTCATCCCTCACTTTCAGGGCACGAGCGGCATTGGCCTTCATCACCTCCATCCTCTTGACGTTTTCTGAGAACTGGTGACTCCAAAAGCAGGTAATCGAAGCTATCCGAAGAGCATAGGCAGCAGCAGCCTCCATGCTTTCACCAGGCCCTTGCTCCAGCAAAAGACGGGCATCAGTGGGTTTGAGTACCTGGCTGTCGATGAGCAAACAGGGGTTAAACTCACTACCCCAAAGAGAGTCGAAGCCCAGGTTGCAACTCCCGTTGTACCATTTGGTGTCCGAAGTAAGATCGGCCACCACAGGAGCCTTGCCCGACCTCCTCTCGGTGGCGGGAGTTTCTTCAACAACCAGTAGGGGAGAAGGACTCCTCCCTGGAACCTCGGACTGCAAATCTTCCCGAGTCTTTTTAGAGAGGCGTGTGTTCGGGCAGCAACATCAGTAACCTTCTTCTTTTTTCCCCTTAGCTTCAGCAACCGAAAATGACCCACCTGCAGCTTGGTTAGCCGACTTCTTCATCAAATCTTTATAATTGAACTCCTCCATTACCACTAAAAAAGGGAAATCTGTCAGATACAAGTATGTTGCAAGGTAAGTAAAGTACCCACTAAAAAGCTACTTACAATCAAAATCGGCTTACCGAGTTTACGATTTGGGAAGCAATAAAAGTATCCCACAAGGCAATGGCCGAGGATAGAGCTTGAGGAGCTCAACATCGGCTCTTTGTTGAGTTGTCATGCAGCCAACGTCGTAGCTAGAAAACTTAGTGGGATGGGGTTGCCAGTAAAGAGGGAATTTGGAGGTTCCATCCGAGTCATAAAATAGGGACTCATTTCCTACAGTAGGTCGGACTTTGAAAAAGTTCGACTTGAAAAATTTGTACGAACTCTTGTAGAGCCCAATGATTCTTCTCCCCTCAACCCCACTAAGGGAGATCCGACCAACCCGATCCCCAAACCTGACTTTATAAAAGTAGAGGAATATAGGAGCAGTAGCCACCATTCCTATCTGTCCGCAAAGAATTTGGAAAGCCTTTAAAAAGGCCCAGCTGTTCGGGTGGAGTTGAGTCGGGGCAACATTCATAATCTTCAAAACATCACACTCAAATTGGATAAATGGCAAGGTAACTCCAATATGCTCAAACATGGTTTTATATACGTATGTGAAAATAGGTTAATCTGGAGTAGCATGAAGGAAGACGTGTTCATTCTCAGAACACGGAAAACATTCTACAGTGCCACTAGAAGAAGAAACTCTTTTTCATGGACGACAGGGATTCAGAATCCCTAAAATTTGAAAGTAAGGCTCCCACATCCGGCCTTACCCAGAAATACCCAGGTATAGTGATATCTGGGTATGGGACTCTAGGCATCCTTTTGGTACGCTTACGGCGTTTGGAGATGGGTATGGCATTAGGAATAGCGGAGCTACTCTCATCAGAGGAGGTGGAGGCACCATTAGCACCGCCACCACCATGAGAGGAAGATGGAGAAGGACGAGGCGAGCCCCCAATCGGATTGATTTCGGGCTCTACGATGTGAACCCCAGAAGAGGCATTCTGGGATACCTCGAATGAAGTCTCCATGGATGAAAAATCAGAAATCAAACTGGAAAAAAAAGATGAGACGGGCGTACCTCAAATAGGAAAGGAAGTGTGATAGCTTGGACTAGAAAGGGCTTGAGAGAGAAGAAAATCGAAGGTTCAAGGAAAGTAAAGCCCTGTACCAGGGGCTCTCTCAATTTATAGAAAAAGAGCAAAGCTTCAAAAAGAAATGAAACGTTCCATTTGGCGAAATGATGGTGGTTGTTGACGTACGAGAGAAGAAAAACGTCCCTTCAGGTCTGCGCAAATTCGGCGCACTAATGGAAAAGAAACACGTGGCAGAGACATCGGAATATACGCTATCATCAATTAAAAATATGGGCACGCAGCTACAGCGCAGGCCTCGGAAATGATGCCATAAAAGCCACGCGTCCCAAGTCAGCTTTGCCTTAATAACAAAGGGCAACGTCTCTTTTCATCTCGGGAACCAAGAAAATATGGTCACGGTGCGAAACTAATATGACTACCTCGGCTGGGCTCGGCTCCTTCAAAAAGCTTCCACGCATTCAGCTCAAAGCTTGGGGGCTTGTATATGGGTCGAGGTGTAAAGCTCGCCAACTCGAAGCATGAAACTCGGTCGCCCGAGGTGTTCACCGAGGTAAAAGATATATATATGTACCGAAGTGCAAAGCTCGGCCAATTACCTCGCCAACTCGAAAGGCTAAAGAAGAGACCAAGTTCCTAAGCTCAGTCACCGAGGTTAAACGATTGGTCGAGGGACGAGATCGATCATTAAGACCATGGTAAAAAGGGGAGAGAGAACCTACACCATAGACCTTAGATCCTCCAAATAAGGTTTTTAAAAGGCCAAGCTCGGCTACTGTCATGAAAACTTTTACGCTTCTACTAGCTCAAAGCTTGGTGGGCTTGTGTACTGGTCGAGGAGTAAAACCCGGCCACCGAGCTTGGATACCCGACCTAATCAAGGTGGAAAGGATAAGATATTAATATTATCTTTAATAACCTTATATTATTATCCGATTAGAAAAGATAATATCCCTTAAATTAAGGAAATCACATCTCTAAGAAGATTTAAGAGATAAAAGGAGATAAATCCAGATCTCTTAAAGATATGGGGATCCTATTATAAAAAGAGGAGAACCCAAAGGAGAGACTCACTTTTCACGGACCGAGGTGACTCTCCCTTAAGCGTATTAGAGAAACTAGCTCGACCAAGAGACTATTGAAGAGTCCTTGCTCGCTGGTATTCATCAGATACAAGATTAGGGGATTGAGATCACCATATGACCAAGGGTTGAACCTAGAACTACGTCTGGCTTTGATTCCCATTGAGATACATAGGACCGGAATACAATATTCTGTCAAGCCTTAACCTAAAACAACCCCGGTGTTTACTCTTGGTTAGACGTTCTACGGTGAGACTCCGACAAGTCGGATCTCGACAGGAACATATGGCATGGCTTTAATTGAATTTTCAAGTCTCATGTTGATTGTAATATGTAAATATTCGCTCGAACTCGGTAAAGGAATCCAGCGTTCCTTACCTTAGTTTTTAACGTTCTGACTTTAGAATATAAATGGATTAGTGTGCTCTATAGTTTTGCTAACCACGTTAGGCTCGGTACTAGATGGCATATTAAACTTTATACCATTAATTTGTGCAATTCTTAAGAAAGATTCAAAAACAATAAAATAAATTGCCTAAACTTTATTGAAATACCACTCCCCACCCAAAAGAAAAAGAAAATATTATTAAAACACGACGTCGTAAATTGATTCTACTACATTGAACTTTCTCAGAAACAGATCCTTGTTGGCTAATGTCTATGTTCTGTTTGTTTTATTCTTGGAAATCCGTGGTCTCAATCTTGGCTATTTTTGATTAATTCCTTTTTCTTTGTGTTTTTTATGGGCCATTGTTAGTGTAAAATTTTATCCAATATTCACAGGGTAAGTTGGAATAGGCCCAACAATATGGAGAAGATTTCATTCGTGGACCCCTGCTTTTTACACCCAAAAAAATTATTTTTTTTCAAAAATATTCATAAAATACCCTTAATTATGTTAAACACACTTAAACTTATTTTAGAAATACACCACTCCAAACTCCATTCTTCTTCTTCCAGTATTGTGTTTCTTTTACTTTTTTTTGGTTAAAGTAATCTTTTGGTCCCTATACGTAACACTGATTTTTAATTTGATCATTATATGTAAAAAGTTATCAATTTGGTCCTTATACGTGACACTGGTTTTCAATTTGGTCCTCAACGCTAATTGGTATCTACATAAGAGGGACCAAATTTCAAATTATTATCACATAGGACCAAATTGAAAATAATTGTCACATGTAGGGACCGATTTCAATTTTTTTGTTGAATTGGTCCCTACATGTGACAATGATTTGTAATTTGGTCCTCTTATATAGGGACCAATTAACATGAGGACCAAATTGAAATCCAGTGTCACGAATAAGGACCAAATTGATAACTTTTTATGCATAGGGACCAAATTAAAAATTTGTCACATATAGGAATAAAAATATTACTTTAAACTTGTTTTTTCTCTTACCAGATGTCTTATTAAACGGTATACATATATAGCATACCGGACATGGAAATCCGGAATTATAGAGAAGTATTTGCCTTTTTAGTAACATTGAGGTCGTGAGGGCGGTGCTGAGGGCGGAATGAGACGACGACATCCCTCGAGATACAAATAAAGAGCCTCAAATCCCATTTCCTGAAGCTACCAACCCTGAAACCAAGGTTGGATTCGCCGCTAATGTAGCCACAAATGGACTAATCTGAACCTTGGCGTTTGTGGTTATGCTCAACAAAGCCACACCCAACACTCCATTTTGCAAGTAAAACCCATGTTCAGGCTTATCTGCATCGCTATAAGCTCTGAAACTTGAAACCCATTTCTTGGTTTGTGAAAAAGCTACCTTTTTTATGGTTCTCACGAGTGGGTAGGATTTGAGTGATGGGGTTTTGACTTTTGAATAAGAACAAGTTGTAGAAATGGGTCTGAGTTGAAAGAAGGTTGATGGGTTAGTAGAAGAAGGAAAAAGAGGGTTGATGAGGCAGGGGTTATTGAATGGAGTTTAGGTGTTACAGAAACAAGGGATTCCATGGACATTTCAAAAGAGGCAAAAACATATAGAGAGAGGGAAAGGGGTGTGACTGTGTTGAGTGTTTGGCGGTGGAGGACGATAGCAGGCGAAGGGATTCCAGAAGAATGGTGCTTGCTGCTGAGAGGGGAACCGGAAGTGTATTTTGGGGATTTCAAAATGTTTTAAACTTTTTTGTGGTGTAAAAAGAAGCACCCTCATTCGTGATAACAACGGGTATGGGCTTTCGACTCCAATGTCAAATATGTGGGTTGGACGGGTTAACCCGAAGTCCG
This sequence comes from Sophora flavescens, assembly GCA_030762895.1. NCBI lineage: Eukaryota > Viridiplantae > Streptophyta > Magnoliopsida > Fabales > Fabaceae > Sophora > Sophora flavescens. Next base: position 165,279,674 of record CM061066.1, on the reverse strand, counting down.
ACCCGTTAAAAATGAAAACAGAATTAAAAGGGACTTTTGTTTTAGGGTTTTACCTTTGCTTCTGCTTCTGAACCATTTCAACCTACCGCCACAACCCAGTGAGACGGTGAAGCTCCGTCGTAGGAGCGCATTCTCGTAAGTGCAAAGTTATAACCTTCAAATTCAAACTTCGGCATTTTAATTCCAATTGGGTCAATTGTTTTTAACCTAGACTTTATTTTTCGTGAGGGACTACAAGATAGTACTCCCTTTTGGCTTATGTTGTCAAATCAGAAAATTATTAGGTTTTGAGCTATGATTTTATTTTATTTTATGTTTTTTAAGTTGGTGGTACAATCATATGGAAATGGTGGATATTTAGATTTATAGACATAAATGGGAAGGTAGGACTGAACAGGCAGTGAGTTTCGGAGAGATTATATGCATTTCAGTAGATGAAAGAGAGTAGAAAAGATGTCCATTTGCCATTTGTTTCGGAGTAATTGACATATGATTTTAGATTTTAAATACATGTCTTCTATGATTGTTGTGCAGTGTGATTGAGCAGTAGTTCAAATAATTGAAGTGTCAAGTGCCACAACCGAATAAGATTTACATGACTTGGCACATTGCAATTAATTTTTTATTTTGGTCCACTATGTACCTAAGTATTGCTCTAGTTTGGTTATTGTAATTGTTAAGACTGCATAATTGATATAGTACACGCTTGGGCAAATAGCTTATTTAAGTGCTTTTTGAATAAACGCTTATCACATGAGAGCTTATAATCTTCCTTTAAGTTCTTTTTAGCTTATTTCATAAGCGTCTCTATCAAGTTTATTGAAATAAGCAAAAAAGAGCTATTAGGAAAAAGGTCGTAAGCTATTTTTACAAGCTCTTCCATACATCTGCTTACGTACGTATACTATAAGATATGTCTAAATAAGCTTTCTATATGTTCTTCAAACAGCTCCATGTATGTTTGTTTCAGTCAATCTTGTAGTAATGTGGTAATTGGTTTTGTTCAGTCTTATGGGATTTTTTTTAATTTTCTTATATTTTTGTTTACGTTCTTTTAAGCATAGTTAACTTTAAGTTATAGGTTATAATGAATGGTATTTGTTCACTTATTGATTTCTGTTGCATATGGCATTGGTTTAATACTTGTTGACTCTGTTGTAGTCTTTGATATTTACTGATTCATTTTATTTAATTGTTTGATGATATAAGTAGATGCCACAATATGTATAATATATCTCTTAATTTGTCCTTTTGGGGGCTTGTGCAATAATATTGTAAACCTTATTGTTATTACTGTTTTTTGGGGACACTTTTCTTCTCGTAAGGTGCTGCTCTAGTCAGGGGGCACAATGAGATTGGAGAAGTGCTGGTTTTGTTCTTCAACCGTATACCCTGGACATGGAATCCAATTTGTTCGTAATGATGCAAAGGTAAATTTAAATTCACACCTTATCCTCCTAGCTCTTTGTCTTTGTCTTAGTGAGTTTCTTCTTTTATCAAATAAATAAATAAATTCACTCCTACCTACTTATCTTCCATCTATATGCCGGTCTATTTCTACAGATGCTACTAAGCACTGTTAATTATGTAAGTAATTGCTCTAGTTGGACCAGATGAGATTAAACTAAATGCTTTATGAAAGAAAAGCTTCTTATCACACAGCAATTATGGCTCAGATTCCTGAACATTCTCTGTGCAGATTTTTCGGTTTTGTAGATCGAAATGCCACAAAAACTTTAAAATGAAGAGGAACCCTCGTAAAGTAAAATGGACCAAGGCATATCGGCGAGTGCATGGAAAGGATATGACACAGGTAAATTATCTTGGTATTTTGTATCTGTTAATTTAGTTGTCTTGGTATAGACAAGCTTCAGAACTATTATATTTTGTTTTAGGATTCAACCTTTGAGTTTGAGAGAAAGCGAAACAGGCCTGAGAGATATGACAGGAATCTTGCGGAAAATGTTCTCAAGGCCATTCCTAAGATTGATAAGATCAGAGTCAGCAGGGAGGAGAGACACCATAAGAACAGGTCCTTATGTGACTCCATTTTATGTTTATATATTGGCAAGGTTTACAAGGTATTTTTCTTTGGCCTTCTGCTGACGTTTTGTTAAAAAATTCAATAGGATGAAAGGCAAGAAGGAGAAACTGCAGAGGGAGAGAGTAAAGGAGTTGGAGCAAGGCATCAATTTGGTCAAAGCTCCTTCTGTGCTTCAACAGGAGCCATCTCTTACTTTACCAAAGATCATAGTCAAGGTTCCCAAGAAGCAATCAGAGGAGAATCATCCCAAGGAAGAGTGATTCTGTCAATGCTACACTTTGTTTTTCCAAGTTTAATATTTGTCGCTACATTAGTTGCCTGCAAGGTCCAAATAACTGGTTGCCTTGTGATCGTTGATATGAGTGATGTGATTTTGGAACAAGTTTTTCGGGAATATGTTTAGTGTTTTATCTTTTGGACAACATTTCTGTGAAATAGCGAACTAATATAAAGCAAATCAGAAGCAGTTCTTCTTGGATGTAGCATATTCTGTGAGCATATTTTTGTACAATCTAATACTTGAGAATGCGGTCATTTAAGGAGTTGGCATTGCTGAGCTTGCTCTGTTATCCGACTTATTGCTCTATGAAGAATGAGTTATCATTGAGTTGGGGGAAAAAGGCATAAGCGTTCCTTTTTTCTCTCATTGTTCTAAATAAGAGTTAATAGCTTTGCATTCTTTTTTTTTTTTTTGTGTAATAATAGCTTTGCATTCTTAAGTTACAAAAGAAATAAATACAATAATATGGATTAAAAAAGAAGCCACAGACAATAATAGACCTATACTTGAAAATGTTTTGCACACATCCAGACTTATAGCTACATTTTAGTACAAAATAGTTCTATTTTTATCCCTTTTCCTCCCTTTTCAAACTTAGCTCTAGTTACTTTTCAGTGTTGGTGATAGCTAGTTGGATTGGTAAAGACTTTTGCAATTGATTGGAAGGTATTGACATTAAATCTTACATGTACTTTTCATATATGAGCAAAACTCAACATTAGTTTTTCCTCCTCGTGTAGCGTGTAGGGATGGCAATTTGGACCCTACCCTATGGGTATGGGGTACCCGCAAAATATATCCACAACAGGTAGGGTATGGGTTCGGGTAATACCCGCAAACAAGAGAGGGTATGGGTATGGGTATGGGTATGGGTATGGGTGGGTGTGGGTCGGGTACTCTAGTACCCACCCGCCTCGCACCTGCATATATATTTATATAATTATTTATTTATTTATATTAGTATATATAATTATAATCATATATCAATTTTTAAGAATAAAATTAATGTAAAGGTTCTAAACCTTTGGTCATTAGTGTTTTTCTCTTTCCAAACTTACAATGAGTTCATGCATTTAGTGTTTTGGATGTTTATCTTATATTTACTCGTTTGGGATGTTTGGGAAGTTTTTTTTTAGTTTATTACTTTGGTTTGTAATGTTTCATGAGTATACTTGAAAGATTTTTGAATGATTTTTAATTGTGTTATAACATTCTTTATGTTATTTATTACTTTTTCTTAGTTAAAGTACGGGTAACGAGTGTGGGTGTGTGTACTTAGGTACCCAAAGGGGTAAGGGTACTAAAGTTGCTAACCACGCGGATATGGGCCCGGGTATGGGTATTTTTTTCAAACGCGGGTATGAGAATGAGTACTATAGTACCCTATCCAGACCCTACCCATTGACATCCTTAACGTATGTGTTGGTTGGTGCTCGTGGTTGAAAACTATGTATGGAATTTTTTGAGTACATCTATGGGAAAAAAATTACTTTTCAACCAATTATTATGAAACTAAAAATGGGGTTAATATAATTTTTAACTTAGGCCATTTATTGCAATTTTTTTTGGTCACATGTTGTGTGTATAGATATGGATTTTTATTTTTTGTAATTATTAATTTTTTATTGGTTGGTTTTTTATAATAATACTTACCATTTTGATTTGATATAATTTATTATTATTTCTAATGTACCAAACATAAATAAAAGATGTTTTGAAACTAGACAATGATGATTTTTATTTGTTTTATAGATATTTTATAAAATGTTATTACATGAGTGTTTCAACAAGTATATACGGATTTAAGATTTTGTTCAATTTAGTTTGTAAACTTGATTCGTTAATGTAATATAAATATATAATGATGTGTCGCTAAAAACTAAATCAACCTATGCAATCATAACCACATTTAATCGGATCGGATCAGATTTTTTTAAAAGAGCAATTCAAACCGAACCGAATCACATATTGTTTTAGTCTTCTGGTCGAATGACTTTTTTACTTCAAAACCGATCTATGATCACCCCTATCTTCAACCATGCAGTATGCATAGCTGAGCTAAATTTGAGGAACAAAGTTTATTTTAAGATTTGAAAATTTAATCATTGTGATTTATGTAATGCAACAAACACTTTTATCTTTGCAATGCGCTCAGCTGAAGCGAGTTTTTGCCTGTATTTTTTCTTTTTAAATGATAGATCTTTAATTCTTTTTCTTTGGAGATATAGATTTTAAATAAAAAGCTCTAAATTTGTGATAAATGGATTAGGTAGTCTAATAAAATAGATAATAAAAATAAATAAATAAGGGCAGTGTATATAGATAAAAAATATCTAAATACATATTGGTCCAAGTTGAAGGAATTTGGTCCACATTTCGATCCCTAAATTCATGCGTACAGGGGGAAAACATTGTTTGGAGAAAAAATAAAATAAGTATGTATAAAAAACTGAAACCACATAAAATGGTAGTGGAAAAAGATATATGACGGAGAGCAACGAGATGCCGATATGGGCAGAGCTATGGTTCTGTTTTTGTTTGGTTAGTTGTTAGAACACAAGAAGTTTGTGAAAGGAGCTATCTTTCTGTGTGTCTTCTATTACTATAGATTTTTTTTAATAGGCAAATGTTAAATTGTTATATGCAAGGAATGGCTCTATCATTAAGTTTTTGTCTCTGCTCCTTACTTGCGTGAGCAAAGGCTTTGCATCAAAACACCTTCAAATGAGAGTATTTAATATCATGTCCGGACCATACTCTCTCAGGGATGTCAAAGCCCAAAGGAACAGATGGAGATCTATTAATCAGGTAGCACACGGTTTGAACAACTTCACCCTAGAATGGCTTAGGCAGTTTAGCCATTTCAGCATACATCTAACTTTCTCCATAATGGTTCTGTTTATTCTTTCAGCCACACCATTATGTTGCGGGTGCCGAGAACCGTCTTCTCATGTCTCGATGCCATGCTCAAAGACAATAATTCTTGAACTTATGGGAAGTGTACTCTCCCCCATTGTCACTGTGAAGACACTTCAAAGGCTTCCCTGTTTCTCTCTCCACCATGGCATGAAACATTTTGAAGTATTGAAACACATGGTCTTTTCTCTTCAGGAAATACACCCACAATTTTCGTGAAACATCATCAATGAATGTCACAAAATATCTGCTACCACCAAGAGTATCTACCTCCATGGGACCACATACATTAGAGTAAACCATATCCAGAATATTATGTTTCAAATTTGATGTTTTACTTGAAGAAACTCTATGATGCTTTCCAAATAAACAATGATCACAAGGATTTAGCTTTGTGCCTTTGACATAAGGAATGAAGGATTTCCTTGCCAAAATCTGCGATCCTTTTTCGCTTAAATGAGCCAGTCTTTTATGCCACAAAAATTTGGTGAAGCATCATCCTCGAGTGTATTCAACCCTTCTCCGATCTTCTTGACTTGAGTTTTGTACAAAGTGTTGTACACCATCCCTCTAGCAACAACCATCGAGCCTTTGGAAAGTTTTCATTTACCATCTCCAAAGTTGTTGCTGTATTCGGCTTGATCCAGAGCATGCACAGAAATCAAATTTAGTCATAGATCAGGTACATGTCGTACGTCCTTCAATGTCAGTATGCAACCACCATTAGTCTGTATGCATACATCACCAACTCTCACAATGTCTGCATTGCTGCTGTTACCCATCCTTACTTTGCCAAAGTTTCCTGCTTTGTACATAGTAAATAATTCCTTGTTAGGAGTGGCATGATATGATGCCATTGAGTCAACGACCCATTCTTCACATGAATCTACAACATGGCACTTTTCATCTCCAAAAGTGAGTAACACCACTTCTCCCTCTGTCACCGGGGTTGTGGTATTTTCATCATCAACCGCAGTTTGATTCCTCCAATTTTTCTTATCTCTGTTCTTCCAAGATTTGCAATTCCTTTTGATGTGTCCTTCTTCGCCGCAGTGGTAACATTTGAACTTCCTTCGAGAATGGGACTAGGATCTATCTCTGGACTTGTTGAATCGACCTCTGCTCTTACTTCTTCCCCTGTACTGTGACATGGGCTTGCGAGTTATCTGTTCCTAAGTCTTTTCTTCTCATTTCTTCGTTGAACATACTATCTTTAACTTGTGTCAAAGATGGTTCTCCGTCTGGAGCAGAGTTGCTTATTGACACCACCAAAGTCTCCCAGCTGTCCGTCAAAGAACTCAAAAGTAGTAGTGCTTGTAACTCATCATCCGGCACTAGCTTCATGGTAGTCAACCGATTTACCAAATCTTAGAAGTCACTCAAGTGCTCGGTAACAGATCTTCCTTCTTTTTACTTCAGGTTCACCAGCTTCCTGATTGTGAAAGCTTTCTTCTGTGCTGTCTTCCTTTCATAAAGTTTATGTAAATTCTTCCACAAAGTTTGGACATTAGTTTCTGTGGAAACATGGTGGAGCACGCTAATGTCCACCCTTGATTATTCCAATGGCCTTCCGGTGCGTCTCTTTCCAAGTTTCTGTTGTCACATCGTCCGGCTTTGCATCTCCCTTTTCTACATGATCATATAGATCTTTGTAGAAAAGTATATCCTCCATTTTTGGCTTCCAAATGGAGTAATTTGAAACTGTCAATTTGATCATGGTGCCCATGTTCTCCTCCATTTAATTTACTCAGCACAATCCCAGAGCTCAACTTGGAGCTCTGATACCACTTGTTGGGCTCTAGGATTGATTTACAACGTAAATTAAATGATATTACAATGTGGTAATGAACACCAGAGTAGATCTGAAAGAGCAAGATCTACAAACTCACGCAGTGCAGCGATATTGAATGTGTGCAAAGTGTAGAAAAAAAGAACACCAAATTTTAACGTGGAAAACCCTCAAATGTAGCGGAAAAAACCACGGGACAAACTCTGAAAAATATTCCACTATATTTAAGGATAATTACAATATCCTCTCCACACTTTCACACATAAGAGATACAAATATAATGTTTCCGGCGAGACCCACTCCTATTCAACAATTTTTCTATAATTGTCGTTATAAGGAGTAATAGAGATGATATCCACCCCAGTGTATTTTTCTCACACTCTCAGGATTTACTCACAATCTCTTTTTTTCTCTCACACTCTCAGAAGCTATGTTTCTCAACTTCTTGCTTCTGCTCGATGTCCTTCCTTCATCTGCCAGAGCCTCTATTTATAGAAGCAATCTGCAATGTGAAAACATTGCAAAATGTCATCTTGCACTGAAAATTTTCTACCAGCCTATGCATTGTAGCCTATGCTACTGCACCAATTTTCTTCATGCAATGCATTGCAAATCTGTTTGAAGATTTGCATTTAATGCCATGCTTTCCTTTGACTTTTCAAAGGCAATCCACAGAAAAAGGCTCTTTATGGGCTTAAGCAAGCACCTCGGGAATGGAATAGGAAGATTGACTGATTCTTGTCTGTAAAAGGTTTTGAGAAATGTACTAATGAGTAATGAGCATGGAGTGTATGGGAAGGCAATAGAAGGCAAAACAATGTTGCTGGTTTGCCTGTATGTCGATGATCTACTGATTACAGGTGGAAATGAAGCTGATATAGCAGAATTCAAAAGACAAATGAAGAATGAATTTGAGATGACAGATTTAGGAAGGCTTTCTTACTTCTTAGGTCTGGAATTCTCAAAAAAAAAAAAAAAAACAATTTGTTGATTCATATAAATCATGCAAGAACTGAATAGGTAGATATTAGTACTTTCCCTGGGTTCAGGATGGGTAATGAGTTGGAGGCCCAGTTATCCTTGTTGTATTAGTCCATGATTATGTACGAGCCCAGGGCCCAGACCATATGGGCCCACGAGTGAGTGGCATTATCGTCATTTAAGAAAGTTGAACTAACAAAGACATTATTCAACGGATATTCATTCTTCTTATCCTCCTCTCTTCCGCGCGCTTCTTGCGTCTGTCTGAGTCCGCTGGAAATGGTAGCGCTATTGAGCCACCACCACCACCACCACGCGCTCTCTACCTTCACGCGCTTCAGCTCCAATTCCAAAAGGAGAAACTCTAATGGCGCAAACAGGGTTCGGTGCTCCTCTGACGCGAGCACGAGTGAGAATCGGCGAGTCACGCTGAGTCGCGGAAACGATTCATTGGACATATGCCGTGTTCTGAACGGAATGTGGCAGACCAGCGGTGGCTGGGGACGAATCGATCGAAACGACGCCGTTGAAGCAATGCTACGCTACGCCGACGCCGGCTTCTCCACCTTCGACATGGCTGATCACTGTACGTTCTCTACTCACGCTTCCCTCTCTGTTGACGTGGACCTTTCCCATTGGCCTGTTCCCCCTTCCACTTCACTGCACGTCATTAAGAATCCACATTATTTTATTATTAATTAATTAGTGAAAATCCAAATTACAATTTACAATCTCATTTCAGTTACGTGATTTTTGACTTTTGTATCTTCAACTATGCAGTATGCATAGCTGAGCTGAATTTCAGGTACAAGTTTTATTTCAACTTCAAGAGTTGAAAATTTAATCATTTGTAATTAATGACCTCTTGGAATTGAACAGATCTTTTAATTTATTTATTTTTCTGAGATATAGATTTATATAAAATAAAATAAAATTGCGATTGACGGATTGGATTGTCTAATAAAATAGATGAAAATAAGTAAATAAGTAAGTAAATAAATAAATTAATAATGACAACTTATTAAGATAAAAAAAATTCTAACTGGTTGATCTAAGTGAAAGGGGTTTGGTTTCTTAAGCATGTGGCCTTAGTTTGATTCCAGGATTATGAAAAAATATTGTTGATATGGTGACAAATATAACTGAAACCACATAAAATGGTAGTGACAAAAATATATGGTGGAGAGCAACGGGATGCTGATATGGATAGAGGCTATGGTTCTGTTTTTGCTTTGTTGTTAGAACATGAGAAGTTGGTGAAAGGAGCTATCTTTTTGGATGTCTTCCAAATCTATTATAGATATTATAGATAGGCAATTACTGAATTGAGCAATTTGCACGCTGGAAATGTCAGAGTTATTATCGCGGCTTTGTTTGAGCAAATTCACTTTCCATCCAAACGGAACATCAACTAGGAGAGGAATTGCTACCCGGAAATTTAAGCATGCGAGACCAATTCAGTGTGTGGTAACAGAGACAGAGGATAACCGGCGCATTGTTGTCAAGAATGGCAAGGATTCGTTGGACATATGCCGGGTTGTGAATGGGATGTGGCAGACAAGTGGCGGGTGGGGAAGAATTGATAGAAATAATGCTGTTGATGCTATGCTTAAATATGCTGATGCTGGACTAACCACTTTTGACGTGGCTGATATATGTATGTAATCCTAGCTGCTTCTACTAAGGAAAATCTTTGGCTTCTTAGAGGTCGATGCTTGGTTTGTCATGTTCAAATTTGAGTCCTGATGAGATGAAAGAACTTGAATGTCGGATGTGATTGTTAGATGTTATGGATGTGCTTTCTTCTCTACATTAGCTGCTTTTTATAAGTCTGCATAATGGTTATGTGAATTCTTTTTTCACTGGGTTTTGTAGATGGGCCTGCTGAAGATCTATATGGGATTTTCATCAATCGAGTTCGTCGTGAGCGTCCACCAGAGTTCTTGGAAAAGGTCAGAGGGTGAGTTGATTATGTGACTAGATATTCTTTTCTTTAAGTCTTTTCTGCTTGAAGAAAATACAGCATGTTTGGATACGTATTTGGCTATTATACAGTTTACTATGCACTTGTAAATTGTCGGTTAAGTACATAAGGAAGGTATTGTCTGAAGTCATTGTCTCATTTGATGCAGTCTCACTAAGTGGGTGCCACCGCCAGTTAAGATGACAAGTAGCTTTGTAAGAGACAGCATTAATGTTTCACGGAAGAGAATGGATGTGGATTCCTTGGACATGCTTCAGTTCCATTGGTATTTCATCTTTCTCTATTGTTGTTATAGATGTTCTGACTATCACAGGGTCAAACAGCACAATTTTTATCAACATTTTACAGTTCTTAAAGTTTTTAGGAAGAATTACAGCCATCAACATTTTCCATGAAATGAAAATTCATCCATTTTGCTTCTAGTCTATTAATGAAATGAGTATTCGATTACTATTATCTAGTCTATTAAAATTTAAGATTCTTGTGAAAATTCTCCTCCATCTCTAATGGATTTAGGTGGGATTACTCAAATCCTGGCTACCTTGATGCACTAAAACACCTCACAGATTTGAAAGAAGAAGGTTAGTTTGGCTGCTAATTAATGGTTAAGAATTCACATGTAAGTTCACATTTCTTGATTTGATCATATTACTTCAGTTAGCCCTGTACAGGTAAAATAAAGACTGTGGCTCTGACAAATTTTGACACAGAGAGGTTGCAAATTATTCTTGAAAATGAGATTCCTGTTGTAAGCAATCAGGTATTTCCAAGTGCTTTGATTTCTTTTTCTCAGTTCTTCTAATATTTACCAATCGTTCATGATTCTTGTTGGTATCTTCACTGTCAGGTGCAACATTCAATTGTTGATATGCGTCCTCAACAGAAAATGGCAGAGCTTTGCCAGCTTACAGGAGTCAAACTTATAACGTCCCTCTCTCTCTCACACACATTCTCACACACACCATCCAACATATACCCCTTTTCTATAGACATTTAAATGTAATATTCACCAGTACAAATTATAAACAGAATTTATCGAGGAAGTTCCTACAAACTCATACAAGTTTATTATCTATACTTCATATAAATTCGGTTATAATATGTTCAAGAAAAATTTTCTAATATTTCTTGAATGAAGTAACAGTCTATATTGGGATGGTCAAATGGTATGTTTGAATCAGTGATTTGGGGAATGGTTCTCAGTGAAAAGAAACTGAGGGAAAATATAAGTGTCTATGGTTTGGAAAACGGATTAAGAAAATGGAGTTAATGATTTTAGTGTGAGAATTTTTCATTTCAGCTGCAGAATATAGTTCTCCCAAATATGAGATTGAAGTGGAGGAAAAGAAAATTACTTTCTTTTTTTTTTTTTTTTGGGTCCTGAATAGATCTGTTTCTGATGCAGGTATGGGACGGTAATGGGTGGTCTATTGTCTGAAAAGTTCCTTGACACCAACATAAACATTCCTTTTTCTGGACCTGCTTTAAACACTCCCTCGCTCCAAAAGTACAAAAGGGTATGATTTCATGACCACCATTAAGGCATTAATTATCCGGCGGTAGTTTAAGAAACTTTGTGCACCTTCATTGGTGCTCTATAGAAAGTTTCTTCCCCCTCTGATTTCATTGTTGAGAAACTAGGATAAGTGATTTAGGTATGACAAAAAGGTTTGGCAAGGGGAAGTTGTTAATGATAATGACATTGTGAATCAGTATGTAGGTTACATCAATTCTAGTTGATGGTTGATGCTTTCCCTGCGTGAGAGTCTCACATGAGGGTTCGCTTTCAGTTTTTGTCCTTGTGTCATAGTTACACTGATGTGCTTGGCAGATGGTAGATGCTTGGGGAGGGTGGAGTTTGTTCCAAGGACTGCTTCGGACTCTTAAACAAGTAGCTTCTAAACATGGTGTTTCAATCGCAACTGTTGCTGTGAAGTACATACTAGATCAGGTAAAGTTATTTTATTCTCTGCAGGAATTTGTTTGTCTAATTATATTTAAAATCTCATATTACATTGGACGAGCTTTGGTAGATATTCCTTTTATATTGGTTCTTGTCAAACTTGCAGCCTGCTGTAGCAGGATCAATGGTTGGTGTTAGACTAGGCTTGTCAGAACATATTCAAGACGCCGATGCTATTTTTTCACTTGTTCTTGATGAGGACGATGTAAACAGTATAAGAGAAGCCTCAGGGAAAGGAAAGAATCTGCTTAAAGTGATTGGTGATTGTGGAGATGAGTACAGGCGTGCATGAGTCATGCTTGACATATCAACTTGGTGAATGTTTTTAATAATATAGGACAAGAAGGGGGATGAAAAAAATAGAAAGGAAGTATTCACACCCAATTTCGTGCCTGGAAAATAATTTACTCTGTACTTGTCAAAAGGCAAAAGAAAAGAAAGTAGGAAGTAATTTATTTTGGTAATGTCTCAGATTAATGCAGAATATCCTCAAATTTTGGCCGCTTCAACTAAGAACAAAGGCTTCTGTGTAAAGTAGAAACTTTGGTGGATTGTTCACACTAAAACACTTTGATTTCTTGCGTGCATGAAAGTAGTTAATGATCTATGGGATTTGAATCTACGAGGATTTATATGGAAACTTTTGATTTCAAATAACTATTGCCATACAATAAACTGATTACGTTGAAATGCCAAAGAAAAAAAACCAGCGTTCCATCAGTAGGATGGTGGCATCATATTTCTATTTGAAGTTCAAATTATTATCTTTTTGTTTTATAAAAAACACGAACTACTTTTATAAGTTAAATTCATTTGAATCATTTATGAAAGTAATTCTCGATTGATTATAAGAACATAACAGTTGTATGATCTTTTGACGATAATAGTTTCCTTGATATTCAGACCTACATCCTTGTCTTGACTTTCATGGGATGGAAGTAATTTGTAATCTCAAATCTCAATTCACCTTTTGTGGGTTTGGGATTTAATATCATGCAAGACATAATATACTAATGTTATGAGTTGCTTTTGTTTTTCTGACTATATATTTATATATTTGTTTGTCTTCTTTAGTTCTTTTAGAGTGTGTTTGTTTCATGGTACGTGAAACTATTCATCCACTTGAGAATGAGATGAGAAATAAAGTATGAAACGAATTTTGTACTCTTAAAGTGCATGCTTGTCCCCCTCCAATCTTACGTTTATCTCTAATCTTGATCATCTACTCAAGTTTTAATTGATTGAATTGAAATTTGTTGAAATTTGTGCAAAATTATTTCGCACAATATACTCATAAGATATTCCAAATGTATAAGTTTTTTAAGAAGGGGAATGCTAACCAGTGCACTGGTTAAGGAAGCAAAAGAAGGAAGTTATTATTAAAAAATGTTGCATTCAATATTTGAAGGTATGTTTTATTTAGTTTTTCAAAAAACACTTATTTTTATTGGAATTCTTAATCAATGTCCTTGAGGCACTGATTAACAAGATTCTTTTAAAAAATATTGTTGGATATGATTGATTACCAGGAAAGCTATATTTCCATGTTTTCCCTTATTTTTATATGAAGAATAAATTTATTACTCAATTACTAATAACTTCTCCCCACACGTTCTCCCACTTCTTTCCATTTTTTAAAACATTTCCAAAAATAATTAATGCTAAACAAATACATTTTAGAATTTACTTAAGAATATTCTTGATCATAACATTTTTTAGAATGTCATTGCCAGCAATGTAATAAAATACTTTGTAATAAGAGAAAACATGTTCAAAACGCAACTGCTTAACAAAAAAACAAGTTGTGTCAAAAAACAACAACAACAAAATAAGTCTTTCCTATGTAAAAAAAAAAAAGTCTTCCTATATATACCTATATACCTTTATAAGTAAATAACTATATATAAATATATTTTAGACTAAAGACCCATTTTATTCCTTGAAAATTTTTGAGGTATCACTTTTTATCTCTAGATAAAAAACAAAAACTCACGTAATAATCTTTGAGAATGACAAAAGAGGATCTGTATGTTTGTCATAAAAACACCATTAAAGTATTGATGTGTATCATTAGTGTACCTAGGTGTCCATTAAAATCGTCCACGTGACATGTGATGGATCATCTAGTATGGTACATCTGGTGCATGATCTTTTGCTTGTAACGTATATAGGGACTTATTTGTCTCGCGATAGAAATTGTTAGAGACTAAATTTGGTTACTTAAATAATAGTTTGGGACTTGATTGAGTCAGTGCATAATTATTCTCATTGTCTATATTGCATGCAGGCAGTATTGCCTGAGCACCTGGACATACCAGTACTTTGACGTATTCAGGGTGGAGATAAACGGAGGGATTAAAGTGTCCCTCTTTTTTCATTCTCGGGGATTATTCAGTGAGTTTTTTTCTAGGGGACGAAAAGTGATATCTCAAAAATTGTCAGGGACTAAAATAGGAGTGAGCAAAACCTGACCTGACCCTATAATCCATCACGGCCCGATGTGTTCGGGGCAGGTCCAACCCTAACACGTGATGAAAATGGGATAAACTCGTGTTCCATTTAGTGACCCGATGTCAGGTCAGCAATAAGTTCAGGTTGATCTTCGGGTTACCTAACCCGTCCCACGTAGTAAATAATTGTCATTTTTTTTTTTTAGTTTAGCTAAAATACTCTTTTTGTCTCTTAAATTATATTTTAGATTCATTTTGGTCCATCAACTTTAAAAGATTCATTTTGGTTCCATTATGTATGAAAAGTTACACATTTTGGTATCTTCCATCACATCCATCTATGACGACGTTAACGGCATCCAATGTGACCGTTAACAATAGCTGATGTAGATTCATTTTGGCCCCTCAAAGTTTTAAGTAGATTCATTTTGGTCTCATAAAATTTTAAGTAGATTCATTTCGATCCCTCAATATTTTAAGTAGATTCATTTTGGTACCTCAACATAGGACATTGCTAATGTCGTCAGAGACGAATGTGATGGAAATGACCTAAATGTGTAGCATTTCATACATTAGGGACCAAAATGATTCTTTTTAAAGTTGAGGAACCAAAGTTAATCTAAAAATTAACCTAAGGGACCAAAATAATATTCTAGCCTTTTACTTTTCGGGCTCGTTTGTTATAAAAATACGTGATTTTGACATTCAATAATTTAGATACTATTTTTTATAGATTTTAAAGAAAAATAGAAACTATTTTGTGTTTGTTTACAATCATAAAAATCATTTGTTAAAAGTTGCTAGTGATAAAAAATGGTTTTTTCAAAAAAAAAAACTAATGAAAGGAGTTTTTGATTGATTAAAAATGATTTTTAACTTAAAAAAAAAATGATTTTCTCATTAAAAAAATATGTAACAAACACTCTTATTCCCCTACCAGCGTTTAACTTTTTTACTTTGGCTTTAGGGATTGATAACTCTGCTCGTGCTCGCCCTCTCTTCACCACCGTCGTTTTGCACCATCAACGACTGCCATTCCGCACCTCACAACAGCTGTCGTTGCTGCACTCCCGTCAGCTTTTTATTTCTCTTCAACGTTGAAGCCACCAATTGAGAGCTTCGAGTTGCAGCCATGGATGGTATGTCTTCTCTGTTGGGCTTCAAAGTAGCTTATACTATTCTATTACGAGAAATGCTAGCATCACATTCTTTTGAACACTCTCTTGATTATTGGTTAAATTTCATATGGAACCCATCAAATAAACTGGGTTCAACATAAAATTTATGTTTCTCATTAAATTCATCCAATAACAAAGAGAGTGTGATGGTAGCAATTCTCTTCTATTATTTACTTGTTCTTTCAAATTACATCGCTCAAATCAAAGTGAGATGAACAACATTTTGTTTTTGTTTCAGTTGATTCTCAGCCAACTATGGAGGAAACAATTTTGGTGGGTGATGATCTAATGACGGGTCCCCCATCACCTGTAGTCCCACCTGAAATAGCCTCCCATGTCCTCCATGGTGTTGATTTGTGTGATGGAATTCTCAGGAATCTTTTCTTGTGTAAGTCTTTCTTTTTTTCTTCTATTAATTAATCACTTTTGTGTAGCTGTTCTTTTTGTTTAATTCAATCAAATTACCAAGGGTGCCAACTGCCAACCATAACCAGTTTCTTTCCAGCTCATGCTATTTTGTATGACTGAAGTGGAGTTAAATACATGTAAAGAAATTTGAGTTACCGCATTGACCTTCATAACTAACATTTATTTGGTCCGACCCGTAGTTACCTGGTTCTCTCATTAATCCTATGTATTGCATACCGAATTCGTCATTCTGCATATGGTGTACTGGGGTTAACTTTAAAGAAAGACTTGTGATATAAAAAGGGATGACCAGCGTACCAAATAACCCATGGACCCGTGTCATGTACCTGGTAACTATGGTCTGACCACCAGACTGGAGAGGTGAAAGCTAAACTTCAGTAAATTTCAATCCACTGATAAATGTACATGATTTTTGTTGTTTGTTTCAAAGGTTTTAACATTAGATGCCTGTTACAACATTGTCTTTTCCAAATATTTTATAAGCTTCATTTAAATCTTGTAGGTTTGCAAATCAATGACATCGAACCTTTCTGTCAAGAAGAGATTAGTCTGTATAAACAATGCTCTGAAAGAAGGGTGAGGTCATTATTATCTGTTATCACAGATATATACTTTCCTTTGTTCTTTCTTCCTCTTTCCTCCCCCCTCTTCCTTTTTCTGCTTCTACTCATATGCTACCTTCTTTTGAATGCTTTTAACACGTGCAGTATTTACTTGCTTTTAATATTGGAGACGAAGAAGAACTAGGAAGTGCAATTCTTTTTTTATACCTACCGTCGCTTTTCCTGTGTCATTATTTCATTTGAAAAAATAAATTGCAGGATAAGGAGATAAGGAAGCGTCTTGAAGAGAGTGAGTGCAAATTGGGTTCGTCGATGCCTTTAGATAAAGCCAAGGAGAGGGCTGCTCAGCTTGATGCAGAAGTTACATCATTGGAGAGGTACATTCAAATAACCGTTATGTGGTCCATGTTATGGAAATTTGTCTAGAATGTTTCTTTGCTTAGCGTATCCTGAAGAGGAAATAAAGCAAGCTTTTAGATCCCCAAAGTAGGATTTTTCTTAGAATTTCAACACACGGAGTTTCTGGAGACTTGCTTCTATGAACATGATTCTATTTTACCATTAATCATAATATTGCTTTTAGTTTGTGGATGTTGCAATTGCATCTTGCTCATCCAAAAGTATAATTAAATCTATTCCCAAAACGTGAGCTCAAAATCCAACCTTGTTGTCAAACTCAGAAAAGGTTAGGCCAAAACTGTTTCTTCTCCTCATGGAGATTTCTCATATAAATACACTTTAATTACAATCTGTCAAGCTGATTTTCAGCCCAATAAAATAGCTAAACTGCCATATATACATTTAGAGCTAATTATCCTAATTAAGAGAGTAATTGTGACAAATAAATGTGCAATCCCATACAATTTGCTGTGCCATTAATTCCGTTGACATCCCCCCTCAAATTGATGCCCGGAAATCTACTAGCATCAATTTGCCAAGTAGAACATTGTGTCGCTGACGTGTCAATGTTTTAGTGAAAATGTCAGCTATTTGAACGGATGTTGAGACGTGTGGTAGACTGATGACTCTTCGATCATAGGCTTCTCGAATAGAGTGACAGTCAACCTCGATGTGTTTAGTCCGTTCATGGTAAACTGGATTTGCTGCAATCTGTATGGCACTGGTGTTGTCAGCATGCAGCGGAGTTGGTTGTGCTTGAGAGAATCCAAGTTCTGTGAGGAGACCACGCAACCATATTATTTTAGTACAAGCGGTAGACATTGCGCGATATTCGGCTTCAGTGGAGGACTTTGAGACCGAATCTTGTTTCTTACATTTCCATGAAATAGGAGCATTCTCTAGGAACATACACTGGCCGGTAGTAGATTTTCTTGTGTCTGGACATCCAGCCCAATCAGCATCACTGTATGCTTGGAGTTGGATGGATGAATCAGCAGGAAAAAACAGACCACGGTTTGGCGTGCCAAGGAGGTATCTAATGATTCGTTGTACTGCTGAAATATGCAAATGCCTTGGAGATTGCATGAACTTGCTCACGGTGTGTACAACAAAAGAAATATCTGGGCGAGTGATAGTTAGATAGATGAGACTTCCCACAAGCTTGCGATAGTGAGTGGGATCATCAAGAAGGTCACCTTCATCTCTTCTATATTTAACATTAACTTCCATGGGAGTGTCAACAGAGGTTGCAGTTGTGAGTCCAGCTAGCTGGACCAAGTCTTTAATATACTTTTGTTGACATAGAGAAATGCCTTCGTGATGATAATGCACCTCTAAACCCAAGAAATAAGTGAGATGGCCTAAGTCTTTCATCTGAAAAGCTGAATGCAGTGGATTTTTGATTCTAGAAACAACATCTTGATCTGAACCAGTGACCACAATGTCATCCACATAAACAAGAAGCACCACGATGCCTTTAGGAGTCCTTTGTAGGAAAAGAGAGGGATCATACTGACTTTGAGTGAATTCAAAACCAAGTAGTGTGGATCGAAACTTTTCAAACCATACTCTTGGTGCCTGTTTCAATCCATATAAAGAGCGTTTTAGTTTGCAAACAGTATTAGGTGAAGGTGTAGGCATACCATTAGGAAGCTTGATGTAAACTTCCTCCTGAAGGTCACCGTGGAGGAATGCGTTTTTGACATCCATTTGATGTAGTGGCCAAGATTGTGAGGCAGCAATAGCAAGAATAGTGCGCACGATTGTCATCTTGGCTACCGGTGCAAAAGTCTCATCATAGTCTAGTCCATATTGTTGCTTATTTCCAAGCACAACCAAACCAGCTTTGTAACGATCTATGGATCCATTCGAACGCAGCTTTATAGAGAACACAAACTTGCTGCTTAAGGGCTTAACAGATGAGGGACACGGGACTATATCCCATGTTTGATTTTCTTCCAAGGCTGGAAGTTCAGTTTCAATAGCTTTCTGCCAACATGCATTCTCCATGGCCTGTTTGTAAGAGGAAGGAATAGGAATAGAGGGTAATGATGCTGTCATGGAATGTATATACCTTTCTAGGGGCTTACTAACGCGTGAGCTGCGTCTTAGGGGAGCTGGTTCTAGTTCTTCTACTGGATCAGCAGCCAAGGAATTATCTTGAGGGGGCCCTTGAGGTTCTGTTGGCTGATTTTGAGTGGCAGTGCGACGTCTTTTGTAGGTCAAGAGAGGTTTAGAAGATGGTTCTCCTGCATGAGTTAGAAAACAATGGCAAAACAGAAATCGGAGGAGAGGTAAGGTCATGATGTGATGCAAAAAAGTATATATTTTCTTGGAAGATGACATTTCTAGATACTCGAATCCTACGGATGTTAGGATCATAACATAGAAAGCCCTTTTGGTGAGGAGAATATCCAAGAAAGGCACATTGAACAGATTGTGCAGTGAGCTTGGTGCGTTCTCTTGGTGGAAGATGGACATAACACACACAGCCAAAGATACGAAGAGTTGAGTAATTGGGTGGGTGACCATATAACCGAGTGAAAGGGGATTCATTACCTATTGATGGAGATGGCAATTGGTTGATAAGATGAACTGCAGTGGAAAGGGCCTCACACCAAAACCGTGATGGCACATGAGACTCCAGCAAAAGGGTGCGGACAACATCAAGCAAATGGCGATTTTTTCTTTCCGCTGCCCCATTTTGATGTGGAGTTGAGGGGCATGACCTTTGAGATATAATGCCATTGGTTTGCAAGAATTCCTGAAATGAGTGTGACATGTATTCCCCCCTATTATCAGAGCGAAATATTTTTATTTTTGATGAAAATTGGGTCTGAACAAAAGCATGAAAAAATTTGAAAGTGGAAAAGACTTCATCTTTTTATCGCAGAAAATAGACCCAAGTGAAACGACTATAATCATCAATAAAAGTCACAAAATATTTGTAATTAGCATGAGATATAACTGGTGCCACCCCCCAAACATCATTGTGGATGATTTCAAAAGGTTGTGTTACATTAGACTAATGTGTTGGAAAAGGCAATATTTTATTTTTACCAAGTTTACAAGGAATACAATCAAAGTGAACAGCATTAAGAGATGGATTATGTTTATTTCCAAGAACAGTAGATTTTAGCAAGTCATGAAGTACATTTGCGTTTGGATGGCCAAGACGCTTATGCCACACTTGGTAATCAACAATAGCAGAATTACAAGAAACTAAAGGCAAGGAAAGACTTGGAGGCAATGAGAAATGGATTGGGAAAAGACGTCCAACTTTAGGCCCCTTCGCGATTATCTTCCCTGGGTGTTGATCCTGCATAAGACAACCAGACTGTGAGAATTGTACTTGACAATCGTTTTCAACTAATTGACTAACTGAAATGAGATTACTAGTGAGACCATGAGAGACAAAAACATTGGTCAGAGATGGAGAAATATCACCAATGGCTGTGATAGGCAAAGGATTTCCATCAGCGGTATGTATCTTGAGGTCTCCAAGATATTTTTTGATATTAGTAAGAAATTGAGCATTGTTGGTCATGTGGTTGGAAGCCCCCGAATCAAAGTACCAAGGGGAAGAGGATTTACTTGAGAATCCTAAAGCAGAGAATGCTGAAATGATCATTTGTTGAACCATTTCAGGGGTCACAGTTGGAGTAGGTTCAGGAGCATATTGTTGAACAAGTGCTGGATTGGCTGAATTATTGGGAACAGATGAATCAACAGAGGCTGTAAAAGCTGTGACATTTCGCTTTGGTGGCCGTATGGGGCATTCCTTAATGATATGTCCATCCTTTTTGCAGTAGTTGCAGAATTTTTTTGGACAGTTAGAAGCATAATGTCCACATTGCTTGCAACAGAAACACTGAACAGCAGTCATGTCATGGCTTCTTGACTTTCTTCGGGCCACATATGCCACTGGAATAGTAGTTGATTTTTGATCTTCAATGATGGACTGTGTAAGGAGGCGCTGTTCTTCTCGTAACAGATCATTGAAACATGCATCCAGTGATGGTACAGGATTTCTATGCATGAGATTGGACCGAATACCTTCAAAATCAGATCTCAATTTCATAAGAAATTGATCTCGTTTAGTAGTTTCATGAACTGTTTGGACTGAATTGAGGCCTTCAGAAGTCAAATCCGCATAAACTATATCAGTGTATTCGGCCCAAAGATTCATGAATTGAGAGTAAAAATCAGAGATGGAGAGACTATCCTGTTTAAAGGTAGCGATGTCGTGCTCAAGCTGGAACCTTCGAGCTTCGTTGTTCTGACTGTAGACCTTCTTCAAGTAATTCCACATTTTGGCTGCTGTCTTGTAAGGCCGAAGATTCAAGACAATGTTGGGGCCTACAGAGCCTAGGATCCAGGCCTTGACTTGAGCATCTTTGACTGTCCATTTTGCGTGTTCAACCTTATCTTTTTCTTTGTCAGGGACGGGAGTGCTGCCATCAACATGACCCCACAAGTCTTTTCCTGTGACAAAAATCTGGAATTGGAATGCCCAAGCTTAGTAGTTTTTGCCATTAAGACGAACCAAGAGGACATCATACTTTTCGGTAGACATGGAACAAGGGAAATAGGAGGTGAAATCGAAAGGGATGGTAATCTGGACTGTGAAAGAAATGACCAAGAAACAGAAAAAAACGAGGACTTGGAGAGAAGTGAAACCGGATCTTGAAACGTGGACGAGGCTGAAAAAACAAGGAAAGAAATGCAGACTAAGTTCTTGGATCGAAACCTAGTGTGATACCATGTCAAACTCAGAAAAGGTTAGGCCAAAACTGTTTCTTCTCCTCATGGAGATTTCTCATATAAATACACTTTAATTGCAATCTGTCAAGCTGATTTTCAGCCCAATAAAATAGCTAAACTGTCATATATACATTTACAGCTAATTATCCTAATTAAGAGAGTAATTGTTACAAATAAATGTGCAATCCCATACAATTTGCTGTGCCATTAATTCCGTTGACACTTGTTGCTTGGGAAGAATATTTGTTCTTATTATTTGCCATCTGGACTACAGATGAATATAATAAAATAAAAATTCAGGAAAAGTTTTGTTTTATCTTTTCAGACTAGTCACCAATGTAAAAGACTAGTCACCAATGTAAAGGACCTTACTCTCTTGAGGTTTGCTATGAGTTTGCACAAAGTAGATTTTCATTGGGTATTAATCACTTGAAACTACATTCATGAGTGCACTTGGATTGCCATATGGTCTTCAATATTTCTGTTGGCTGACATTTTGTGTGCGTGTCATATTGGCATTCATACTAGTTATTTGATGCATGGCTATATGATATATATGACAGAAATTTCAATATCTGAATGTCTTATTATCTTCATTTCAAATATATAGACGCCTGATTCTTGCTAGTGGAGTGGAGGGCATGGAAGGTTTCCGCCAAAGATGGAGCTTGCATGGCCGCCTTACTGATTCCAAGTAAGGTTTATAATCCGTAGTTATGTTTTTGTGAAGAATGGCTTGATTTGAATTATTGTAATCTCTCTGTCTCTCAAATGGGCTATTCATGACAAGTGTCCATTCTTTTGTGATAAATAAAGCATATTAGTCGTCAAACATACAGGCGTGTGTTATTGGCTATATAGGGGTCTGGCCTATGGATCTTTTAAGTACATTTAGCATTTCAATTGCTTTATCTTCAACGAATAATTGCTATCGACCATTGTTACTAGAGTTTAAAATGGATTGGACCTGCCTTTAGTATGGCACTATGGCTAAACATGATAGGTGATGGTCTGATTAGATGAGTTTACAACTTGCATAGTAGTGTCAGCACCTGTTAATGCCTTAGTTTCAAAAAATAAGTATTGATTGTTTTATTTTCATGTGGTGGGTTGTTATCTATGTATTTTATGCAGAAAACGGTTACAGGCCTTAAAGCAGGGCATAGAGAGCAGAAAATAAGGATGAGGCTTTTGGGTAGCATCAGCTACCAAAAGTTGGTTATTGAGGTGAAGGTTGAACCTCCACTGAGGTTGCACCTTGTTATGTACCCCCTCCCAAATTTCTAAAAATTACAAAACCTGTATTACCTTTTTTACCTTCATTTTCATGATCTATGTATTTTGGCCCCACATTATTTTTATTCCTAAATTTTAACTACTTGAGTTCTATAATGGAGGAGCTACCTTCTTTGAGAAGGAGTTTCTGACTAACAGCGGCATCTTTGTGAGAAATTCAATTGTATCTTCCTAGCAGCTGAAGTGTAGTGTGCCTGCGGGTGCATAATTTGCATTTCACCTGGTGCACATGCTCTTTAGACACTAGATCTTCCAGTTGGTATTACCGTTTTCTCTCCGGTACAATTTGAAGCAGAGGATGAAAGAAGATAGGTTATTTCACATAGACAACATTATAGTTTATGTATAATAATATTGAATACTTATCCACTCAATAGTCAGTAAACATGTCACATTATTCTGGCAAAAAATTTATTTTGTTCAACGAAACTATGGCTGAATATCTGATAATAGATGAAATAAAATGGGAAGAAATGAAACTATCATACTATTGTATTTATTAGGGAATGATATAATAAAGAAAAGGTTCCATTTCGCATATTGGCAAGTTGACAAAATGATAATTGTTGTATTAGTAAATAATTAGATGAAAGATTAAAAAACAATGGAAAGGGACAAAAACGTTCAATTTGAATAAACACACACTTTACACATGAATTTTTTTTAAAATGAAAATAAAAAATAAAAGATGCCTATATAATCTTTTAAACATTCTTTATTCATTTTATAATTCTCTTATTTAAAAAATATATTTTAATTTTTCCTTCCAATAATCTCTATTCAAATCCATTTCATTTTAGTTGATAAGTTTAGTTTTGACGTATTAATAGTTTTTTTATATCATCAATTAATCACATATATGTAATTTTTAAAATAATAAATTTTTTTTTGACAAATTAAAATAATAATTATTAAAACTATATTTTAATAATATATAAAACTCTTATATGTACCGTCTATGGAAATTAAATCCTTTGATAAATCAAACAATCGCATAATATATTTTTTTTTGGTGAACCGCATTTCATTTTCTATTGTAGGGGCAATACCGGAAATCCGAAAAAGATGAAGCTCCAAGCCCCGAAAACCCTAGTTATATATGAGCATGGAGTCCCTCTTCCGCGCTTCTCTGCAGAACCCTAGCGGCAAGATCGCAAGCGAAACCTTTTCTCACTTTCAGCAGGTATGCTTTCGTTCTCTCACAATTAATTTCATCTTAATGTTCATAATTTTGTGTTAGTAACTGTTGTTATTACCTGATCTTAGATTCAGATATGAAGGTTATCGCTGCGTATTTGTTGGCTGTATTGGGAGGGAACGCTTCCCCTTCAGCTCATGATATCAAGAACATTCTTGGCTCAGGTTCATAATCACAATTCGTGCTTAACTTTCTCATTATTTCTATTTACTTTTTACTTTTTTCTTTGAGCATTTTTTTATCTGGGTGAATGATTAGTATCTGAAGAACATAGTAGTTTCAACTTTTGATTTCTAAACTGGGTTCACAGTAGTTAATTGTTATAGCACCTTTTCTGCATACAATGCTCTAGAATATGGGGGAAAAGTTTTTTTTTTTTTTTGTAGAATTGATAATCAGATAAATGAAATTTGACAATTGAAAATATGGGACATAGTTTAATATCTATGTTGTCTATATAACTTGGAAATATTCACTCTGGTTTTTCCATTAGTATAGCTGAATGAGGATTGGTTGCATTTTTTATCTGTAAGTAACCCATTGATGCAGCATTGGATGTTTTCCCCTTCATCCGTTTGTAGAATTGATAGTAGAATTGATAATCAGCTTAATGAAATTGAACAATTGAAAATATGGATGTAGTTAAATATCTATAGTTACTGGGTATCATTATAACTTGGAAATATCCACTTTGGTTTTTACCTTACTATAGTTGGATGAGGATTGGTTGCATTTAACCTATAAATCGCCCATTGATGCAGCGTTGGATGTTTTTCCCTGGATCTGTGTTTTACTGTTTACCTTTGTGCTTTTGCATTGCATTGTAGGAGGAAATATGATATTTTCTTGTAATTTAAATGCGATTTTAATTCTTTTATTGCTGAGTATGGGGAAAAGACTCCATGATTAAGTGAGTACAACATTGGTTTTTGAATTGTCTGGGGGGTGTTTCTTTTGCAGTGATGAGTTATTTTTTGGTTTATTGTATATAGTTGGAGCTGAGACTGAGGATGAGAAGATTGAGCTGCTCTTAACTGAAGTTAAGGGCAAAGACATTACTGAGCTAATTGCTAGTGGAAGAGAAAAGTTGGCTTCAGTGCCTTCTGGCGGTGGTGCAGTTGCTGTTGCTGCAGCACCTGCAGGAGGTGCAGCTGCTGGTGGCGCTGCACCTGCTGCCGAAGCAAAGGAGGAAAAGAAGGTAGAAGAGAAGGAGGAGTCTGATGATGTAAGTTTCCAAATTGCAGCACTATTGATTTTTATTTAGTGAATTCGTGACTCTTTGCTAATGGTTATATATCATCTTTGTTCTACAGGATATGGGCTTCAGTTTATTCGACTAAAAGATTTGAAGTGCTTTATGTGACTTTTGCAGTTCCGGTTAGAGTTGTAGCCTAATCATCAGGTTTTGTTACTTGGAGTGTGTATTAGGTTTTATGGGTTTTGCCTTTTTCAATTGAGACAGTGTAATGCCACCCAACTGTCTGATACAATTTAGTAACGTTTTGAATTATTTGCTCGAGTTTTGTACTTTTTATACTTTGTTTCACTAGTACAAGATTACTAGGAATTATCGTTTGCTTATTGACATTAGTTTTCTCAAACTAGGAAATTTATTCATTCGAACATTCCACTGAAAGGCATTAACAAACGTCTAGAGAAAGAATTCCAGGTCAAATACTTCTTCCTCTTTCATTAGTAAGCGAAAGAAAGACTTCTCTGGGCACAACACCAAATATGATGTGTTGGACGCGATCAATCCAAATATACCAACACATTAATTAGTTAACATAAAATTTTAAAATAACCCAAATCCTATTTTTTCTTTTCTCCCTCACCCAAATTCTCAACTTTCGTGTCTCTTCCTATCCTCAAACCATTCCAACTCAAGATCTCATCTCTATAAGGTACAAGCCCTCTCGGCCTCTCCTTCCACTACCCTACCACTCTGTCCTCTTTGCTAGTGCATCTTCAACCCCTTCTATCTCCGTCCCCAATTTCCGATCTTCTACCTCATAGGGTTCGTCCTTATCCTCCTACTCTTCATTGCCGCCTCTGTCACATGATAAGATGGCAGCGCTGGCACAACACGTATGGAGGTCTAAAGCGAACTTTAAAGTAAGGCCTCTTAAAGCAAATAATAATTTTTTTCTAAAATTAATATATTTTTATTTAAAGTTTATCTTTCGTGTTTTTTGGGATTCAAAATCATTTATTCAATCGATAGTAAAGTTAGTTCACTTAATCTCTGTTGAGACATTATCGATCTTAGATAAGATTTTATTAATTTTAGTTTTGAAAAACTTGTTTCTGTCGAAGTAACAATATTGATACACATATCCTTTGATTGCATTTTTACTAACTGAGTTTATCGCAAACAATATCATATTCCAAATACTCATGCCTAATAAAAACTCAAATTTCAAGCTCATAAGTTGCTAAACAATCAGATTCACTTTTTATTTTAGGTTCGTCATTAACTTCACCTAATTTCAATAAAGCATCTCTTGTTTGTGAAGTTTGAAATCTTAAAGCTTTTACACTTTCAATGCGACTTTCCCAACGTGTTTGATGCGAGATTGAGAGTGAGATTGTGAGAGTTTGAAAGAGTCGGTAAGAGAATGACGTGATTGAAAGGCCAAAGTAGGAGAGAGTTGAATGAGACATGGAGATAGAGATGAGTGAAGAGCATCATTTTCTATTTTTTTATAGCAAAATACTAAAAAATATTAACGTTATTTTATTAACGAGTCATTATGTAGGTGAGACAGAAATACGTGAGATGAACAGTGATTGAGGAAAATGTGAAGAGTCTTTTATACAGCACACTCAACCTTTTGTACAGCTGATTCTTAACATTTCTTAACATGAAATGAAGAGGGATATTGGGGGTTTATGGTTTTTGTTTTCTGTAATGGTTGAATAACATTCCAATACTTTTGTTTCCCATGGTGCTAAGAGTTGGTGGTTTCTGGCTGCAAGATCAGTGTCTGGCATTGGAGGCAAACCCCTTTGCATTGTTATTTTGGTAATAGTATTGGAATTAGAGACTAGAAACACAACCACAAAATTCATCAAGTAAAAAGTATTTTTGATTACATACAGAAAATTGTTCCAATGTGCACTTGCAAAACGGCAAAACAAGTACATGAACCATCTATTTTCCAAGTTATAGGATGAATTGGGGTCTACACATATTCACCCTTAAAATGCTAACAACAAATTGAGCAAGACTTCTTTCATTGGAAACCTGACATCCTACCACATGTGGCGTCTTTCTTTCGGTTGCGGCTACGGCTGGGAACTTAAGGTTGAGAGTCTCCAAAAATAGGAGTATCGAGTTTTGCAGCACAAGGAGAAATGGTGAAGTGTGGTTTGCCGAAAAGAATGTAGAAACAGTGTTCACAGAGGAGAAACGGTTTAATTTATTTTGTTTCTCAATTTTTATTTTAATTTATTATTGTGTTGGCAATTTTTAATGTGCTGGCAAGTTTTCATTGGCTGTGCCTAACACATCATATTTAGTGGTGTCCATAAAAGTTTTGCTCTATTTTTGCGTAGGTATTCATTTTTGCATATGGACATACGGTCACATAATAAAATGAACTGCAAACTTTTTTTTTTGTTATTTGAGTTGACATAGAGATGAGCGGCTTGGACTTTATCTCTTGCGTTTCTGTTAGCTGAAACATAGTTTTAACTTTTCAATGCTTCTGTTGCGGCCATATTTTTTAAAAAATAAAAATAAAAATAAAAACGCAGACACATTATACATCAAGGTTTTACAAAAGTACCTTTCAAGTAAACAAATTAAACCACAACTAAAAAATCATAATAAAGTAGGAATATCATTATCATAATTTTATAACTTAAAAAGTGATATTGCTTAATTGCAATCCTTCCGCACGCCACGCATTGAACATTGCACTGGCATAGCACGAGTGAGCTTGATCCATAAATCAAAAGGGAAGATGAAACCTGCGAAGGAAAACAGTACGCATGAAAAACTACAGCCATGTCTAATTGGCGTTGCACTTGCACATGAAGAAAAAATGACATTGGTCATAGGAAACCTATGGAGCTAAAGGTTGACCTAAAGGAAGAAACTTGAGTTACCCTGTTAAGACTTCTTCAGCCACCTATAACCAGTTAGGATGACTGACTGCATCCGTCAAGCAAACCAAGAACCTTCAAGACTTCGGTACAGTGACATTTAGGATTTTAACATCTTGGTATGGCTTATCTGTCTTGTCTGTCTTCACTTTTTCTATAGCCTGTCAACATCGATGTTGTTAGTTTTAAGAGAGAAAGTTCAGAGACATTAATCAAGAAAACCTTTCATTATAAAATAAAGGGTAAATTACAGTTACCCCCTTGAGCTTTGATAAAATGACACTTAATCCCATTCTTGAGCAAAAATGATGCACCCTCCATTTGACCCTTTGAGGGGTGTAATAAGTCGAGTTGGTTCGAATTTAGGAGAGAAAAATGTCCAAACTGACCAAAATGGTTTGGTTCGGGTGGAGCATTTTTTGTTAACCAAATGGTCCAAACCCAAACGAAACCAACCTAAATACCAACAAGTTGGTTTGGTTCAAGAGGTAGTTTACCTTTTTGTTACTTCTAAAAATTATTCCAAAGCAAAAAAAAAAATGAATAAAACCCTAATGAAAATATCAAATAAATGCTAGCAATGTGTGTGTGTATAAAGGGGGGTCATTGAGTCAGGTTGGTCGAGTTTCGAGTTCCAATTCATGGGACCGAAGAATTGAACCAATCACGTTCAGTTTGGTTTGGTTTTCGTATTTTAAACCAAATGAACTAAATTAACCAGATCAATTTAATTTGTTTAGTTAATTTTGCTTGTCATATTGAAATTGAACCCATTTACACCCCCAATTTTGACCAACAGGGGTTAAATTATCCTAACAGAACCCACTATAAGCACCTGAAAACCCCCTACAACCACCTGAAATCAGAACAGCCACCCACGACCCAAAACACCACCTACAACCCGAGCCATACGACCAGACTATCACCTCACCTACAACCTAAAATAGGGACCCCTTAAAAACCCACTTGAATCACACTCTGCACACAAACTAAACCACCTCACACACCAAAAAGACAATCAAACGGATTTTGCTCAAACCAACCTGTAAATTCATCTCATAAATCAACCCTCCATCCTTCCACCACCTTTCTGTCCTCCAGGGACCAGGAAGTAGGAACCAATCAACCAAACCAAACCCTGGCCTAAAGCTCCAACACTCCAATGACAACTAGGGTTTTATCATAATGTGGCTTAAAAGTTAAAACATTTTCCACCTATGTTTCCTCAATCCATAACAAGAAAAATTTCATGCTTATGCCTTCAGAGGTTAGATTTTTTAACACAAAAATGGGAGTGGCAGATATGAAGTTTCAACCAAGAAACCCTCCATGTAGCTTTAGGAAGAGCTGGGAATTGAGAGTGAATGCTCCTCCAAGGGTTGACATGATGGAAGGAGAGGAAGGAGTTGCTGAATCCTAACCCAGGTCTGCCATGGTTCTGGTTGCAAGCTGCAACTTTGCTAGGTCTGAGAGTGAGGTCTTAGACTCTGACACCGTCTCTTTGGAGCCTGACATGGAAGGGTTGCTCTGGGTCTGGGGCTTTGTTGGAGGACATGTAGATGAACTGAGAGAGCGGTGGAGGATTCTGGGTTAGAATTTGTGGTGTCAGGCAGAGAGAGCTTCAGATTTGGGTCATGAGGGTGGCTGCATCAGGGAGAGAGTGGACAGTATTAATGGTGATCTAGCGAAGGGGGCTGGAGAGCTCAAATCAGAGGCGGTGGAGGGAGGAGACGCACAGTAGTTGGGTTGGGTGGGACTTGGTTGGTGTGGGAGGGTTAAGGTTGTGAACAATAGTTAAAATGGGAGGAAAAAATAACCCCCCGTGTTACTGTTAGTCAAAGGGTCAAATGAGAGGAATGTTATCTTTACTCAATAATGGGGTTAGCTGTCATTTTATCAAGGTGCAAGGGAGGTTAGTATAATTTACCCAAAAAAAAAAAACCACAAGACGTCAAGACCTGAAAAATATGTTAACATAATATATCATAGATGGAACTTAAAAAAGAGGAACGTTTATCAGAAGTTCCATAGACCAAAAGGAAATCTAGGAAAGGGCTCATACAAGAAAGTTACATGATAAGCTGATACAAAGCTCACATCGCATCGATGGAAATTATTTTGCAAGTGAATATGCATGAGAACATCCAAGCTATTCCTAAAGAGACAATGTGATTTTAGATTTTGTACTAAATGATAATGGCTAAGCAAGAATAAGCCAACTTACCTGTACAACATCCATTCCCTTCACAACTCTCCCAAATACAGTATGCTTGTTGTCCAACCACGGAGTAGCCACTGTAGTGATAAAGAACTGAGAGCCGTTTGTATTTGGGCCCGCATTTGCCATTGACACTGTGAAAGGCCTATCATGCCTTAAACTGCAAGAGAAAAATGATTTGCTCTAAGCTCCATCTGAGGTAAGCCATACCAGGAAATTACAGATAATCATTTTAGTCTGGAGTCTGGAATCATGATGATATTTTCATGCATATAGTAATATAGAACTTTTATAAACAAAATTGTTTACCTTTTGTGAAATTCATCCTCAAATTCCCTCCCCCAAATGGATTGCCCACCAGTGCCATCTCCTAAAGGATCTCCTGTTTGTATCATGAAGCCTTTGATGACCCGGTGAAAAATAAGATTGTCATAATAGCCATTCCGGCAGTGGGTTGTAAAGTTCTCCACAGTTTTTGGACATTCCTCTGGGTATAATTTCATGTGAATATCACCCATAGTGGTGTGTAGAAGCTGCAAAAGACAAATTGGAGTTGTAACGCTCTTTTTTCTTTCTTGCGGGGTTTGTGGAGAGGAGGAGGGGGTAAAGTATGTGATTTAACAAGGAAAATATGTAAAGAAAACCCACTATCATGTAAATAACAAGAGGAAATATAATTTCCTTTCTGCTATTCAATAATTGCCTAAACAGAAAAAAAAAATGTGATAGACAACTTCTGTTTTCTGTGGGAGAAACATATTTCATTAAGGTGAAGGCACCCCCAATAGAATTGCAATCACGATAACCTACTTAAAGGCGAGGCGAACAAAGATAACTCACCACATTTTCAGGAAGTGATGTTGTAACTGACTTTCCAATATCTGAAACTGCCAAAAGTTCATCAGCAGGAGGCTTTTCATTGAACACATCTCTTCCCTTAGTTGCATCTTCAGGCTCCTCTGGCTCTCTCCGACTGATACACGTCAAACTCCAAAACTTAGATAATTGAAGATTTATATTTTGCATGCCATACAACTAATGATATGCAGTTGAACAAAATGTTCAGCCTAAATGTACGGAGTAAAAATGCTACAGGACAAACTGCCCACATATGATAGTATCAAATAACAAGACTACATAACTTTGGAGTTCAAAGCAATGGTAAAACGATCCAGAGTTTAGACTTTTAAACCTGAATAAATATATCCTGTGCTTTTTGAAAGCACAACACAGGAGAGTGGGATCTGTCAAAGGCTCCTTGCTCTCATTGGCATTAGCAGCTGCAGCAGGAATCTTTCTTACTTTTTTACTACTTTGATCACCTTGATATAAAGCTATTCTTAAGAACCTATCATTGTTCTCCACCTTTCCAAGTATTCGAGCAACTTTATTGGTGTGCAAATTAACAATCTATAAACATAAAGAAGATGCAAAACACATTAGGGAATGATGTTCCATCTACTAACCTCATTGCACTAGTAAGCAGTGAAGGAAAGTTATAAATGTCAAGAAATTGTATAACTGAAGGAAGTGAAATAATCACACGGTTGTACATTTAGCTTTATAACCCAGTCAAGTAAGAAAGAATCTCACTTTAATCCCAAGCAATGTTGCATATATAAGAAAATTGGAACTTTCATCAAAAACTGCATTAGGAAGCGGAGCATCTTCTGTCTTCTCTATTTCCTTTTCAACAGCCATTCTTCGGCCAAAATCAATGGCTTCCAACCGGTACAATGGATTGTCACTTCTTTGGAGATCTTGAGCAACCTATCCATAAAGCATTTCATTTACCAACAAATTTCCAAAAAGGGGAAAAAATCAGCCTGAAATTCTTCTAAAACAATTACCTCCAGGGATTCATCATAAACTCGCCGTAGTTTACCTGTTCTGAACCAAAACACACGTATCCTACGGTCAGGTGATGTAATGGAAAATTGTTTACCGTCTGGGCTGACCTAAAAGACAATGCAATATGGTCAATAAATACACTCGGTCAAATAGCAGGTAGCTTGTTTTCTTAAACTACATAATTAACATAATATTAAGTTATCAACTCTAAGTTCGGAAATACGTCAAGATAACTGAGGTACCTCAATTGCTGAAACAGAAGTCTTGCATTTTACTATTTCAAAGAGGTTAGTATCACTTTTCAGTTTGAAGTTGACCCTACAAGCACCAAAGGAAAGGATTAAGGTACAATTCAGATGTCTAAAGCTTGTGCAACTCAAAATTTCTAAAACTGTTATATACAATAAAAAATTACTAATACATCCACAAATCACAATGTATAACAACCACACACTGTTTCAAATATTTGGCACTTCATGCCATTGCTGATTATAATACCAATACATGACATACAGGCTATATCTACTAGCAGCTTGTTGCTGGCCCAACCCAAAAGCTAAGGATCAGTGGCCACGTTGTCAACAGTGCCTGCCTAGGCTATAGCACAACACCAGACAGATGTTTAAAAAAAGGCCACTTCTGAATAGAACAGCAAATGTGTTTGATCTGGTAGTATTTGAGACAAACATCCTATGGAATCGGATTCTAATGTTCCAAAATTAAACATGTGGGTTCACTTCAAATTGACCAGATCCACACCTACATCCATCAGGTCTTGTCATCAATACCACCCAAATGAGAATGGTATACCATATTTACAGCAGTTTATTTTATTCCCACCTAAAACTGTTAATAGTTGATAATTGATATAATCAGATAATCCTGATCATATTATTCTCTATTGCAGCTAGTATTTAAATTGATTCAGCAACAAAACAAAACAAAACACTACACTACACTACATCCATCAGTTTTTTTTTCATATGACAACAAAATAAAACGCTAACTTCAGAAGTTAGGAATGGAGCATTTTCAAGTGGTTTGGCTACTAAATAATTTGAAATTCGGAACTGTGTTTGACATATATGTGTGTGCATGTGTAAGAGACAAGGGACTTTGTGGACAGAGAGCCATAAGAATTTGAACCTTGAATGAGTCAGTTATACAAAATGGATAGATGAAGAAATATAATATGACAAAGATAAGCACATACTCATTCTCCGGAAATTGAAGAGTAGCAGGGTTCCAGTATTCAATTATCCCCTTTACATCTGCTGAAACTACAGAATCATATACAGAATTGTACTTCATCACTCTAATAGGACCCAAATGTATCTGAACAAAGGACCAAAGAATGATTTATGCAAGTGAATAGTGGAAATATCAAACAGGGAACAAAAAAATATGCATTTTGAAAAGTTCATTACAGTAGAGTTTAATTTAGAATTGGCACCTCTTTGGAGATGATAGGATCATTTGAACCAGCTCGTGCATCATATATGTGCACAAAAGATGAGTTCCTATCACTAACGGCAAGCCTAGCTTTGACATCCCCTTGTTTGTAAACCCAATCAACAGCACCAGGGATATATGGCAAGCGAATCATGACCATCATGTCAAAGTTGACCACGTCATATACTTTCACAGAACGGTCATTTGATATTGTACAGCAAAGCAGACCATCAAGACTAACCTGCAAGGCTGAAATAAGTCATGGTTGATGACAAGTAAACAATAATATTTTGAAAACTTAAATACATAATTTAGCAACGGAAAAATCCCCACATGAAAATAAAGATATCACTAACATATCAAACCGTATGGACTCATAATATTACATATAAGAGAATAAAAGCAAGAACTAAATAAAAATATCAGGTTGATGAACTTACAGCTAGACCCTCAATTGGACCAAGATGAGATCTGAAGTGTTTGGCAAACTCAATACCGATAGGTCTTTTCTTCCAGAACTTCAAATGCCCTGATGAAAAGAAGTAAGCCACTCACAGAGAAATACGCCATCATATTATTCCAAGGACTTAAGTAATTTATGTTATTAAATATGATCTATTAAATATGATCCAGGTCCCCCCCCAACACAAAAATAATAATAATAGTAGTATGATAATAATTATGTCACACCTTCTTTGATATTTCATATTCTACATAGCATGGATTATTTTATAAACAAAATTAAAGGTAGCAGCTAATAGGATTCATCACTAATACAATTCACTAGATTCAATTTTGTAGCCTCAAGTTCTCTGCAGTCTACTTATTTAGATACATATAATACTGTAGCTAGTTTTATAGAATTTACCATCAATACTTCCAGTAATGAGAAATTCTGCAGGTGAAACAGCAACATGCGTAACCACATCACGATGCATATAACTTTTCTCGTACCTATAAATGAGAAAGAAAAAAGCGACAATAAGAAACTACCTATTTTCATTAACTTCATTTTCCTAATTGACAGAAAAGAAACCCTAATTCGAAAACTATGTTGTAAATGTAGATGGAAGAGATTAAGGGGAAAAGAGTAACTGACATGTTAGCGGAGGGTAAAGCATCGAGGTAGGCTTGCTCGAACTGGAGGGGTCGTTTGGGTCGGGCGCGAGGGGCTGGACCCGGCCCGATAACAGGCTCGTCTTCGATTGCATTGGCGCCATTTTCGTGTTGTTGTTCCTCCATCTTCTTCAAGTTCGTTCAACCAAACAAGGTTTTTTAGAGTATATAGAGTTCCAGCAACAACGCTAAGAAGAACTTTCTATTCTAAGCTAAATAAAAAACAAGTTCAAGTGATGCGATGGAGATGGAAGAAGCAGAAACGAGCTTCTTTGAGTTAATCTCACCTCTCTGCTTCAATGCAAACCTACGGTGACCGCGCCTCTGATGAAACTAAACCGGAAACGGCGTGTCGTTTTGGTAGTTATTCCATTCGAATCAGGGAAAGCATCTAGTCTAGTGTAGATAGAGCGTAAAGCGTAAGCCGACAATGGGCCTTGGGTTGGGTTTGAACCGATTTGCAGCTTTTTGCGGTGTTTTGTGTGGCCCATTCTCCGTTGCCAATTCCCCACCCAATCTGAAGAATGAATATGGGATAGACAAGCAACAAATTTCCATTATGGGATAGACAATTTTTTGTAGTTCAAATATTAATATGATGGTTTGGCCCATTAGAATCAATGCTCATGAATCTTATTTCTCTCAACTTCAGGTTCTATGATTAGGTTAATGGGTTTCCTGATATGCAATGGGTCAGGCAAAGGGTTGTTTCAAAGTTAGGGGTGTAAAATCGATAGTTAATTTGCATGGATTTTGGAACAGATTATAATAGATGAGTTAAAATAATGACAAAATTCAGGTGGTGTTGTTTGTGACAAGTTCAGAAATTTTGATCACTAGGAGCAAGAGTTAGTCTATAAATATTTTTCCTAAAAAAAGTATTATAAATATATATATATATATATATATATGATAAAAATAAAATAAAATACACGAGATAAAACATGATTTAATTTCAATATGAAACTTAAGTTCACAAGTGTGAAAAATGTGGAGAAAATCACTAAGTAAAAGATGAGAGATTACTAAAATTATATTCACTCTCACCAAATAGAGTCTTACGAAAAAACAAACAAGATACCTAAGCTTGTACAAGATGAGTAGTGATAATTTGACGTGTACAATATCAAATTTTTTTGGGACAAAATAAATTTATTAGATATATTATTTTTTAAAAAAATTTACCTTGTGGGGGTAATTGCCCCACATCTCAACACCTGGGTCCATCTGTGGTTGTCCTCTAAATACATGTGAAGTTTCTGATGAAAATAAGACATGTTAAAGAGTTATTGCACGTGTTATATTTTCATTAATAAATCGTTATACATGATTTCTTCTTATAGGAAAACACCAATATAAGCTAAGCACTTGGAGAAGTGTACCTAAGTTTTGTCATCATAAAAATAAACATACAATCCTTTTATGATCCGTTAAAAATGTAGTCCATCCATAACCTATTTCTTGAAAATTATCCTACTCGAGTACCCAACCATTAATCATTTTTATGGATGGATATCGGCTATATTCATTTAAAATATATTAATGTTAAAATTTTATTTTATTCTTATTTTCTTTCACAATCTGGTGGTGGGATGCAGCTAGCATTGATCAACAAACAACGATGGTGGCTTGTAGTGGTGGTTGGCACCGAGAGTGGCAGTGGTCGGCCAACAGTAATATGGTTGATCACTTGATCCAATGAGTTTTGAGGAAGAAAAACTATATCGATCAGTAATCATCCATCCGTAAAAATAACTCAACCAATCCAATTCATTTAACTTTTTTATAAATGGATAAATTGAGTTGGATTTATATGCATTGGATTGGTTGGGTCATGGATAATTCAATTGTTTTACAAACCATAGTTATCTGTCCTTCATATTCAATGGATAAAACTCATATAAAGTAAGAATATTATTCTTAGTATGAAAAAAATAAAAATATATTCATCTTGATTACAGATATTTTAACTTATTAATTAATTAAATAATATAAAGGTAAAAATACTTTTTACTCAGAGACTATCTGAGTGTATATGAGCCTTTTGTATTCAACACTATTCATTTCAGATATAAACACACGGTGTAATGGTTGTACAAAAAAACATTATTGAAAAAGAAGAGGAAGGGTGGTTATCACTGCCTACAAGTTAGTGGCTACAACCAAGCCCCACAATTGTGTCACATACACATAACACGACATTTCACGTGGTCGGGTGCATGTTCTTCACAAATAAAAACGCCACAAAAAACATAGCCTGGCATGGTCTTGTACATGGCTCTATGCTAGCACCGGACCCCGTCTTAGATAGCATCCCCACGCGGTGCCACCATTTTTCTCGTCCAAGTTCTTCCAAAGTCAATGTCATTGTTTATATCTATGTTGTCCGATCCCGTTGCTGCCCATATCCCTGTTGACCCTTAATTATAAGATCACAGCCCCCCATTAATGTCTAGAAACTAAACAAAATATTAAAATCATGTGCATGCAACTGCTATTGCCAACCACATTATGAAACACCAACCAAGTAAAGTTTCAAGCCTTTCACATGTCACATGGTACGACACTCCCCCCAAATTACTTGTCATCAAGTTTAATTATCAAAGTTGGTTGACAATCACACTTTGACATTTAAGCCTCTTAAAAGAGTGTGGTGATAAATTAACGTAGGAAAGAGGAAAGAGGAAAGAGGCAAAATG
Source organism: Sophora flavescens (assembly GCA_030762895.1). Taxonomy (NCBI): domain Eukaryota; kingdom Viridiplantae; phylum Streptophyta; class Magnoliopsida; order Fabales; family Fabaceae; genus Sophora; species Sophora flavescens. The sequence continues at coordinate 165,241,994 of CM061066.1, read as the reverse complement.
ATTAAATTTCGTGGAACTACTCCATCTCATTAACTATACTTTCCCCCCTCCTTCTCCTCCTCCTCCAATCATCATCAATAATAATCAATGGGTGTCTCAGGGCAACTTTCATCAGATACAGCTTCTTTAGTATAAGGTGAGGGCACAAAAGGTGGAGTTGTACACCTTAGCAATGCCCAATTCACACCTTGAAAAAACGGGTGGTGCTTAATTGCTGAAGCCCCCATTGTTGACCCTAACCTCCTTGCCGGGTCCTTAACCAACAACTGTGAGATAAGGTCCTTTGCCGTGGCTGGCACATTGGGTTCCTTTGGGAACTCAAGGGCTCGAGCCACAATGTTTGCTAAGGTTAGCTCATTGTCTATGCCCCTAAAGGGTGTGACACCACAAAACATTTCAAATATAAATATCCCTAAAGTCCACCAGTCCACGGCACTACCGTGGCCCTCACCGGACACGATCTCTGGCGCCAAGTACTCGTGGGTCCCGACGAATGACATGGACCGGACATCCATGGGCTCGGCCACAAACTCAGGCCCACTACGCTGGCTGTGCTTCTTCTTTCGCTTGCGTTTTGGGTGGAAACAGGACACTGCAGGGACTATACAATTGGGCAATATGCATGAAGAGGAGGTGAATTGATGAGAGGGTTCAACGTGGGGGTCCTTGTGTGGGGCTATGTGAGGAGAGTTTCGATTAGATATGATCTGAGCCGTTGGTGTGGAATCATCACATTTTAACGAGAGGTCAAAGTCAGTGAGCATGATGTGACCATCTGATCGAACTAACACGTTCTCTGGCTTGAGGTCTCGGTACACTATACCCAACATGTGAAGGTATTCAAGTGCCACCAGCACCTCTGATGCGTAGAATCTGTAAATACCACGAGATGAATAGTGGAATTAGCATTAACTAATAAGCTGAATCCAAAAAAAACATTTGACTTTATCGTAACTATCTTGAAACTAATTCATATATTATCTGTATATACCAACTAAATTCATAAAATTATGTGTGTTTGGATAGGAAGATACTTGGTCTATATTGGGCAGAAAAATGCAATAACGCTCTCTCTATTGGCTAAGAGTTAATTATTGGCCAACATGACACAAAAGTATATATGCATAAGAACATTGGTTGCTAGCGCTAGGCATACCAAAAGGATCATGAAGATCAAACAGGAACATGAATTGTCTTGCTTTAGCATAAGAGTGACGTGAGCTATTCCTCTAGGATATTAATTGTATAATGATTTATTTTTTGTGCGAGAATATTTTTTATAATATTTTTCTAAGACTAATAGCAAGTTAGGCGAGTTGGAAGACAAGTTTTCTTTTGAATTTGCCATATGTCGCGTGATCGATATCTTTCAGCCAATAATAATATTATTCTCCATGCAGGAAGGAAGAAGAAAATTATGAGAAAATGTCAATGACATTGTCTATTGGTTATATGTTAAGAGTTAATCAAAAAAGTTGAATGCTTCACATAAGACGAGCAAATAATGACAATAAAAAGAAAGCCAGAGATTCAAAAGTAGTATATCCTTATTTCAAAATAATATTTTAGAAAAACTCCTGTTGCATAAATATGAATGATGACCAGGCTTTTGCTTTCATTGGCATGTAGGGTAGGGTTTTCTTAATCACGTAAAAAGCATCCGCAAGTAAAGAAAATAAAATCTTCTGTCTCGAAAAAGAAAAGCTAGGAACACAAATTTTCTTTATCCATATAAATCAGGAACATATAAAAGAACAAGCAGAAGCAAATTAATAACGCTACGTTAGGAAAAGCTATTATTTAAAAGGGTTTTTCAATCCTATACAATATTGCACGGCTTAAGAAACACAAGAGAATATTGTATTTTATAATTTTAAAAATAAAATACTTAATTTTTTAAATAAATAATTGCTGCTTTTGAATTCTTTAACATGTACTACAAGGTTACACAACATAGAAAAATCCTAATTAAAATAAACAAAAACCAATAGCAGGGTTGCGAACTCTAGAATCAAATTCTGGAAGAACATATCCCAATAAGGGACCACTGCATGCGAGATTAACTCCCATTTAATTTAAATTTCAATAAAATAAAGATCCATAAATCCCGCAAAAATTATGGAATCAAGGATCAAGTATTTCGATTTCCCATGACCCAGAAATTCCTCACGTTTTTATGTTGAATTGATATTTTTAAGAATATATATGCAAAAAAAATAAAAAATCATATTTTAACACCAAAGAACTTGTAGCTGGCAAGTGGCAAGAGTTGATATAGACATAATTGGGAAAGCCAATAGTACTTAATTTGCTAGATACAAACTACAGAGTCCAAACAGAGAGCTAACAAAACAGCACCTTATCTTTGTCGTCAAAATTGAGCTAAAATTTGATGTGTGATGAGTAGTGGTATCTGCTGACCTTAGTTTGGAAGGTGTCGTTTTGACTTTTGAGAGTACCGTGTTTACCAAAATTATTATAGGCACATGAAAGAAAAATTATCCTATTATTACTGTTATTTAACCAACACACACGTGGTGGCTCTGACGCAACACGGAATCGAACGGTTAAAGTAAAGGGATGAGTGAATCTAAGCTGGAAAGGCATGTCAAAAATGAATTGTACGGTTGACCTACCTATAATTATGCACAATTTTGATAGAAGAATCATCACACAGGACTACTCTACTGAAGTGTGCCTGCCGCTGATGAATTATTATTACTTATTTAATCTTTTACTCATTTTACGCGCGAGTTTTGCTCATCAATTATCAATTAACTAATCCTAATCACTTACAAAAAGGAATAAAACAACAACCTAATCAAAAGGTGATACCGGGTGTGTTTAAGGCGTAGATTATCAGACAACGGGGAATCAAGGTTGCCGGAGAGGTATTTTCCGGTGACAGCGAAACAATGGAAAGGAATTACGGCACGACTGATGGCGACAAGGGGTGGGTCCCACACCTGATCCCATTCTCCCTCCTCGTTCACTCACTCTACTCTAAAAAAATTTTACTATAAAGTATTCTAAATTTTTAAACAAAATTACACTTTTAATATATATATATATATATATATATATAATTCAAATTTCTAATGTATTATATGTTTAATTTTTATTTGAAAAATTTCATTTTAATTTTTTAAAATATTTGAATTTGCTCCTCTAAGAAAACATTTTACCTATACCAAATCAAAATTCAAATCCAACAACATGAATATGTATGCTTAAGAAAGATCGGTCTTCTACCAAATAGGTTGGTTGGGATCAATTCAATAGTGGTTTTCCACTTCACCTATAACATGATTAGAACATGCAACCATGGGAGCAGGCGGGACTGAGCTGCTTTGCTGGTTTTGTTCAAAGGAAAGGAGGAGAGGGATTTTAATGAAGTGGAGGGGAAGGGATTGGAGGAATTTTAGTTAGACATTATGTTTGATTGGGTAAGCGGAATTTTTAAAACAATTTTATTTTGAAATCTTATAATTATTTATTTAAAATCCCACACTTGCCCCTCAAAGTCCCCCAATATTGAAGGGGTTACCTGATGTCCCTTAATTAACAATACACTTGACCCATGATGCCCAATATGTTTTATGTGCAAACAACAGCCTTGAAAATAATATACAATACTCCTCGGAGTGTTATAAAAATAATTTAATATAAGAGAGTGAATTCAGATTATTGGGTTAGAGTATCCCTAATACTCTTATTCAATACATATTTTGTTTATAAAAAAAAAATTGTAAGAGAGTGATAGTTGAACATTTTTTATTTCACATTATTTTTTTAGTCATATTTCAAATTATTTGATAATGAATATTCTACGTGCAAATATATGATAAAAATTAAAAATATATTATCAGATAGAAAGTGTAAAAACATATAAAAGGTGCGCACCTGACAGCGGGTTCGGGGAAGCGTTTATTGGGGTGGCGCTGCCGTAGAACGTGGAGGTCACCACCGGGGCAGAACTCAGTAAGGAGGCAGAGCCATTTAGGGGCATCAATGGTAGCATAAAGAGTCGGAACGAAAGGGTGATCCAACATTTCAAGAATTTCCCTTTCTGTCCTCGCCCTCCCTTCCTTGCTCCTGCTCGCTAACTCCTTCTTGTCCATCACCTTGGCCGCGAACCTCACGGAGCCGTCGTTGAGCTCGGCGAGGTAGACGGAGCTTATGTCGCCGGAACCGAGGCGGCGGGAGAAGCGGAGGTCGGAGGGGAGGATGCGGCGGCTGGGGGACTCCGATCGGATCCGGTGGATGGCGGCGCGGCAAGGGTCGGAGGCTGGCGCGTGGGGCTTGGGCGGCGCCGTTGGGTGGTGGGCGGAGGTGGAGGCGGTTATGGTGGTGGTTTCGGAGCTGAAGCTTGTGCTGCGTTTGATGTCGGCGGTGGTGGTGGTGGAGGAGGCGAAGCTTAGGCTTTGGAGGTCGTCGGTGAGATCGTCGACCCATGGGTCCATATTTGCGTTGGGGAGAGAGAGAAGAGAGTGAGGAGTGTTTTTGAGTGAGTGAATGTGTTATTATAAGAGAGATGAGAAAGAAAGAGGGGTGGTGGTGGTTTAAGTTTAACTGCTGCTGATGTTTTGCGGGGTGGGTTCCTAATTTCTATCTCGAATTGGGGGGAATAATAATATTGGAAATTTGGACTGGAATTCCCTTTGGGCTGCCAATATGGGATTGGGCCACATTAATCATCCTTCCAGTTTTTTCCCATCTAAAGTGTAAAAAGTTGATAGTAACAATAATTAAATATTTTTATAAAATAATGTTGATATTTTAATTATGTGAGAACTATGAATCTTGACCCTTGATTTCTGCTATCAAATTATAAAATACAAAAAACTTACATGTTTCATGAAGGTGGTAATTGATTAGTCCTACAACTAATCAGTCGTGAAGATACTGTGTTCTATTCCGCACCTAAAAAAAGGTGGTAATTGATTGCAGTAAGGTTTTTGCATTTTATTTGTGAGTCATACGGTTTAGATTCACTCAACACTGGTTGGTCGTAATAAAAGTGGATTGTGCCTTCGGACAAACTTTATCTGTAAAGTTAGAAGTTTAAATCTTGGAATCGCTACTTCAAGTAGAACTTTATCTAACTATCACCCTCTATTCGAGCCTTGTCAGAGATTAAAAAAAAATAGATCTATATTTTGAACATCATGGTAAAGCGATGTGAAGTAACATAGGAGATACCCGGAATCTACAACTTGAGGAAAAAAAATTCTGAAGTCCTAATTTTTTTTTATATAGAATTGTTACTGCATTGAATTGGCATTGTTATATTTGGTAGTTTGAACTGCGTGGACTTTTTGGAAGGAAGCATCAACAAACTTGGAGGCGCTGTTGCTGGCTGATGAGAACCACACTTTCCTCCTCTGCTTTAATTTTTTTGTTTCTTTTCTTCAGCACAAAAAAAAAATAGTGTTTTCCTTATTTTTGATTTATCAAATAACCACATTCAAATGTTAGACAATTATGATTAAATCCTGTCAAATTTTGTTTTGGCAGTGTAGTATTAGTAATACTGTATTACTCATCATCTATAAGAAAAGATAAACTTCAATTATAAAATAGAAATAATTTTTTTTTCCATGATGCTATTCATTATTAGTTGGTGGGACGTTATGATAATGTAATGAAGGTCACACTACTTGCAGAATGCAGACGGATCTTTATTGCAAAGTAGGCACTAACCGAAGCTTCCAATTTGATTAATATGCATGCATTGGGACATCGTTTACCTTTTAGAATTAAGACCAATGTCATCCCGTGCATTATACTCTAATTTATTTATGCAAAAGCTATTCTGGCTATCATGAATCATGTCTAAATTTAAGACCCCTCTCTTTTCATGCCAATTGGAAATTTAACGCATCAACAAAGCATCACCACAAAAGACAACCAATTAAAACCACCAGCTTGAGGCCAATTTAACCTGGCCCAAGCACACAAAAGGTGTCCGCGATGGCCTCACCATTATTTGTTAAACATAATTCTTAGTTTATCATTGTAATTGCAATTAATTAATAAGCTATGCAATCTTAGTTTATGTGTCTATATCAGCCAATACGTCTTATTTTTTGTTTGGGTTCGTGTAGCCGTTTCCTCCTTATGTAAAATCATGGAGAAACACAAGAGGGAAATAGCAAGTTGTCTCATGAACTTTTCTCTCTTAATTTGTTTTGTTCGTATGTCTTTATGGCCATTCCCCCCAATAATTAAGAATTTGGTTTGGATAAACCATCACTTTCTGGTACTAACAGGAAAATCGCTCAAGCAGATGCAATCCACGTGATGCTGTCACATATTTAGGCATCCAACAATCTGAATAGCCGCAATGCTAGATAGGGGCTGCATAGAGGTCGGGTGGGTTATTACTTATTAGGATTCATTGAAAAATGAAGTTTAAACATTGTTACGTTGGGTTGGGTCAATTTCTTTTTAAAAAATTGAGTAATAATTGTTCCTACAAGAACTGAATATCCTCAGCAGGTCTCAATGACCTTTGAGATCAATTCAGAATATGTGTATAAAGAGAGCTTAGTTATTTTTATTTTTATTTCTAAGGTAAAAAGTATCATTGAGATAGTACAAGGATACTCTATAACCCTTTTACATGGAAAGAACAACAAAGTACATAGAATCAAAAAATACAGCCGTCATCCCAATTAAACCAAACAACCTAGTGGATAATGCACCAGTCTGAAAAGGAATAAGAGATACCAGAGTTCCCTGCAGAAAACCATTTCCAGGATATAACTTTCACCCTGTCCAGAAGAAACATAAATTCCACCGATTCATTGCGAAAAATAATTTCATTTCTAAGCTCCCAGATACACCATACTACCGAGTGCCACAGCAAAACACGATGGCCCAAAACCACCTTCCTAGGTAATCCTTCCCCAAAGAGTAAAAGTAACTGGGATATAGAATCAGGAATTATAAAATCAACTCCCAATCAAAGGAGAATTATGGACCAAAAAGAGGAAGAGAAGGAGCATTGAAGAAATGTATGGTCCACATATTCCTCCACCCTATTACAAAATACACATAACAAAGAAGCATCCTCCCCTAAGGTCTTCCTACGGTGTAGGTTAACCTTAGTAGGGATCCTATCTAATAGCATTTGCCAAGAAAAAGCCACCACTTTTAGAAGGGCCTTACTCTTCCATAAAAACTTAAACAAGTTTACCTCTAATTCCTCTATGCCCACACTGACAGGAACACTTGAAATGAGTTGAACATTGGCAGATTTTACCGGAAAGCCCTCTAAAGGAAGCTGCTTCCAAATCCACGAATCAGATTGATTAAACAGAGAGACCGAAGCAATAGTATTACAAAACTCCTCAAAAAGTTCCTCCTCCCAGGCAAAGGAGGTGCGCCTCCACTTAAAGTCCCACAACCAAGACAAACCCTCCCATTTACCACATTCTGAGATACTCTCCTGTTGTAAGGAAGAGAAAGAGAACCTCGGAAAAAGCTCCTCCAAGGTAGAACCATGATAATCTACTGTTTTATCATGTTTTATCTATTATTTTAGAGCGGATTTCATCAATTAAATTTTGTTGAATGCTTGATTTAGCCCAAATTAGACTATGTTTTCCTATTTTGGTTTATTTTAGAGTCAATGTGTGTATTTAATTAATTTTAATTAGATTTTTATTAATTTTCTGATATTATTCTTATTTTTGATTTTTAGGAAAGTATCAAGAAGAAAAGAATGAAAATCAATTAAATTGAAGATTGCCAAGTAAATTGCAAGGGCCCACATGATGGATTTGAATCCAAATCAATTTGGATTTGAATTATTATGGTTAAAAGATAACTCAATTGACATTGAGATAAAAGATTGGAACCAAACCAATTTGGATTTGGATAATAATTGCCTATCACAACAATAAAGGATATGATAAGATTTGGCAATTAATTTGGAGATATTGATTTGGATATGAAGATTAAAATGTTCAAGATCAACCATGATGAAGCTTGCATGAAGATGAAGCTTGAAAAGTAAAGAAAACTGGGCCAAACAGAGCCCATCACGTCCTAGCCGTGACATCCATCACGGCTATGATCGAGCAAGGCTGAAAAGAAGAGAACGAAAAAGTCAAAACCTGTCATGGCCAGGCCGTGATGGCCATCACGGCCGTGACAGGCCATCAGTGCCAAGTTTTCCAAGACAGAATCTGTCACGGCTTGGCCGTGACAGCCATCACGGCCGTGACGCGCAATATCTGGAATTTTAAAACCTGATTTGATCTGATTTTGTAATTGCTTGGGATTCAAGTTAACCTACTCTATAAATAGGGCAATTAGGCTCGAAAATAGGGGGACTTGGGCTGCTACCTTAGGCAAAAACTAGGATTTCTCTTCTTCTCAATTTCTTCTCCTCTCTTAGGTTTTCTTTTTATGCTTTTGTTAATCAAGCTTGCCATGACCATGGCAATGCTTGAGTAGTCTTTTTGTTTCTAGGGATTGGGGCTATGCCCAATATTTGTTTTATGTTATGAATTGACGTTTTACTTTTTTTCAATTTCAATTTGCTTTTGATTTAATTCCTATTGCATAAATTGCTTGTGAATCTGGTGCGCACTTATTTGCATGTCATAGATACTCTAAGGAAGAACCTAGCGGTGAACTTAGGTATCGGATCTATAGGAATCAAACTTAGGACTTAAATCACGAGAGTTAGAAGCGGTCCTTCGAGGGTTCACGAATTGTCACAAAAATTAAAGGGTTCAATTTAAATTCAATTACCACGAGAGTAGGGGTTGGTTTAATTGGGCACGGTTCTTGTAACCCAAGAGGGAGCATTAACTTATTTAGGATAAATTCGCCTTCAAAGCAAATTTCGATAATTAACAAGAGGGGTAGTCAATTTAGTAGCATGAGCGGTCTTGTTGGTAACCCAATTCCTAGAAATCTCTTTTCATATTTAAAAACCCGAAAAATATTTTATTTCTTTTATTTTCTTGAAATCTTTTCAAACCTATTTCTCAGTCTAAATAGTTGTTTAATTTGTGAAGTGACACTTGGCTTCTCAATCCCTGAGTTCGATACTCGGTTTCTCACCGTTTTATTATTACTTGCTTCGATCCGGTACGCTTGCCGGAGCCCATCAAGTTTTTGGCGCCGTTGTCGGGGATTGGCAATACCAATATCATTAGTAACGAAGGAGGCAACTACTTTAGACTTTTTAATTTTTAATTGTATATATTTGACCTTTTCTTTTTGAGTTTTGTTTGTGCAAGGTTGATGAAACACATGGACTATCGTTACTATCTAACTTAGGAATATCAATTTGATTGGATCGTGTTTGATGGTATCACTGATAAGCACGTGAAGATATACTCCAAAGAGGAATGAATATCCTATTTGTCATCCTTACAACCACCACCAGACATTAAGCTGGATCCCGAGGTGCTGGAATCACTTTGGGATATAGATGCTCAACATTTGATCCAGAGCATAGAGCGTAGCAAGGAGGAATTTAGTGGCATGATTCAAAGGCATAAAATGCGTAAGAAACGTTCTCAATTGGTAGCGGAGATGTTAAGTAACAATTTCAAAAGTTAGAAGAACAAGCTAGTGAATTTTCTAAATTGTTAGCAGAAAAGCAACATGGAATTCAAATTGAAGAGAATCTATTTGCTAGCATGGACGGAATGAAGATGAAGTCGTGGTGGAAGATGGTATAAGAGGAGACGATCATGAAGAGGAGTACAAGGAGGAAATATCTCCTATTGTTCCTTTGCAAGGGACAAGAGAAATCAATCATGTAGAAAATACTTCTCTCACCATTCCTATTGAGGAGCCTAGAAATCCTGAGTTGGATAAATATGTTGGTTTGCATGCATGTGTGGATGTTACAAAGTTGGTTCCTACAATTTGTCTATCACATTACTTAGTAAAAATACCAACTTTGGAGTCCAATTCATTGCCTGAGAATTGAGATTTTTCATCAATAGCAGCAAAGGCTCTAAGATCGCCTCAAAAAGTTATGGTTCTAGTCCTTCGTGGAGAAACTAATTACATAAAGGTCATTCTTGGAGTATGTGACTTACCATTTGACCCAGGAGGAAGTGATCTCATCATATCACTTAAAGAAGTCAATGAAATATCATCACACTTGCTTCTTCCATCTCCACTCCACAAGTGATGAGTGTGATTACACATCATATTTCTTTATCATATTGCATGCATTTTCATATAGCATAGGCATATTTAATTTGATTTTGGTTAGTTTTTACCTTGGAACGGGTAAGGCGGTTTTGTGGTGTTGTTGTGCAGGAATTAAGGATTAAAATGCTCAAGATTAACCATGATGGAGCTTGCATGAAGACGGGACTTGAAAAGTGAAGAAAATGAGCCAAACACAGCCCATCACGGCCTAGCCGTGACAGCCATCACGGCCATGATCGAGTAGAGCTAAAAAGAAAGAAGGCTAAAGTCAGAACTGGTCACGACCTGGCCGTGATGTCCATCACGGCCGTGACATGCCAATGCAGAATCCGTCACGGCCTGGCCGTGATGGCCATCACGGCCGTGACGCGTGATATATGGATCTTTAGAAACTGATTTGATTTGAAATTGTGGTTGCTTGGGATTCAAGTTACCCTAGTCTATAAATAGAGCACTTAGGCTCGAAAATAGAGGACGGAGGAGGGACTTTTTGGGCTGCTCCCTTAGGCAAAATTAGGATTTTCTCTCTTCTTCTTCTTCTTCTTCTTCTCTTCTCATAGGTTTTCATTCATGTTTTTGTTAATCAAGCTTGCTATGATAATGGCCATGCTTGAGTAGTAGTTTTATTTATAGGGATTGGGGCTATGCCCAAGATCTATTTTTATGTTATGAATTGATGTTTTCCCTTTTTTAATTTCGATTTCGCTTTCGATTTGGTTTCTATCGCATGAATTACTTGTGAATCTGGTGCGCACTTATTTGCATGTCATAGATACTCTAAGGAGGAACCTAGCGGTGAACTTAGGTATTGTATCTATAGGAATCAAACTTAGGACTTAAATCACGAGAGTTAGAAGCGGTCCTTCGAGGGTTCACGAATTGTCACAAAACTTAAAGGGTTCAATTTAAATTCAATTACCAGGAGAGTAGGGGTTGGTTTAATTGGGAACGGTTCTTGTAACCCGAGAGGGAGCATTAACTTATTTAGGATAAATTCGCCTTCAAAGCAAATTTCGATAATTAACAAGAGGGGTAGTCAATTTAGTAGCATGAGCGGTCTTGTTGGTAACCCAATTCCTAGGAATCTCTTTAGATTTGAAAAACCCCTAATTGATTTACTTTCCTGTTTTAATTGATTGCATTCTTATCTGATTTTCTAGTTAATGCTTATTTCAAAAATCAAATCTTTTCCAAATCCTCTTTTTATATAGTTCAGTTTAATTGATTTAATAATTAATTGTTATTTGAGATCACAGTCTCTGTGGGATCGATCTTTTTATTACTTGACGACGAATCCGGTACACTTGTCGAAATCCCACTCCATATCAAGTTTTTGGCACCGTTGCCGGGGACTGTGCTTTCTTGAATCTCAATTTATTTTTTAAATTGATTTTTCTGGACTTTTTCTTTTTATTTATTTTTTTTATATAAAAAAAATAATTTCATTTATCTCTTTTTCTTTTCTTTTTTCAGTATTTATCTCTCTCTTATAGGTGTTTTTCTCTTTTATGCAAAGATCCCTAAGTCTTGGAAACCTTATTGAAGTTGACCCCGAAATCGAAAGGACCTTTCATAGACGTAGGAGACTACAAAGAGAGAGAGAGAGGTTGATTCCCATTCCACTCATGGCGAATCTACCAGATACAAAACCACTGAAGGACTACGCAGCCCCAAATGCTAGGGGTTTGCGAACTGGGATTGCTAGGCCAGAAATCGAGGCGGAGAACTACACTATACCGCCTATGCTAATTAGCATGATTAGACAACATCAATTCGGAGGATTGCCCTCGGAGGACCCGACTGATCATGTGGAGACATTCTTGGAGTTCACCGATGCAATTAGAATTCATGGCGCCCCGATTGATGCTATTCGCTTGAGGTTGTTCCCCTCCTCTCTTTGTGGAAAGGCAGAAGCTTGGCTGAAGCAAGTGCCCGCTAATACCTTGTCGACTTGGGACTAACTGGAGTAGGCATTCTTAGAGAAATTCTTCCCTCCATCCAAGACTGCCTACCTACGAACTCAGATCACCGGCTTCTTCCAAAAGGACGGTGAATGCTTATCCGAAGCTTGGGATCGTTACAAAGGATTGCTGGAGTCCTGCCCACATCATGGACTCGAGAGGTGGTTGTTAGTGCATACCTTCTACAACGGATTGGATTACTCTTCGAAGGTGTCACTCGACTCCGCAGCTGGTGGAGCCTTTATGAATAGACCTCTGACTGAGGCATTCAATATCATCGATAACGTAGCAACCAACTACCACCAATGGGGTTCGGAAAGAGGTAATAACCCAAAAAAGCTTTCGGGGGGTAAGTTTGAAATGAATAGCACTGATCTAATTATGTCTAAATTTGACTCATTGAATAAACGCTTTGATAAGCTTGAAAAGGCTAATGTGAGTTCAATAGGTGTTACTAATGTTGTTTGTGAGATTTGTGGAATGCAAGAACATGACATAATGGAGTGCCCACATGGTATTGCTCATGGATCCGGTGCTTCGGGGGAACAAGTGAACTCTTGTCACAACCTCTATGACATGAACCCGAAGTTACCAAACTACGCTCCTTCAAAATCCTTCAACCAAGGAAGGAAGAATAGCCCTTACCTCTCCTACGGGAACTACAACAACACGTTGAACCACGAATTCCATTAAGGCCAATGTAATAGGAAACCCGCATCGGGGTATCCTCAGGTACAAAAGTCTAAACTTGAGTCTCTTTTGGAAAATTTTGTTGAAACTCAAACAAGGCAAAACAAAGAGTTTAGACAACAAGGTAGGGCAGTCAACGAGGCAATAAAAGAGTTAGCATCTAAGGTAGATAACTTAGCCATACATAATAAGATGTTAGAAACTCAGATTGCCCAACAAGCTAGTACATATACCAGAACTAATGGTACATTCCCAGGACAACCCGAACTTAATCCCAATGAGAACTGTAATGCTATATACTTAAGGGATGATAAGCTTGGGGTAGTTGAAAAGGATGTGGATTGTGAGGAGGACATGAGCGAACATGAAGAGATAGAGCCAAAGTATGTCCCTCCACCATCGTACCAACCCCCAATACCTTTCCCACAAAGGTTGGTCAAGAGAAAGCAAGTAGAAATAGAAACTAAGAACTTAATTGAGGAGCATAATGCCACGATAAAAACTAATATGCCTCCTAAACTAAAAGATCCGGGAAGTTTCTCTATTGCTTGCTCAATTGGAGAATTAAAAATAGACCAAGCCTTATGTGACTTACGGGCTAGTGCGAGTTTGATGCCACATACTATCTTTGAGAGGTTAGGAACCAAGAAATTGAGTCCATCCAAATTATCTTTACAATTTGCGGATGGCTCAACTAAAACTCCTCTAGGCATACTAGAGAATATTCCCATAAAGGTAGGGAAATTTTTCATTCCTACCGATTTCATGGTGTTGAATATGAACGGGAATTCTAAATTCCCTATCATTCTTGGAAGGCCATTCTTGGCCACAGCTGGAGCAATAATTGATGTAAAGAATGGCAAGCTCTCTTTGAATGTAGAGGAAGGTAGGGTAGATTTTGATTTGACTAACTCATATAACAACCCTCCTTTTGAGAGTCATGTGTGCAGGATCGATATAATGCCTCCAGAGGTGAAGGAAGAGCTTAACATGGAAGCAACTCCGAAGCTTTGCATGACAAATGATGCACCAAATGGTGATGAAGTTGGAATTGCTCATCATGTGGAGTTAAAACTTCCGCCGGGAGGAAGTAAGGCCATGAAACTCAGAGTGAAAAGAGCAAAGCGAAAGCGTAATTGACCATATGAATAAAATAGGCTCTTTGAAGGACTTTCATGGAAGAGAGGTGTACTTGCACTTCCAAACCCAACTGATCCCGGTTGATTGAAGGGAGTATGGTCAAGCTTAAGACCGTAAATAAGCGCATCTTGGGAGGCAACATGAGTTTCCTTTCCCTTTTCCATTTGTTTTTGAATTTTGTTTTCGAATAATTTGAGGAGATTAAGAGAAGATAGATCACTAATTGACGTTTTGCCAAGTATTTTTCAGGTTATGAAAGTAGTAAGAGCAAAAAGGCAAGGAAAAACAAAGTCAGAAGTCATCACGCCCTGGCCGTGACGATGGTCACGGCCGTGATTAGCTAACCAAAGAAGATCAGAAAGGATCATGGCCCAGTCGTGATATCCATCACGGGTGTGATGAGAAGGACCCTGAAGATCAGAATGTATCACAGCCTAGCCGTGATGGAACTCACGGCCGTGACAGGCCAGCTCCTATAGACCAGAATTGATCACGACCTAGCCGTGATGAGCATCACGGCCGTGACATATTTTTCAGCATCTCTTCGACTGGCATGTGAGCCAGCACCCTCTACCACCTTGGTGAGTTGTTCCATTTTTTCTCCTCTCTCCGACTTGATTATTTACATTGGGGACAATGTAAGTTTTTAAGCTTGGGGTAGGGGTATTTTTGCATTTTTGTATTTTTCATGTTGCATTCATATAGACATAGTTTTGCATAATCACATGATTAGATTGCTCCCTTACTTAGAGTTTGCATCCAATTGTAAGAACTTGGTGCCAAATGAATTGAGACAATGAACTTTTGAACCCAATTTTTGTATTCTTGTGATAAGGCTAAAAATAAAAATGCTTGAGATGACCTTTTGATAGTTGATAATTAGCATGTGGTTCATTGGATTTGTGTTTCTCATTGATTTTAAACTACTAAATGTGAGATTTTTGAGCCTAAAAGGGGTACTCACTAAATCTACCCCATTCTTTGTGATTGAGTGTTTTATTCCTCTTGGATTGTATTCTCTAGAACTTGACTTGAAATCGTTTTGAAACTTAAAATTTTTTGAAAACATATTTGAAAATGATTGAGGCACTAGGTATCTTTCCGGCCTTCTGAGCTTTTATTGATTAAATGCTACCCCTTAGTTGCCCAATTTCGAGCCTAATAGAATAAAATACTTTTCTTGGTACCTTGAATTATTTTGATGAATGATGCTTGGTATGACACCTTTTAAAGTATTGCAAAAAGGGTAAAAATGTAGTTTGAAAAATAAATTGTGGGATGAGAAAGTTAGAAAAATATTTCTCTTAAGTTGAAAATATCCTATTCTCCAAATAAATAAAATAAAATAATCAAAAAATAAAAAAAATGGAGAAGGGGATGAGAAAAAGAAAGTGAGAAATAAAAAAATAAAAATAAAAAGGAAGAAAGAAATGTCGCGACCGTCCCGTCCGGGAGCCGCGAAAAGGGATAAAAAGTCAAAGGAGTCGCTACTAAGATTTTTATTGGGAAAATCTTAGAAAACCCAATTATTTAAAGCTAAACTGGTCTTTTAAAAAAGATGGATATGAGTAGGGAAGGTATTAGCACCCCACATCGCCCGTTTAAAAAACGGTACCTCAAGTTGATTGTGCAAAAAACATTTTATTAACCTTTTAAATATTTATTTTACCCCGAAAATTATTTACAAGAAAGAATTATTTTAAATTTTAATTTTTGACTTTTATTAAATTTTTTATATTTTTAACTTTATGGTTTATAAAAACTAAATGAGGTTGAACAATGCACATGAGTCCACAGGGCAACCTCAAATCTAAGGGATTAAACATGGCACCGTGTCCATAGAGCATCCCTAGAAAGAGAAATTTTCATTATTTTGATTAATTATTTTAACATAAAAAGAGACACAAAAAAAAGGAAAATTTAGTTTTGGCCCGACAAGATGATTTATCTTTCTCCTACGTATTCCCGGGTGTGATGGGAAACTCAAAGCCACGTAGTTCTTTCTAAAAATATTTGATTGGTTGGTTGATTTTAATTTTGATAAAGATTTTGATTTATTTATTTTATTAAAAAATATTTTATTTCAAAATAAATTCACTTTTGCATAGAGTCCAAGATAGCAGTGTTACACGATAAACCCTTACGATTCATACGACACTTGAGGATGAAAAATCATACATCAACATCATAGATTGTTGCGTGAATTAAAAAAAAAGATTTTTATTTTATTTATAAAGTTGGATAAAATTTGTTAAAAAGATTAAGTTGAAGATATTTTAATTTTCACAAAAAAGAAGGAATTCACTCTTGCACAGGGCTAAAGATAGCGGAGCTATACGATGAACCCTTACAATTCATACAATACTTGAGGATGAAAAATCATACATCAACATTGTAGATTGTTACGTGAACTCAAAATATTCTCTTTTTTTGTTTTTTTTATAACTTTTTTTGTTTTGCTTTTTTTTTTTTGTTTCTGAAATCCTTAACCCTTAACTTTATTTTATACAAAAAAAAATCTAACGTAACATAGGAGGCAAAACCTACTGTGAAAGTAAAGATTTTGATGGTAGGTCATTTAATGCTACTGGAGCCTTGCCTGCCACCAAAGACAAGACATTGTCCCCAGCTAAGATGGCCAAATGATACTGCACCTACCACTAGAACAAACCTTACCAGAGAACTCAATCTTCTTTCACTGTTGGCGCATTACTTGGTGAGTTGCTCCTCTCCTCTCTTCCTTCTTTCAGATGCTGTACGGACGCCGGGGAGAGCAGCGGCTGGGAGTGGTAGCAGCAGCGGATCTGTGCCTGGACTCGGGGTGGCGTCGTGGCGGCGGTCGGAGACTGACTTCGCGACGTCGTACGGCGAAGCGGTTCTGCTCAGAGCTGCCACCAGAAGCAATGGCGTGCGGCCGGAATGGCGGTGATGCAGTGGCCTCTGGTGGATGCAGTGGCGGAGGCGCACCGCGTACAGACGAGGACAGCGACGCGGTGGTCTTCACCAGTCTAGCAGCGAGCGGCGCGATGAGCTGCGTTCCTAGGGCGGCGCGACAGTCGGAGGTCCTCCCCTGTGGTGGTGCGCGACTGGTGTGGTGAGAAGGACGAAGATGAAGTTCTACTGAAGGAGAAGAGGGAAAACGTAAAAGAAGGGAAGGAGAAAGGACCGAGAGGGAAGGGAGAAGGAGATAGTTCTGTCAGTGGAGGAAAAAGAATGAAAAAAGGATCAAAGAGGGAGTAGTCATGGCTAAGGATATTAAGAAAATTGGTCTCTGGTGTTTTTCTTTCTTTAGTTTTCTTCCCTGTTATTGCTCTCTTTCTCTCCATATTTTGGTTGACAATTTTATTTTATTTTTTTTTTTGAAAGCAGAAACAGAGAAATGGAGAAGAGAATTTTCGTTTTCTCCCCCTTCTGTTTCTCCCCCTTTTTGTTGCTGCTGTCCTCTATTTGTAGAAGGAGATGAACTCTGCTCATTGTCATTGGGACCTTGCAAACTTGAGTGTTGCAGGGGATTACCATGCTCAGGTCATCTCTCCATTTCCATTTTTAGTGTTCCACTCCTCTGATCTAGGCAAAATACTCTTCCCAAGCTCTAAAGAATACCCAAAATGGAAGCCTATGCTTCAGCCTGTGCATTGAAAGCTTGTACGATGGAGAGAACACACTGGGCATTGAAAGCTTTTTTCTTTTTGTTATTTTATTATTATTATTATTATTATTTTATATACATATATTTTTTACTTGGGCTTGGATTCAAAACAACTTGTAACAGAAACAAGTTGGGCTAATAACATAAACACATTTTTTTTTATTTTTTCTGTATTTTCCATTTTTAATTATGTAAATATTAATTAAAAGGATAAAATACCCGGACAAAATTAGGTGTTCACAAGAAAGAAAGGTGGAAAAGTGAACTAAGGCCCAAAAAGGTATTTTAGAAGGTTGTCATGCTTTGCATTGTTTGATATTTTGTTTAGCCTTCTTGAATTTACCTTTTATTGATTTCCCCACCTAACAATTAATCTCATGGCCCCATTACAACCAAAATAAAAGACCTCTTGATTCTTATGTGTTTTCATTAATAAAGTAGAGATTTGGTTAATAGTCAAGCTTATGGTAGAGTACCTTCCTTGAGGAGATTGAGCGAATTGTCATATACCCTTAAACACTTGAGTGAGGTGAGAAGAGTGCCTGAATTAGTGAGAGATATGAATTTAGAGAACCTAAGATTCTAATTGGACTTGAAATTGATTGTCTCTTGGTACTTATTTGAATATGCCTGTCACTTGGGTTAGTTACTCGGGTTCTTGGTTCACTATCCATGCTCTAACTGTTTATCTTGTCTGACCTTAGTGATTGCTTGAGGACAAGCAAAATCTTAAGCTTGGGGTGGTTTGATGAGTTGGATTACAAATCATATTTCTTTATCATATTGCATGCATTTTCATATAGCTTAGGCATATTTAATTTGATTTTGGTTAGTTTTTACCTTGGAACGGGTAAGGCGGTTTTGTGGTGGTGTTGTACAGGAATTAAGGATTAAAATGCTCAAGATTAACCATGATGGAGCTTGCATGAAGATGGGGCTTGAAAAGTGAAGAAAATGAGCCAAATAGAGCCCATCACGGCCTAGTCGTGACAGTCATCACGGCCATGATCGAGTAGAGCTAAAAAGAAAGAAGGCTAAAGTCAGAACTGGTCACGGCCTGACCATGATGTCCATCACGGCCGTGACATGCCAATTGAACCATACCCTTACAGGCAGAACTGATCACGACCTAGCCGTGATGGTGGTCATGATCGTGACAGACCAACCAGTGAAGCAACCTCCAAGGCAGAATCCGTCACGGCCTGGCCGTGATGGCCATCACGGCCGTGACGCGTGATATATGGATCTTTAGAAACTGATTTGATATGAAATTGTGGTTGCTTAGGATTCAAGTTACCCTAGTCTATAAATAGAGCACTTAGGCTCAAAAATAGAGGAGGGAGGAGGGACTTTTTGGGCTACTCCTTTAGGCAAAATTAGGATTTTCTCTCTTCTTCTTCTTCTCTTCTCTTAGGTTTTCATTCATGTGTTTGTTAATCAAGCTTGCTATGATAATGGCCATGCTTAAGTAGTAGTTTTATTTCTAGGGATTGGGGCTATGCCCAAGATCTGTTTTTATGTTATGAATTGATGTTTTCCCTTTGTTAATTTCGATTTCGCTTTCGATTTAATTTCTATCGCATGAATTACTTGTGAATCTGGTGCGCACTTATTTGCATGTCATAAATACTTTAAGGAGGAACCTAGCGGTGAACTTAGGTATTGGATCTATAGGAATCAAACTTAGGACTTAAATCACGAGAGTTAGAAGCGGTCCTTCGAGGGTACACGAATTGTCACAAAAATTAAAGGGTTCAATTTAAATTCAATTACCACGAGAGTATGGGTTGGTTTAATTGGGCACGGTTCTTGTAACCCGAGAGGGAGCATTAACTTATCTAGGATAAATTCGCCTTCAAAGCAAATTTCGATAATTAACAAGAGGGGTAGTCAATTTAGTAGCATGAGCGGTCTTGTTAGTAACCCAATTCCTAGGAATCTCTTTAGATTTGAAAAACCCTTAATTGATTTACTTTCCTGTTTTAATTGATTGCATTCTTAAATATCTCATTTATAGTTAATTCTTATTTCAAAAATAAAATCTTTTCCAAATCCTCTTTTTATATTGTCCAGTTTAATTAATTTAATAATTAATTGTTATTTGAGATCACGGTCTCCGTGGGATCGATCTTTTTATTACTTGACGACGAATCCGGTACACTTGCCGGAATCCCACTCTATATCAACAAGCCATGGGATCCGGGAGGAAGGTCTTACATCTTGGGCATCTCTTGGTCTTTTTACCACAGGCTGTGGGATCCAGGTGGAAGCATCTTCAATGAGTTTTTCTAAACCCTTCTCTTTTTAATTATTTTACTTTTCTTTACTTGAGTCATATGTGTGTGAGTCTTATGTTGGTAAGCCTGAATGGATTTTATTAAATTTAGCATAAATGGATTGCATGATAAATATTGATTTTTGATGATTTCCCCTAATGATTTGAAAATTGAAAATTGATCCCCATGTGAAAAATTGAAAATTGAACTTTGAGAAATTTTATTGTGATTGCATAATTTATAATAAGTTTGGGGTGAAAGGATGCACACATTAGGGATTGTATCTCGGTCAAACATTTTAAGAAAAATGTCCGGGTGAGGAATTTGAGCCTCCAACAATGTTTTTGAATTGTGTGAATCACTTTTAAGTTACACTTTCTCGAATTTGCTTGAATCTCTTCATGATTTGCATGTTTATATGTTTGCATCAAATGATTTAAGAAATTTTCTTTGAAATAGCTACTTGGCCTAAAAAGAACCATCCCTAATGCGTGTTCCCTAGTTAGCTACATTGAGCCTAATAGCCTATTGTTTCTTGACGACCTTATGTTATAAGCCAAAAATCTGGAAATACCATGTTAACCCAATCTTAGGAATTAGGAGAGCACGGATGCTTAGCAAGACAAGGGTTGAAGGAAACTAAGTTTGGGGTGGCTACAAGGGTTCGATATGTTATTTTGGGTTGAGAAAAAGAAAAAAATATAGGTTGAAGCCAAAGGCAAAAGGGAAAAAGAAAAAGAAGAAAAATAAAAATAAAAAAATGCCAAAAAGAGACAAAATAAAAGGGTGTCAAAGGAAATAGGTTGTAGCCACCCAAAGAGTAAAAAAGAAAAATGGAAAAAGGAATTAGAATTAAAATAATAGTGTAAAAAGTTTCATGCTCTCTTAATTCCTATGGATGTAAAGCCTAGCACATTTGTATATCCTACCTTTAGCCAGGCCACATTACGACCTATGAAAGACCTTTTGATGATGCATGCATGTTTTCGTGGGAACTTTGTTTGAGATGAAAATCAAATTCATTGAAAGTGCTCTTGAAATGTGAAATTGAGTGAAAGTTGATAGCCTAGACAAATTAAGCGAATGAGTGAATTATTAAATGCTCTTGTGAGGAAGGCAAATGTTTGAAATTGGTGATCTCCCTTTTGTGTGTAACTCGAACTCTTTGTTTAGATTAATAATTGCATGGATGATTAAATTCCCAATTGTTTAAAGTAAATGAATGTGGGGTTACAATGATGTAAAGGGGGAGACATTGAAGAAAAATTGAATTGATAAAATTGCATGAAATTTGTGCGAAATTAATTGAGTCCATTGAGCTTACCAAATTCTGAGTCTTTTTGAGTTTTAGTTTACTTGAAGACAAACAAAGTTTAAGTTTGGGGTATTTGGATAATCCACTGTCTTATCATGTTTTATCTATTATTTTAGAGCGGATTTCATCAATTAAATTTTGTTGAATGCTTGATTTAGCCCAAATTAGACTTTGTTTTCCTATTTTGGTTATTTTATAGTCAATGTGTGTATTTAATTAATTTTAATTAGATTTTTATTAATTTTTTGATATTATTCTTATTTTTGATTTTTAGGAAAGTGTCAAGAAGAAAAGAATGGAAATCAATTAAATTTAAGATTGCCAAGTAAATTGCAAGGGCCCACATGATGGATTTGAATCCAAATCAATTTGGATTTGAATTATTATGGTTAAAATATAATTCAATTGGCATTGAGATAAAATATTGGATCCAAACCAATTTGGATTTGGACAATAATTGCCTATCACAACAATAAAGGATATGATAAGATTTGGCAATTAATTTGGAGATATTGATTTGGATATGAAGATTAAAATATTCAAGATCAACCATGATGGATCTTGCATGAAGATGGAGCTTGAAAAGTAAAGAAAACTGAGCCAAACAGAGCCCATCACGGTCTAGCCATGACACCCATCACGGCCATGATTGAGCAATGCTGAAAAGAAAAGAATGAAAAAGTCAGAACCTGTCATGACTAGGCTGTGATGGCCATCACGACCATGATGGCTATCAGGGCCAGGCCGTGATGGCCATCACGGCCGTGACAGGCCATCAGTGCCAAGTTTTCCAAGACAGGATCTGTCATGGCCTGGCCGTGACAGCCATCACGGTCGTGACGCGCAATATCTGGAATTTTAAAACCTGATTTGATCTGATTTTGTAACTGCTTGGGATTCAAGTTAACCTGCTCTATAAATAGGGCAATTAGGCTCGAAAAGAGATTTCCAGGAATTGGGTTACCAACAAGACCGCTCATGTTACTAAATTTACTACTCCTCTTGTTAATTATCAAAATTTGCTTTGAAGACGAATTTATCCTAAATAAGTTAATGCTCCTGATGTCGTGCTATCCGGCAAGTGTATCGGATTCGTCGTCAAGTAATAAAAGATATCGATCCCACAGAGACCGTGATCTCAAATCACAACTAATTATCAAATCGATTAAACTGGACTCTATAAAAAGGATTTTGATTTTTGAAATAAAAGATAACTTAGAAAATCATATAAGGAATGCAATCAGGCAAAACAGAAAGTAAATCAATTTGTGGTTTTTCAGATCTAAAGGGATTCCTAGGAATTTGGGTTACCAACAAGATCGTTTATGTTACTAAATTGACTACTCCTTGTTAATTATCAAAAATTGCTTTGAAGGCGAATTTATCCTCAAATAGTTAATGCTCCCTCTCGGGTTACAAAAACCGTGCCCAATTAAACCAACCCCTACTCTCGTGGTAGTCAAATTTAGATTGGACCCTTTATGTTTCGTGACAATTCGTTAATCCTCGAAGGACCGCTTCTAACTCTCGTGATTTAAGTCCTAAGTCTGATTCTATAGATCCGACAACCAAGTTCACCGCTAGGTTCCTCCTTAGGGTATCTACGTCACGCAAATAAGCGGCCGCCAAATTTACGAGTAATTAAAACACTAGAAATCATATCTAAAGCAAAATCGCAATTAACAAAGATATAACATCAATTCATTGCCATAAACAAACCTTGGGCATAGCCCCAATCCCTAGAACTAAAGCTACTACTCAAGCATTGCCATGGTGATGATAAGCTTGGTTAACAACAACATAAAATAAAATAAGAGAAGAGGAGAAGAAGAAGAAGAGAGATCCTAAATTATTTCCTGAGTGTAGCAGCCCATCCGTCCCCCTGAGTCTCTGCCTAGTTGCCATATTTATAGATTAGGGAAGTTTGAATCCCAATCAAACACAAATTCAGATCAATTCAGTTTGTTCAGATCCAAATATTGCGCGTCACGGCCGTGATGGCCGTGACGGATTCTGCCTTGGAAATTCTTCACTGGTTGGTCTGTCACGGCCGTGATGGCCATCACGGACTAGCCTTGACAACTTCTGACTTTTTCGTTCTTTCTTTTTCAGCCCTGCTCGATCATGGCCGTGATGGGCTCTATTTGGCTCATTTTTCTCGCTTTTCAAGCCCCATCTTCATGCAAGCTCCATCATGGTTAATCCTGAGCATTTTAATCCTTAATTCCTGCACAACAACACCACAAAACCGCCTTACCCATTCCAAGGTAAAAAATAACCAAAATCAAATTAAAAATGCCTAAACTATATGAAAATGCATGCAGAATGTCAATGAAATATGAGGTTAAATCACACTCATCAAATCACCCCCAAGCTTAAGATTTTGCTTGTCCTCAAGTAATTACCAGGGCCAGAAGATATAAATAATCAGAGCAAGGATAGTGAACCAAGAACCCGAGTAACTAATCCAAGTAAAAGGCATATTCAAATAAGAAACCAAGAGACAATCAATTTCAAGTCCAATTAGAAGCTTAGGTTTCCTAAATTCATATTCTCACTTATTCGGGCACTCTTCTCACCTCACTCAAGTGTTTAAGGATATATGGCAATTCGCTCAATTTCCTCAAGGAAAGTACTCTACCATAAGCTTGACTATTAACCAAATATCTACTTTATTAATGAAAACACATAAGAATCAAGAGGTCTTTCATTTTGGTTGTAATGAGGCCACGGAATTAATCGTTAGGTGGGGAAATCAAGAAAAGGAAATTTCAAGAAGGCTAGACAAAATATCAGACATTGCAAAGCATGACCACCTTCTAAACTACATTTTTGGGTTTTAGTTTACTTTTCCACATTTCTTTCTTTCTTTTTATTTTTATTTCTCACTTTTCTTTTTGTCACCCCCTTCTCCATTTTTTTTTGTTTATTTTATTTTATTTATTTGGAGAAGGGGAGATTTTCAATTCAAGAGAAATATTTTTCTAATTTTTCTCATCCCACAATTTTATTTTTCAAACTACCTTTTTACCCTTTTTGCAATACTTTAAAAGGCGTCATATCAAGCATTATTCATCAAAATATTTCAAGGTACCAAGAAAAGTATTTTATTCTTTAGGTTCAAAATTGGGCAACTAAGGGGTAGCATTTAATCAATCAAAGCTCGGAAGGCCGGAAAAATACCTAGTGCCTCAATCATTTTCAAAAATGTTTTCAAAAAATTTTTAAGTTTCAAAATGGTTTCAAGTCAAGTTCTAGAGAATACAATCCAAGAGGAATAAAACACTCAATCACAAAGAATGGGGTATATTTAGTGAGTACCCCTTTTTGGCTCAAAAATCTCACATTTAGCACTTTAAAATCAATGAGAAACACAAATCTAAGGAACCACATGCTAATTATCAACTATCAAAAGATCATCTCAAGCGTTTTTATTTTTAGCCTTATCACAAGAATAAAAAAATTGGGTTCAAAAATTCACTATCTCAATTTATTTGGCACCAAGTTCTCACAATTGGATGCATACTCTAAGCAAGGAGCAATCTAATCATGTGATCATGCAAACTATGCCTATATGAATGCGACATGAAAAATGTAAAAATATCCCTACCCCAAGCTTAAAAACTTACATTGTCCCCAATGTAAATAATCAAGTTGGAGAGAGGAGAAAAAATGGAACAACTCATCGAGGTGGTAGCGGGTGCTGGCTCACATGCCAGTCAAAGAACTGCTGGGAAATGTGTCACGGTCGTGATGCTTATCACGGCTAGGTCGTGCTCAATTCTGGTCTTCAGGGTCCTTCTCATCACGCCCGTGATGGATGTCATGGCTGGGCCGTAATCCTTTCTGGTCTTCTCTGGTTAGTTCATCACGGCCGTGACCACTATCACGGCCTGGGCGTGATGGGTTCTGACTTAATTTGTCATTGGCCTTTTTGCGCTTCCTTCCTTCATAACCTGAAAACACTTGGCAAAAATCATCAATTAGTGATCTTTCTTTTCTTATCTTCTCAAATTATTCAAAAACAAAATTCAAAAACAAATGGAATAGGGAAAGAGAACTTGGGTTGCCTCCCAAGAAGCGCTTAGTTATGGTCCTAAGCTTAACCATAGTCCTTCAATCAACCGGGGTCGGCTGGGCCTAGAAGTGCAAGAACACTTCTCTTCCACGGGAGTCCTTCAAAGAGCCGATTTTGCTCATATGGCCAATTGCGCTTTCGCTTTGCTCTTTTCACTCTTAGTTTCATGGCCTTACTCCCTCCCGGTGGAAGTTTTGTTTCCATATGATGAGCAACTCCAACTTCATCACCATTTGGTGCATCATTTGTCTTGCAAAACTTTGGAGTTGCTTCCATGTTAGGCTCTTCCTTCACATCTGGAGACTTTATATCGATCCTGCACACATGACTCTCAAAAGGAGGGTTGTTATATGAGTTAGTCAATTAAAAATCTACCCTACCTTCCTCTAGATTCAGAGAGAGTTTGCCATTCTTTACATCTATTATCGCTCCAGCGGTGGCCAAGAAAGGCCTTCCTAGAATGGTGGGGAATTTAGAATTCCCGTTCATATCCAACACCATGAAATCGGTGGGAATGAAAAATTTCCCCACCTTTACGGGCACATTCTCTAGTATGCCCAGAGGAGTTTTAGTTGAGCCATTTGCAAATTGTAAAGGGAATTTGGATGGAATCAATTCCTTGGTTCCCAACCTCTCCAAGATAGTAAGCGGCATCAAGCTCGCACTAGCCCCTAAGTCACATAAGGCTTGGTCTATTTTCACTTCTCCAATTGAGCAAGCAATAAAGAAACTACCTGGATCTTTTAGTTTAGGAGGCATATTAGTTTTTATTATGACATTGTGCTCCTCAATTAAGCTCTTAGTTTCTATTTCTACTTGCTTTCTCTTGACCAACCTTTGTGGGAAAGGTATTGGGGGTTGGTAAGGTGGTGGAGGGACATATTTTGGCTCTATCTCTTCATCTTCGCTTATGGCCTCCTCTGGTTCCACATCCTTTTCAACCACCTCAAGCTTATCATCCCTCAAGTATATGGCATTACAATGTTCATTGGGATTAACTTCGGGTTGTCCCGAAAACGTACCCTTAGGCCTAGAGTATGTACTAGCTTGTTGGGCAATTTGAGTTTCTAGCATCTTGTTATGGATGGCTAAGTTATGTACCTTAGATGCTAGCTCTTTTATTGCCTCGTTGACTGCCCTACCTTGTTGTCTAAACTCTTAATTTTGTTTTATTTGAGTTTCAACAAAACTTTCCAATAGAGACTCAAGTTTAGACTTCTGTACCTGAGGATACCCCGGTGCAGGTTTCCTATTACCTTGGCCTTCTTGGAATTCATGGTTCAGTGTGTTGATGTAGTTCCCGTAGTAGAGGTAGGGGCTATTCTTCCTTCCATGGTTGTAAGAATTTGGGGGAACGTAGGTTGGCAACTTCGGGTTCGTATCGTAGAAGTTGTGACAAGAGTTCACCTGTTCCCCCGACGCGCCGGATCCATGAGCAATACCACGTGGGCACTCCATTATGTCATGTCCCTGCATTCCACAAATCTCACAAACAATATTAGTAGCACTTATTGAACTCACGTTAGCCCTTTCAAGCTGATCAAAGCATTTATTCAGTGAGTCAATTTTAGACATGATGAGATCAGTGCTATTCAATTCAAACTTACCCCCCGAAATCTTTTTCGGGTTATTACCTCTTTCTGAACCCCATTGGTGGTAGTTGGTGGCCACGTTTTCAATGACGTTGAATGCCTCGGTCAGAGGCCTATTCATAAAGGCTCCACCAGTTGCGGAATCAAGTGACACCTTCGAAGAGTAATCGAATCCGTTGTAGAAGGTGTGCACTAATAACCACCTCTTGAGTCCATGATGTGGGCAAGACTCCAGCAATCCCTTGTAGCGATCCCAAGCTTCTGATAAGCATTCTCCGTCCTTTTGGAATAAGCCGGTGATCTGGGTTCGTAGGTAAGCCGTCTTGGATGGAGGGAAGAATTTCTCCAAGAATGCCTACTCCAGTTGGTCCCAAGTCGACAAGGTATTAGCGGGCACTTGCTTCAGCCAAGCTTTTGCCTTTCCAGTAAGAGAGGAGGGGAACAACCTCAAGCGTATAGCATCGACTGGGGCGCCTTGAATTCTAACTGCATCGGTGAACTCCAATAATGTCTCCACGTGATCAGTCGGGTCCTCCGAGGGCAATCATCCGAATTGATGTTGCCTAATCATGTTAATTAGCATAGGCGGTATAGTGTAGTTCTCTGCCTCAATCTCTGGTCTAGCAATCCCAGTTCGCAAACCCCTAGCATTTGGGGCTGCGTAGTCCTCCAATGGTTTCGTATCCGGTTGATTCGCCATGAGTGGGATGGGAATCAACCTCTCCCTCTCTCTTTGTAGTCTCCTACGTCTATGAAAGGTTCTTTCGACTTTGGGGTCGACCTCACTAAGGTTTCCAAGACTTAGTGATCTTTGCATAAAAGAGAAAACACAGAGAGATAGATGCTAAAAAAAAGATAAATATTATATATATATATATATATATATATAAATTAAAAAAAAAGAAAAAGTCCAAAAAAATCAATTTAAAAATTAAATTGAGATTCGAGGAAGCACAGTCCTCGGCAACGGCGCCAAAAACTTGATGTCGTGCGATCCGGCAAGTGTACCGGATTCGTCGCCAAGTAATAAAAGATATCGATCCCACAGAGACCGTGATCTCAAATCACAACTAATTATCAAATTGATTAAACTGGACTCTATAAAAAGGATTTTGATTTTTGAAATAAGAGATAACTTAGAAAATCAGATAAGGAATGCAATCAGGTAAAACAGAAAGTAAATCAATTTGTGGTTTTTCATATCTAAAGGGATTCCTAGGAATTTGGGTTACCAACAAGATCGTTTATAATACTAAATTGACTACTCCTTGTTAATTATCAAAAATTGCTTTGAAGGCGAATTTATCCTCAAATAGTTAATGCTCCCTCTCGGGTTACAAAAACCGTGCCCAATTAAACCAATCCCTACTCTCGTGGTAGTCGAATTTAGATTGGACCCTTTATGTTTCGTGACAATTCATTAATCCTCGAAGGACCGCTTCTAACTCTCGTGATTTAAGTCCTAAGTCTGATTCTATAGATCCGACACCTAAGTTCACCGCTAGGTTCCTCCTTAGGGTATCTACGTCACGCAAATAAGCGGCTGCCAAATTTACGAGTAATTAAAACACTAGAAATCATATCTAAAGCAAAATCGCAATTAACAAAGATATAACATCAATTCATTGCCATAAACAAACCTTGGGCATAGCCCCAATCCCTAGAACTAAAGCTACTACTCAAGCATTGCCATGGTGATGACAAGCTTGGTTAACAACAACATAAAATAAAATAAGAGAAGAGGAGAAGAAGAAGAAGAAGAAGAAGAAGAAGAGAGATCCTAAATTATTGCCTAAGTGTAGCAGCCCATCCGTCCCCCTGAGTCTCTGCCTATTTGCCATATTTATAGATTAGGGAAGTTTGAATCCCAATCAAACACAAATTCAGATCAATTCAGTTTGTTCAGATCCAAATATTGCGCGTCACGGCAGTGATGGCCATCACGGCCAGGTCGTGACGGATTCTGCCTTGGAAATTCTTCACTGGTTGGTCTGTCACGGGCGTGATGGCCATCACGGCCTAGCCCTGACAGCTTCTGACCATTTGGTTCTTTCTTTTTTAGCCCTGCTCGATCATGGTCGTGATGCCTATCACGGCCAAGCCGTGATGGGCTCTGTTTGGCTCATTTTTCTTCACTTTTCAAGCCCCATCTTCATGCAAGCTCCATCATGGTTAATCCTGAGCATTTTAATCCTTAATTCCTGCACAACAACGCCACAAAACCGCATTACCCGTTCCAAGGTAAAAATTAACCAAAATCAAATTAAAAATGTCTAAACTATATGAAAATGCATGCAAAATGTCAATGAAATATGAGGTGAAATCACACTCATCAGCTCCCTTTCGAGTTACAAGAACCGTGCCCAATTAAACTAACCCCTACTGTCGTGGTAATTGAATTTAAATTGAACCCTTTAAGTTTTGTGACAATTCGTGAACCCTCGAAGGACCGCTTCTAACTCTTGTGATTTAAGTCCTAAGTTTGATTCCTATAGATCCGATACCTAAGTTCACCGCTAGGTTCCTCCTTAGAGTATCTATGACATGCAAATAAGTGCGCACCAGATTCACAAGTAATTTATGCAATAGGAATTAAATCAAAAGCAAATTGAAATTGACAAAAAGTAAAACGTCAATTCATAACATAAAACAAATCTTGGGAATAGCCCCAATCCCTAGAAACAAAAAGACTACTCGAGCATTGCCATGGTCATGGCAAGCTTGATTAACAAAAGCATAAAAAGAAAACCTAAGAGAGGAGAAGAAATTGAGAAGAAGAGAAATCCTAGTTTTTGCCTAAGGTAGCAGCCCAAGTCCCCCTATTTTCGATCCTAATTGCCCTATTTATAGAGTAGGTTAACTTGAATCCCAAGCAATTACAAAATCAGATCAAATCAGGTTTTAAAATTCCAGATATTGCGCGTCACGGCCGTGACAGATTCTGTCTTGGAAAACTTGGCACCGATGCCCTGTCACGGCCGTGATGGCTATCACGGCCGTGATGGCTATCACGGCCTGGCCATGACAGGTTCTGACTTTTTCGTTCTCTTCTTTTCAGCCTTACTCGATCATGGCCGTGATGGGTGTCACGACAAGGCCGTGATGGGCTCTGTTTGGCTTAGTTTTCTTTAGTTTTCAAGCTCCATCTTCATGCAAGCTCCATCATGGTTGATCTTGACCATTTTAATCTTCATATCCAAATCAATATCTCCAAATTAATTGTCAAATCTTATCACATCCTTTATTGTTGTGATAGGCAATTGTTATCAAAATCCAAATTGGTTTGGATCCAATATTTTATCTCAATGCCAATTGAATTATCTTTTAACCATAATAATTCAAATCCAAATTGATTTGGATTCAAATCCATCATGTGGGTCCTTGCAATTTACTTGGCAATCTTCAATTTAATTGATTTCCATTCTTTTCTTCTTGATACTTTCCTAAAAATCAAAAATAAGAATAATATCGGAAAATTAATAAAAATCTAATTAAAATTAATTAAATACACACATTGACTATAAAATAACCAAAATAGGAAAACAAAGTCTAATTTGGGCTAAATCAAGCATTCAACAAAATTTAATTGATGAAATCCGCTCTAAAATAATAGATAAAACATGAAAAGACAGTGGATTATCAAACCACCAAACCATTTATCTTTTCAAAATAAGATCGACCTCTCATCCCCCAATTTCTTACATACCCCATCCATAAATCAATCACCCTCCACACCTCTAGATACACCTATTCCACATAAGTCTTTCCACCAAACCGACCTATGCCTCGGACTACCAACTGAAACTGGATTCGGATTAAGACTTACATCATCACCATATTTAGCTCTAACCACCCTACTCCAAAGGGCTTCTTTATCTATCAAGAGTCTCCATCTCCACTTCCCAAGAAGACAAAGATTAAAAACTGCTAAATTCTTTACTCTCAAACCCCCTCTATCCTTAGGCTTACACACATCTGACCATCTAACCAAGGTATTTTTTTTTCACCCGAAGGACCACCCCAAAAAAACTCACTCTGGATCCTTACCACCACCATCCGCACCTTCAAAGGCATCTTAATATATGATAAGAAGTAAATGGGAATACCATTTAGAACCAAATTTAGTAGCACAATCCTACCACCAAATGATAAGTACCTGTTTTTCCAGGAAGACAACCTCCTAACAAGAGCATTAAACATCGGCTGCCATGTTGAAGCTTTTCTTGGATTAGCACCCACCGGCAACCCTAGATACTTAAACGGAATTCCTCCCACTCTACAGTTCAGAAAATCAACAGCCGATGACAAGAAGGATTCACCAACATTTACCCCCGACAGACTACTTTTATGAAAATTCACTTTTAATCCAGATACCGACTCAAAACAACGTAGGACAGCTTTCATTACCCACAAGTTATCGTCACAAGCTTCCCCGGCCAGTATTGTATCATCTGCATATTGTAGATGGGAAATCAACACATACAAAGTACCAATCCGAAAGCCTTTGAACCTTCCGGAAGAAACAGCATTCTGGTCGCGCTGTCGCCACGCGCCAAAAAGAACGAGCGATTATAAACTAATGCAGTATAGAGCGACAACTCGGATCGTCTCTCAAGGACTCTTTAGTGTTGTTATTATTAACAGAAAAAAATTAGAAAAAGTTAGAACTGGGGGTTTTGAGATTTGAAACTAAATTAAGAAAACAAAATAATGAAAACAAAGTAGGTAAAGAGAATAACAAATAAACAAAAGACGATTAACCTACTGTTCTCGATTTCCCACTATCATTGATTCATGCAAATCCTAAGCAGATACTAATCCCCTCCCGGTTGTAGCAACAATTAACAAACGAAAACCGCTACTACAGATGTATGTTCCTATTCCCGAAATAACAAACGGGGTTAAGCTCTCATGAACAAACGAACATGAATGAACACACGCGAAATAACAAACGCGATTATATATAGGAACATAGCATCACCGAAATGAAACAATACCATACTATACATTACTAAAATAACAAACAGAAACATATAATATGGCATTGAAAAGAGAAAAGCAAATGAAAGGGGAATCACAGAACCTCAAGTGTGGTAATGGAAACCAATTACAGTAGATTAATCTAGGAGACTAGTTCTCCATTACAAAAGAAAACAATAAACTAAGAGGAAAACAAAAGACTATAAACTCAGAAACTAGCCAAAACTGGCTAATTCTGACCACTGGCCCTCATTCTGCCATAGAATAGTTTATATACAAATTCTGGAATCCAAGTCCTCGCGAGGCGAAGCACTGCTCGCGAGGCGAATTATGCGAAAGGTCTGCAACTCTTGGTCTTCTCGCGAGGCGAACATATCTTCGCGAGGCGAACTCTTCAAATTCCCAACTGTAACGCCCGTGACCTTCAACATGCCCAAACCGTGATCGTCTCTGACTTTTCATGGTTGGGTGGCTCGCGAGGCGAGCTCTTCTTCGAGGGGCGAGACAGAAAGTTTTGCAATTTTCAGGAACAGTCACCTTCTGGTTCGCGGGGAGAGCAGCCTTCTCGCGGGGCGAAAGCTCCAGAATTATTCCTTTTTATTAACCTGAAAATAGAAAATAAAAGTAAATACTTTATTCACTCTAAATCAACTAAATTAACTTAAAAACACTTTACAGACTCAAAATACTACTTAAGGACAATAAAGTCTAATTTGGGTGAAAATGATATAAAATAAGCACAAAGCCAAGGTCTTTACTAGTTATAAAACCAGTCAAACAGAGGCTCATCAAAATACCCCAAACTTAAACTTTGCTTGTCCCCAAGCAAACTACACTCAGAAACTTAAAAAGACTCAAGACCTGGCAAGCTCAAAAGATTCAATCAACATTGCACACATTCAAGCAATACATCAAAAACAGTTTTTCTTCATTGTTTCCCCCCTTTTCAAACAGAGCAATCCCCACATTCATTTATTCCAAACATTTGAGAGTTTCATCATGAAAACAGTCAGAAATCTAAGCAGGGGATCTAAGTCACACACAGGAGGGA
The DNA here is from genome assembly GCA_030762895.1 of Sophora flavescens. Classification (NCBI taxonomy): domain Eukaryota; kingdom Viridiplantae; phylum Streptophyta; class Magnoliopsida; order Fabales; family Fabaceae; genus Sophora; species Sophora flavescens. The sequence continues at coordinate 165,209,071 of CM061066.1, read as the reverse complement.
GATCACCAAATCCAAACAACTGCCTTCCTCACAAGGGCATTATTTGTTCACTCAGTCACTCAGTTTATGTCAGGCTAACAACTTGCACTCAGTTTCACTTTTCAAGCACACTTCCCAAAAATTTGCTTTTCATCTCAAAATGGCTCCCACAAAAAACATGCAAGCAACATCAGAAGGTCTTTTATGGGTTGTAATGGGGCCTGGCTAAGGGTAGGATATACAAAGGAACTAAGCTGAAGACCCTAGGAACTAAGAGAGCATGAACTATATTTACACCTTGAAATTCACTCAAGTTCCTTTCTTAATTTTCTTTATGCCTTGGGTGGCTACAGCCTCTTTATTCCTTTTTGGCATTTTTGCACTTTTATTTTTTTTCTGTTTTTCTTTTCTTTTCTTTTCTTTTCTTTTTTTTTTCTATATATATATATATATATATATATATATTTTAAACAAACAGCACATTGCACTTGGTAGCCACCCCAAACTTAATTTCTTGCACCCATTCTAAGATTACATGCTCTCCTAATCCTAAGATCGGGCTAACATGGTTTTCCAGATTTTTGGGCTTTTAACATTAGGTTATCAAGAAGCAACAGGCTAATTAGGCTCAATGGGGCTAACTAGGGAACATGCATCAGGAATTGTTATTTTTTTTTTTAGGCCAAGTAGCTATTTACAAAGAAAATGCCTAAATCATTTGAAGCAAACATATAATCATGCAAACCAAAAAGAGATTCAATCAAATTCAGGAAAGTGCAACTTAAAAAGTGATTTTCACACAGTTTAAAACATGTTGGAGACTCAAAACCTCACCTGGACATTATTTGCAAATTGTTTGAAAGAGATTCTATCCCTAGTGTGTGCTTCCTATCACCCCAAACTTATCATAAATCATGCCATCATAACAAAATCCCAAAGTTCAGTTTTCAATCATATGGGAATCATTTTTCAAAAAAAATTTTCAAATCCTAGGGGGAAAACAGTCAACACTATCATGCAATCCATCTATGCAAATTCAATCAAATCCATTAAACTTGCCAACACAAGACACAAACTCAACTCCTGAGCTTCTCAAATTATTCAGGAGCATTATTGACAATAAAACAGAAATAAAATAAGGAAGAGAAAATTAAAAAGAAGAAAGGTAAAGAAAACTCATTGAAGGGCGGTTCCACCAGGATCCCATTGTCTGTAACATAAGTCCCACGTGGTAGCCAAAGGACTGAAATTCATTCCAAGCCTCCCTAACTTGCAGCTTTGATACGGAGGTGAGCACTTGACAATTACAATAACTCCACCCAGTGCTACGGACTTCTCACTACCTCTCGGGTCACGGATGACCTCCTTCTCAATAAAGTCTCCCCAATAGAAGTGGGGCTCAACCTCTTGGATTGGCCATGGTGCAAAATCCAAGGGCTTGAACTCCATCAATGGTGGCTCCTCAGGGGGAGGTGGGAAACAGTTAGCTGGGGTTACTGGTGCTGCTTCCTTTTCTGCACTTTCTTCATTCACTGCACTAACAAAGTTATCACCTGCTATACATGCAGAAATTTCAGCACACACCACACAAAGGTTAGAGTTAGTACATATATTACAAGAAAATGAATCAGAAAAAGTTAGAATGTCTGGGAATTCTTCACACAGTGCATCCACCCCATTACTCTCAACACATGCATCTGGTTTAATTGCATCATCTACTCCCAAAAGTTCTTCATCATTCTCAAGCACGGTGGAGCAGATGTCCTCTTGATCCTCCTTTTCTAAGTTTCCTGAAAAAAATAAACCTGCAAAACGATCTGCATTTTCTATTTTTCCTAAAAAGTATAAACCTATAAAACATTCTACACACAAAGCAGTTCCATCACAATAACAAGCATTAGGATCAGGGGATTCAACACATAATTCATCATCAACAGAAACATTATCAAAATCATCAGAAATATTTTCAAGAATGACTTGTGAATCTTCATGTTCTTCAGGGGGCTGTGGAGTTAGCATTGCAGCTGAGTTGGCGGTAACTTGATCAATTAGAGCCCACAACTTCCGAGATTCAGCTTGGTCCCTCTGGTATTTAGCCTCCATCTTCTGTTGAAATTCAAGATTGCTCGCCTCCATCATCCGTTGAAATTCAAGATCTTGTTGTGCCATCCATTGATTGTTCTCTTCCATTTGTTGTAGCATTGAAGCAATCTCATCCAAGGTGCTCTGTGAAGGTTCGGAAGGTGCAGAGGTGGTCACTTGGCTAGGATAGTATGGTGGTGGCTCACTAAAATTAGGATAATACATGCAAGGTGGTGGTTCATAATAAGCATTAGGCAAATATCCATACATGTAATTATCCATGGCAATCAAACATCCAGACAAAGCAGACAGAACTAATTCAGGAATGCAAAAGGTTTTTTTTTTTTTATATGTAACTTTCTGCTAATAACAACAAACAAGAGTCCCCGGCAACGGCGCCAATTTTTGGTCGCGCTGTCGCCATGCGCCAAAAAGAACGAGCGATTATAAACTAATGCAGTATAGAGCGACAACTCGGATCGTCTCTCAAGGACTCTTTAGTGTTGTTATTATTAACAGAAAAAAATTAGAAAAAGTTAGAACTGGGGGTTTTGAGTTTTGAAACTAAATTAAGAAAACAAAATAATGAAAACAAAGTAGTTAAAGAGAATAACAAATAAACAAAAGACGATTAACCTACTGTTCTCGGTTTCCCACTATCATTGATTCATGCAAATCCTAAGCAGATACTAATCCCCTCCCGGTTGTAGCAACAATTAACAAACGAAAACCGCTACTACAGATGTATGATCCTATTCCCGAAATAACAAACGGGGTTAAGCTCTCATGAACAAACGAACATGAATGAACACACGCGAAATAACAAACGCGATTATATATAGGAACATAGCATCACCGAAATGAAACAATACCATACTATACATTACTGAAATAACAAACAGAAACATATAATATGGCATTGAAAAGAGAAAAGCAAATGAAAGAGGAATCACAGAACCTCAAGTGTGGTAATGGAAACCAATTACAGTAGATTAATCTATGAGACTAGTTCTCCATTACAAAAGAAAACAATAAACTAAGAGGAAAACAAAAGACTATAAACTCAGAAACTAGCCAAAACTGGCTAATTCTGACCACTGGCCCTCATTCTGCCATAGAATAGTTTATATACAAATTCTGGAATCCAAGTCCTCGCGAGGCGAAGCACTGCTCGCGAGGCGAATTATGCGAAAGGTCTGCAACTCTTGGTCTTCTCGCGAGGCGAACATATCTTCGCGAGGCGAACTCTTCAAATTCCCAACCGTAACGCCCGTGACCTTCAACATGCCCAAACCGTGATCGTCTCTGACTTTTCATGGTTGGGTGGCTCGCGAGGCGAGCTCTTCTTCGCGGGGCGAGACAGAAAGTTTTGCAATTTTCAGGAACAGTCACCTTCTGGTTCGCGGGGCGAGCAGCCTTCTCGCGGGGCGAAAGCTCCAGAATTATTCCTTTTTATTAACCTGAAAAAAGAAAATAAAAGTAAATACTTTATTCACTCTAAATCAACTAAATTAACTTAAAAACACTTTACAGACTCAAAATACTACTTAAGGACAATAAAGTCTAATTTGGGTGAAAATGATATAAAATAAGCACAAAGCCAAGGTCTTTACTAGTTATAAAACCAGTCAAACAGAGGCTCATCACATTCCTCACAAGCCCACTCAGACCTTCAGCAACCAACAAGAACAAGAAAGGATCTAGTGGGTCACCCTGCTTTAGTCCCCTCTGGATATTCACCTTCTCTGTCGGACTTCCATTGACCAGAACTGATAACTTGCCCGAAAAGATACATGCACGAATCCATGAACGCCACTTCTCATTGAAGCCAAATCTTTCTAACATATAATCAAGAAAATCTCAGCTTACTGAGTCATAGGCCTTTTCGAAATCCACTTTAAAGATGACACATTTGTTGCCCTTTTTTTTAGCCAGATCAATTAACTCATTGAGAACTACACTCCATCCGCTATATGTCTCCTTTTGATAAATGCCGATTGATTGTGGGAACTAATAGAATCCATGACCACCGCAAGTCTGACTGCTAACACCTTGGATAGAAGTTTATAGAGACTCTCAAGTAGCGAGATTGACTGAAAATCCCCTAGACCCTGCGAATTTGAAGTTTTAGGCACAAGTGTGAGAAAGTAGGAGGAAAAACACAAAGGCAGTCTAGCATTATTATGGAATTCCGAGAACATCCTGAATACATCCTCCTTCAAAATGGACCAACAAGATTTAAAGAATGAGTAATTAAACCCATCTGGCCCCGGACTCTTATTGCCATCACTCTACCCAAAACTTTCCTCTATCTCCTCAAGACTAAACCTCTCAATTAGAAGTTCATTTTGCTTTGCAGAAACCTTTTCAAACGCTACACCATCCAAACGAAACCGAGACCTAGTAAATTCAGTAAAAAAAGCTTTGAGAAATGATTGACCACTTCATTCTTTACCCCCACAACATCTTCCACCCACCCATTTTCTGTCTTCAAGGCAGAAATCACATTGGCTGCCCTCCGAGAATTGACACATGCATGAAAGAACCTGGTGTTAGCATCCCCTTCCTTTAACCACCTAATTCTGGATTTCTGAAAAGCTAAACTTTCTTTATTTTTAAGTAGTGATCAAAGCTCAGTTTGTAGATTCTGCCTCCTCACCGCCTGATCAAGCCGAAAGTCAGCATCTTCATTTGCCACATCAATTTCTTTTATCAATTCTGTAAGCCCTTCAATTTTGTTATCCATAACACCATAAACCTCACTACTCCACTTCTTAATCGAGACCTTCAGTGATTTCATTTTTTCAAACATTACAAAACCTGCCCAACCAAGAAAAGGAGCTTCGGACCAAGAATGCCTTACCAAATAATGGAAATCCTTATGTTGCAGCCAGAATTTTTTAAACCTGAAGGGCTTCGGTCCCCAATTCAGCACCCTATATCTGAGAACAATAGGGCAGTGATCGGAGACATCCCTATTCAGAGCCCATTGTGACGGAACTTCCCAATGCTCTAGCCAACCATCCGATACTAAGAAGCGATCCAATCTACTCAGGGTTGTCCCATTCGACCTTATCCATGTAAATTTCTGACCCAACAGAGGAAGATCATTTAGGAGCATCTCATCAATAAAATGGTTGAAGTCCCTTATCAATACAGAGCCTTCATCCCTCGAGACACCAGAAGAACCTCTTCTTTCACCAGTAGATCTCACAACATTAAAGTCCCCTACCACACACAACAGGTCCTGACCAAAACCTCTTTTAGACATAGTACGTAGGAACCTCATAAAACATCTTCTGCTACAGTCTTCCCAATCCAAATATACACCAACAAAACCTTTGTCTTTAAAGTAAAACAACATTCTAGCCTTCTGAGAAATCCAGATAGATGAAAGCCCACCATTATTTCCATTTGAAGGTAAGAAACAGGACCCAAACTGATTACCACATCACAGTTTATTACAAAATCTAGTCGACACATCTTCCATTTTTGTTTCCTGCAAAGCAATGAAATCAAGTTTCTCCTCAAGGACCAGCCTCCTAATTTTATTTTTCTTCGCTGCCCCCCCTCCCCAAGGCACGAGGATTGAAAGAACATATCTTCATAATAATCCCGCCTCAGTCCCACTAGCAGACATAGCACTTCTGTATCTATCCTCAAGCTGAATCAGCTTATCAATAAGATGATAGTCATTACCCTTAGTTTAAAGTCTCAATTCCTTCCCCAAATTCAACAATTTTCCAGTAGTTCTCCTACTACTACTTGCAACAATAACCTCATTACAATTCCTAATATTAGAATCAGAAATAGTCAAACCTGATTGGGCAGGTCCATACACCTTCCCAGAGCTCTCACCGTTACCCTTTAGCATAACCGGATTCTTCCTTGACACACCCATCCTAGCCTCCTAACCAAAACACAGACTTCCCTTCCTGCTCAGAGCTCTGCTTTGATTGGAGTATGAAGCTCTTCTCCTTACTATCCTCCCAGAGCGCGTGACGGAGCAGCCCCTTGATACTTCACGATTTTTTTCCTTTTGAGGAACCCCATCCGAAACCCCCTAAGAGAGAACAAAGACGGCCTCCCTTGGACGAGCCCTTGGAAGAATTTGATCCAAGAGTTTGAATTTAGGATTCTTACTAGCAAGAGGTGGCTTCACCACCAAAGGGGGGCTGCTACTACCTTCAATTTGATTTATGGAATCCAGATTCGTTGATACTGAGGAGACCTCCTTTTCCCCACAGGATCGCATGGTACCTCTACTTTTTGCCCCACCTCTTCCTTCACGTGCAGGTCTTTTTCCCCGTAGAGCTTAGTGTTCTAACTAGAACAAAGGGTCTCGAGTAACTTTCAGGAGTAGTACATTGTGTGTGAATTGCATGTTCCTCTATCATGAGTCTTCTATATATAGGTTTTTTATGTAATCGTTCCTTTAACACCATTTCAGATGAGACCTTAAATGATTTGTCTGTATATTTTTGGTTGAGCTATTTTTTAAATTAAGGAGAATGTACTCAAAGATGAGCTGACCTCTAAGGGCCAAAGACTTTCTTGGCCCATGTAAGAACAATAATTAATAACCAAATCAACTATTCTATAAATAGATTATAGATAGATCACTAATTTATTTTTTAATTTATCCATATTCTAAAATTTATCCAAACCATCTTTTAAAGCCCTTCCGGCAAAAGACCTTTCGGCAATATGATAAACACATGTTTTTTTTGGGTGATCGTAAACACATTGTTATATATTGCTAATTTTAACTTGTATTCACAAAATGCGAGAACATGTAAAATATATGCTCATACTTAGTGCTCCTAAAACCAATAGCGGCCTCAATATCTTGAACTCCGTAAACTCCTATCATTTCTAAAAAAAATGCAAGAATATATAACATAAAAGTAAAAAAATAAGTTGAATGGAATGATGAATTACATGAAAAATAAGAAATTTAGAAATTAAATTGATGATCGTATACCATATTCAATTGGTTGCTCAATCTCTTCCATTTGTCTCAGCAAATCATCCACCTTCTTAAAATTAGGCCCCTCCACCAATTTTGGGTACAAACTAAGGCCTATGGTGGGATTCAAAGAACTGCCAAAGAAATTAAGGATACAACCTCCGGTGTTGCTTCAAAAAAAAAAACCTCCAGTGCTAAATATAGACCGAGACGATACATTAAACACCATAATGAAATGACCAATATTGTCCCTAGCCATACAGGAGAAAATATGGTACTTTGCTGCCTTTGCCTTCCACCACTCAAAGATGCAAAATCATTCATATTTATTCTAAACATCATCCTTCAATATAAATTTATCTTCCAAATTAATAGCACCCTCACTACTACTGTCAACATTTGTTTGTGTTGTTAACATCCAAATAACACCACTAATTTATGTACAAAAAAACCACTATTTTTTTTTTTTTGATAGGCAAATATTAGATTGTTAGTATTTGTTATGTTAGAGGAGGGAGTTGAACCCATGACCTCCACCTTATCACTCTAAACTCTATCTCCCTCCTCCCAAACCACCAAGCCACCTTATAATTGAAGAAAGTATTAGAAGTCACATGTAATGAATCGAAGAAAAAAAAATGTAACATCATAGAAAATCTTCAGAAAAATTACAAAAGCATGAGCACATTCCCAAACATCAAAATTAGGAGGTCCTCTTTCACTTTCAAGAGCATGTAAGTAAGCTTGATCATCATATTCAAGGTGATTACATGGCTTCTCAAGTTGTTCATCCACTTCTAACATCAAGTAGGTATTCACCTAACTAGTAGGTTTATCAAGTGTTAGCATTTGCTTTCCAACAACGTTCCCGAGGAAACCTCCTAAAATTAGCCAAGATGAGGAGAACCTGACATATTTATAAGCACCCATAATCCGATAACTTATCCCACCCGACTCAGCTCTGCTAGGGTTTTTGTGGTGGCCTCTCTCCCAGGCCTTCCTGGTCTTCTTCCCAACGTCTGTTGGCTTCTCCTAGCTTCTCTCTGGTCTCATACCGGTTTCTCTACTGTGGATCTGCTATCATGGAGCGGTGGAAAGAACTTAGCCTCTCTATAGAAGAAGAGGAAGGTGTCACTGTTGAGGATGATGAGCTCTATGGTGATGAAGTCTTCAAACGCACCTTAGTGGGTAAGCTATGGACATATAACCCGTACAATGTCTGTGCTTTCAAGCAGACAATGACCCAGGCTTGGAGACTCAAGAACCCCATTGAGATTCAGGATCTGAACAAGAATCTCTTCCTATTTCGATTTTCTTCAAGGAGGGATGCTGAGAACACTTTGAGAAATGGTCCTTGGAGTTTTGATCGAAATCTCCTTACCCTGGAGAGTGTAACAGGTGAAGAACAGCCATATGATTTGGAGATGCACCATGTTTCCTTCTGGGTAAGAGTGTATGATCTTCCTTTGAAGCTTGGATCTGATTCTCTGGCAAAGAAATTGGGTGATATCATAGGGAAGTTTGAAGAAGCTGATTTGAATGATTGTAACAGACTTGGGTGATTCCTGAGAATCAAGGTTGCTATTGACCTTAGGAAACCACTTAAAAGGGGAACGATGGTTCGATTCCAGGGGCGATACATGAGAGTATTCTTCAAGTACGAAAGACTCCCAAATTTCTGCTTTGTGTGTGGAAGAATCAGGTATCAAATGAGGGATTGCGAGGAGGTAGAAGCCTCACAGGATGATGGTTATGATGATCTGGAGGAGAAGGAACTGTCATATGGTCCGTGGCTGCGTGTTTCCCCTCTACCAAAAATGCCGAATGATCAGCGAAAGGAGAGCAACTCCGGGACATGTATCAAGAACCTGTTTGCTTCCACAAGTAACAACAAGCTTAAGTCATCAGCAGGCGGGAAGGAGACAGAGTTTGAGGTTGAACAAAGGAAAGACATTGCTAACAAAGGAGAAATATCAACTGTTGTGCAAGGGTATAGAAAAGGCTTAACAGAGAAAGAGGTGGAGAGTGTAGCTGAATCCTTAGGTACGGTGGTCCTGTCCAAGAAGCCTGAAAAAGGAAAACCCAAATAAGGAGGGAAAGGAAGCAAAGGAAGCAAATGGGCCCCGCAAAAAGGGGTCCGCTTGGATGTGGCTATTTCAGAAGGGAGCCCGGAGGACATTATGGAAAAAGAGAAGAGGAGACGCCAAGACATTGAAATGGTGGATACTTGTGACAAAGAGCAAAAGGTGGTGTTGGAGGACCAACACCACCTAGAACAATGAAGGCCATCAGTTGGAACTGTCGGGGTTTGGGGCATCCCCGAGCAGTTCGAGCCTTGTTAAGGCTCATTAGAGTGGAAAATCCCCAAGTGGTTTTCCTTATGGAAACCAGACTTCATGATAGTGAGATGGATAGAATAAAGATCAGATGTGGTTTCAGTTCATGCTTCTTTGTAGCTTGCAGTGGTAGCGGTCATGACAGGGCAGGAGGGCTTGCACTACTCCGGAAGAACATAATAAAAGGAGAGCTTGACAGCTGATTCAACATATGTCAAGCATGGTGAGCAACAAGTGGATTTGCCTCGGGGATTTAAATGACATTTTGGCTGGGGACGAGAAAAAGGGAGGCAATTTACGAAGTCAGAACCAGCTTAGGGTAGGCCGTCGAACCATTGATGATTGTGGCCTTCAGGATTTAAGATATGAAGGATATCCCTTCACTTGGTCCAGTGGAAGACAAGGTGAAGAAAACATTCAATATAGATTGGATAGGGCCCTGGCAACTGTAGATTTTTGCAGCCGATTCTCCCCAATCCAAGTTATCCATCTCCCAAGGTATGGCTCGGACCATACAGCCTTGATGATCCTTCTTGAAGCCCAGAACCATATAAGCTTGAAGAAGAGAGTCCATGTATTTAGATTTGAGTAATGTTGGACCAAAGATAGTAGGTGTGAAGATGAGGTGAGAAAGACTTGGAACAAATGTGCGCCAAATTGTGGGGATAGACTCAAATCTATGCAAAGGTTGGACAAGGTGTTTGAAGACTACCAGATTGGTTCGATTAGGAAGGAAATCAAAAGTATTGAGGAACATATGAAAGACTTTACCAACTGGTCAGCCACTTCAGAGGATATAAGCAGATTTAAAGGGCTGGAAAATAGACACTCAGCTTCTCCACACAGAAGAACTCTGAGTCGTGTGGTGTGGCTTAAGGATGGAGATAGGAACACCAAGTTCTTCCATGGGAAGGCCAGCCAAAGGAGAAAAGTGAATGAGATAAAGAAGCTAAAGGGCTCTGATGGGGTGTGGTGGTATGGGAGTGAAAATGTTGAAAGAATCCTAATAAGCTACTTCTCCAAGCTTTTCTCTTCCTCTGAACCCGAAGGAATGGAGTAAATTTGTGAGGTGGTGAGAGGCAAAATTTCATAGGAGCATAAAGCTTGGTGCGCAAAGCAATTTACTAGTGAAGAAATCCTTGAGGCTTTAGATCAGATGCATCCCCTAAAAGCCCTGGGGCCTGATGGGCTTCCTGCTCTCTTTTTTCAAAAGTTTTGGCACATTGTGGTGAATGATGTCCTAGCTTGGGCCCTTGATATACTAAACAATGGTGCATCTCCTGAGGCTCTGAACAAGACCTTTATTGTCCTGATACCTAAGGGCAAAAATCCATCCTCTCCCAAAGATTATAGACCGATTAGCCTGTGTAATGTGGTGATAAAAATTGTCACAAAGGAGATAGCCAATAGAATCAAAGCCATCCTTCCTGACATCATTGATGAAGAGCAGTCTGCTTTTGTGAAGGGGCGCTTGATCACAGATAATGCTCTTCATAGCAATGGAATGTTTCCATTGGCTGAAGAAGAAAAAGAAGGGAAAAAAAAAAGGAATGATGGCCCTGAAGCTTGGCATAGCTAAAGCCTATGATAGGCTAGAATGGCCTTTCATTCAGGCTGTCCTTAATGCCATGGGATTTCCAGTCAGTCTGGTTGAGCTCATCATGAGGTGCATTTCTACAGTCTCATACCAGATCTTGATCAACGGGCAACCTAATAGAAGTTTCTCCCCAGAAAGGGGTTTGAGACAAGGTGGCCCCCTTTCACCCTATCTATTTATCATTTGTGCTGATGTATTATCTGGGTTGATCCATTCCAGGTCTAGGAACAATCTGCTCCATGGACCGAGAGTTGCTAGACATGCCCCGCAGATTTCACACTTGTTCTTTGCTGATGACAGCCTGCTGTTCACTAAGGCAAACTCTACTGAGGCGGAAACAATCCTGAACATTCTTTCCATTTATCAGAAGGCTTCCGGGCAAATGGTGAACATGGATAAGCCTGAGGTGTCCTTTAGTCAAAATGTGCCAAACACTGAGAGAGAAATGATCTGTAACAAGATGAGAGTAAAGACTGTAGACACTCATTCTAGATACCTGGGCCTCCCAGTGGTTTTTGGGAGATCCAAGAAGGTAATCTTCTTCGCTGTCACTGATCGTGTCTGGAAGAAGCTAAAGGGGTGGAAAGAAAATTGCCTCTCAAGAGCAGGAAAGGAAGTTTTGATTAAAGCCGTTGCCCAAGCCATACCCAATTACATTATGAGTTGTTATAAGCTCCCTGAAGGGTGTTGTAAGGATATTGAAACTGTACTTGCTAGATTTTGGTGGGGAGGTGATGAGTGTGATTCCACCTCATCTTTGTCCATCATTTTGCATGCATTTTCATGTAGTTTAGGCATATTTTTATTAGATTTTAGGTTAATTTTCCTTTGGAACGGGTAAGGCGGTTTTCGTGTGTTGTTTTGCAGATATCAAGGGTAAATTGCTCAAGATCAACCATGATGAAGTTTGGATGAAGATGGAACTTTAAAACTGAAGAAAATGAGCCAAACAGAGCCCATCACGGCCTAGCCGTGATTCCCATCACGGCCATGATCGAGCAAAACTGAAAAAGAAGAAAGGCTGAAGTCAGAGTCTGTCATGGCCTGGCCGTGATAGCCATCACGGCCGTGACCCAAAACCACCACAAGTCGAGCACATCACGGCCCAGCCGTGAAATTCTTCACGGGCCAAAACAGAGGCTCGCGTCGCGAGCAGTATATTCGCGTCGCGAATGACCGGATTTTGCACAACTTCCAGAAGCAGAGACCGTCACGGCCTGGCCGTGACGCGCATTACTTGGACCTGAAGAAACCGAAATAGATCAGATTTTGAGTTGGTTTGGGACTCTAACTTCCCCATTTCTATAAATAAGGACCAAGGCATCAGATACAGAGATTGGAGGAGAGAGGGATCATCCATAACAACTAGGACTCTAGGCTTAGATCTCTCTTCTCCTCTTCTCTTCTCTTCTCTGATTTTTGTATTTTCATGTTATTTATAATCATGCTTGTCATCTCCATGGCAAGGCGTGAGTAGTAGCATAGTTTCTAGGGATTAGGGCTCTGCCCAAGTTTGTTTATGATGTAAATTTGATGTAAACTCTTTGTTAATTACGATTTGCTTTAGATCTGATTTCTAGTGTGTTATTCACTCATAAATTTCGGCAACCGCTTATTTGCGTGACGTAGATGTTCTAAGGAGGAACCTAGCGGTGAACTTAGGATTTCTAGGGTATTCCACTCGTAAAGCCCGGCGGAAGTTGGTTTGTGAGATGTGGATGATCTAAGGAGGAACCTAGCGGTGAACTTAGGTTATTTGCATGATCGAGACATATCAAGGAGGAACCTAGCGGTGAACTTGGGTGTCGGACCTATAGAAGTCAGACTTGGGACCGAAATCACGAGAGTTAGAAGCCAGTCCCTCGAGGAGCAACGAGTTGTCACGGGCGCAAAGGGTCCAATCTGGGATCGACTACCACGAGAGTTGGGGTCGGGTCAATTGGGCACGGCTTTTGTAACCCGAGAGGGAGCTTAAGCTATTAGAGGATAAACTCGCCTTCAAGGCAATTTCGGTAATCAACCAAGGTAAATCAGATTAGCAACATAAACAACCTCAAAGGTAACCCAAATCCCTAGGAATTCGTTTAAATCGAAAACCCCAAAAACATTTGTTTTCTGCTCATCTATCTTTTAATTTTCCAATTCAAACATTTTTCAAAACCCTTTACAAAGTCCAGATTCACTCAATTCGAAAACCGATTGCGATTCGAGAACACAGTCTCTGTGGGTTCGATATCTTTTATTACTTGACGGCAATCCGATACACTTGCCGGAATCGCACGCGCGCGTTGACTTACGCGACATCAGGAGGCAAAGATGGGAAACAAAAGCTCCATTGGATGAGTTGGGATAGACTCTCAAAGGCCAAGAAAGCAGGGTGTATGAGATTCAGAGGATTCAGTGATTTTAATAAGGCTCTTCTTGGAAAGCATTGTTGGAGACTGATCACTGGGACTGATTCACTCATGGGCAGAGTTTTTAAAAGCAAATATTAGCCTAGAAGCAGCTTCTTGGAGGCTAAGTTGGGACACCAACCGGGCTATGCTTGGAGAAGTATTCTTAGTGCCAAAGAAGTTATAGAAAGAGGAGCCATTTGGAGAGCTGGTAATTGGCAAAGTATCAGGATTTGGCATGATCCTTGGCTGCCAAACCAAGTAAAGTTGAGAATCCACGGGGCTGGGCAAGATACAGAAGGTACCAGGAAGGTTAGTGATTTAATTGACACGTGCACTAAACAATGGAAAAGGGACTTGGTAGTTGCTTTTTTCAATCCTTATGTTGCCAAGAAAATACTAAGCATTCCTATCTCCCAAAGACTTCCGAATGACAAACTGATATGGCATTGGGAGAAGGATGGGGAGTATTCGGTCAGATCAGCCTATCATTTGATGAAGGAGCAGAGTACTAAACACAACTAGGAGTCCTCAACTGATCATTATGGAAAACTCTGGAAGGAAATATGGGAAGCCCCGGTCCCTAATAGGATAAGGAATTTCCTATGGAGGCTTGCAAAAAACATACTTCCTACCAGAGCTAATCTTCTTAAAAAGGGCATCCAGATTGATAGCAGTTGCCCTCTCTGCTACTTGGAGATTGAAACTCTTGACCATTTGTTCTTGCAATGTCAATTGGCTCGACTTACTTGGTTCTCTTCTCAGTTTGGCATTCATGTACCACAGTCCATGGATATCAATAATTGGTTACTGCAAGGACTGACTTGTGATGATAAAGTTGGAACTAGAGGTGGCAAAATGATCCATTTGTCCACTGTCCATTCAATCCATCCATAAGAAAATCCATCCAATCCATCCATTTATAAAAAAAATAATATAAATGGATTGGATTATTTTTCTAGTAGATGGTTTATGATCCATCCAATATTTTTTAAAATCCATTGGACCAACAATCAAAAATGTAATGGATCAATTTTTATCCATTCCAAAACTAATTTATTTTTTTAATATTATTTTTCACCAAATAAAAAAAAACCTCCATTTGCAACAAAAAAAAAGCACTTCATCTAAATTTCTCTTTCGTTCCCTATTATTTTTTTTTCACTATTTTTTATTTTATTTATTTACTTTTTTTTCTTTTTGATTACATTAAGTATTAACTAATTAATTGTTATCTCCCTCAATGGCTCTCGTAGCTCCTCGATCCAGAGATGCCATATTCGCCAACGTCGAACGCGTGAATGCGGTGCTGTTTACTTTGACGTATAGTGCGATCGTGCGCCAATTGCTCACGGATCTGGAAGAGGTTGAGGAGGTTAATAAGCAGCTTGATCAAATGGGTTATAATATTGGAATCCGTTTGATTGATGAGTTTTTAGCTAAATCTAATGTCTCGAGATGCGTTGATTTCAGAGAGACGACTAATGTAATTGCAAAGGTTGGTTTTAAAATGTTCCTTGGTGTTGCTGCATCTGTGACCAATTGGGATGCTGATGGGACATGTAGTATTGTTTTGGAGGATAATCCTTTGGTAGACTTTGTTGAGCTTCCTAACACATGTCAAGGTCTGTACTATTGCAAAGAAAGTCGTAACAAGTTTCGTAAAACAATATATGGAACGTTGTGACAAAATAATCTCTGTCGATGCACATAATTAATAGCTCTCGTATAATAATAGAAAAAATGGCTATGATACAAAATGGTCGTGAGATAGAGTGGAGAGAGAGTAAAGATAGAGAGACTAGGAAAAAAGGGAGAGAGAGAGGAAAGAGATTTTGCTGTGGAAATTATGGGGGGCCCGCAATAAAACAGTTTTCAGCAACAAGGTTTTTAACCCCATTGAAGTTGCTCACTCTGCTATGAATTTTGTCCAGGAGCTGAATCCCTCAATCCTTAACGAAAATACTACAATTCAGCCCATGCAACAATCCCAAAACTCTGGAAATTCTGATTTTGATTACCCTGCTATGTTTGTAGATGCTGGGTGCTTTCCTGATGGTACCACTGGCTGGGGTTTGGTAGTGTATGACCAACCTGACTCCGTTTCTCTTACAGCTTGCAGGCATGAGAACATTGAAACTGATCCTGTCACGGCTGAGGCTTTAGGCATGCGCTTGGGATTACAGATTGCAAAAGACCAAAGGATGCAAAACCTCACTGTGGTTTCTGATTCTGCTGCAGTAGTTAATTGTATTAAATCTGTTTCTAAAGTGGCTGCCATTGAGCCAATTGAATTGTCCAAGACTGTCATCTGTTGTTAATGAATGAGCTGAATAGGGTGAATATTGTTCATGTTAGGCGTCAGTTTAATGATGTAGCTCATAAGCTTGTTAGTTTATCTAAGTCTGTAGGTACCAAAACTTGGGTGGGGCATGTCCCATACCAATTGAACACTTTGCTGTGTACTGTTTCTGGTTTATCATTTTAATGATCAGTGTTTACTCTCAAAAAATAAATAAATATAAGCACCCATAATCCTAGCAAAGGAGCAATTTAACTCATTCAACCCATCATTGACAATACCATTCAGAATGTGAGCAAAATACTTCATGATTATCGAGAGTAATTGTGCTAGATTTCCACGTGGTCTCACCCTCTAGTTGACAATCAAACCAAAATTCAAAGTTATCTTGTGATATTCCCACCCATTATCAATGAAATGTGGAATCACATACATGTAATTCATGTTTTGATTTGGTGACTATGTGCCAATTGTTAGTGAGACTATTTGTTAACTAGAAGACAATATAGACTTTAACTTCACATTTTCCTCTATGAAAGAGTTGCATAAATAGACAATTTGAAGTGCAAATAACATTTAACTCCTTTGTAATTACAACACCTTAATATTATTGTAATTTGTATGTTACAGGAAATATTATTATCCCTATTCCAAAAAAAGGAAAAAAGAAAAGAAAAGAAATATTGCTATCCAATCAAACCAAAACTCAATCAAACAAAATTTCCCACTAGCATTATTTTTCAGAAACTGTTTCCATGGCAGCCCATCTTTTTTCATCATTACATAGATCAACTCAGACTATAAAGCTCTTTTTCTTCCTACCATGTTTTCTTCTTGGGTTGGCGCTGATGATACAGGAAAAGACATTTACAAGCTCTGGATCCTCTTCATGAATGAGGATTTTGGCAGCATCTGGATTGGCAAGGAGGAGCTTTGCCACAAGGTATCCGGCAATAGACCAGGTCTGAAAAAGCCGTGCTTGCTTCCCGATAAATCTAGCACGCTTACTATCATAATACTCAGGCCACTTGTCTTTTGATATCCGCCTCTCAGCAACTTGGACAGCCTTTAAAGCAATATCTGGTCTATTCATCTTAATGCACGCGACAGTAAGCTGCAAAAAAAAAAATTGTAATGACCAATCAATTCACAAAAGTCCACTTTCAGCCACCTTTGTGACATACTGAACGAAAAAAAAAACTGAACTTAGTCTTGAACTTCTTCCGTGCTGCATTGTAATGCATGTTTCAACAGAAAATGTGAGTTTATAAAACTTAGTGGTGGTGTGAACCCCATTACAGATCTCAGGTGATGAAAAATCTTGTCTTCCTGTACGCTCAAGACAAATACATTTTGACATGTAAAGCAAAATAGCTGAACCCACCAGATGGGTTTTGGATTGGACGTACAGAGTTTTGTATGGATCCTCAAACAAATTGAGCTTGAATTTTTTGGATATCAAACAGAAGAGAACAAAATTGGTAGGGAGATGAAAGTAATATGGCATGTATCCATAAGGAGAAATAAAAGGTAGGAGCACGGACTAACCTGCCAGAGCAAAGTTGGCCAAGAGCCTGCATTGTGGTAGGACCAAGGACTGCAAAAGAAATAGAAGATTAATATAAATGATTGAAATTAGGATGAATAACATAATAAAGAGTAACGTCCAGGG
This sequence comes from Sophora flavescens, assembly GCA_030762895.1. Taxonomy (NCBI): domain Eukaryota; kingdom Viridiplantae; phylum Streptophyta; class Magnoliopsida; order Fabales; family Fabaceae; genus Sophora; species Sophora flavescens. The sequence goes on along the minus strand of CM061066.1, from coordinate 165,191,741 downwards.
CCATTACGTGTTCTTGGGATCACTTCCTGTTATAATCCGCCATTCCTGGCCATCAAGAGCAGGATAACATATCTTGAATGGCATGTCGGCTACTAACTCTGCCCATTTTGCTTCAATAAGGTCTAAAATTGCATGTGATTGATCTGTAGTGGCCAGGCTACTCTCAATGGACCATAAATTTCCAAGAGAGAAAAAACGGAAGTCCATGTTAGCTGGTTGCAGGTTTCCAATCAAATAGCCTCCTTTACTTGGCATGAACTCCACCAACCACGAAGGAATTTGATCTGGATAGATGTTAAATTTGTTTACCGCGTCGAATGAGTATTCCTCTGTGTTGTATCTATAGATCTCATTGAGTTTTCTCATATCAATCCAGTAATATTCCCTTATATGGAATGATAATGCAACAAGACGATTGTTAAGCGCTCGAATAAGATCAGATGATCCATCTTCAGGAGTAAGCATCTCACGTGCACACAGTAGTGCTGAATAAAACAATGCCTGTTTGACGTTGAACATTAATTAATAACAAATTAAGGGTGGCTTTAGTGTCAAACAAGCATAGCAGTTTTAGGTGAGTATTTATATTGGCTCTTTTAGATATAATTATATAAATCAATAAAAAAGGGTCCATGTTCTTATAAGAACGCGACAAATTTAGAAGCAAAATAGAAACTACTAACTTGTATCTCCAAGGGGTGACCATGAATTCCCATTCGACGATCTATCATACATGAACCATCTGTAACCAGCAAAGTTGGAAACAAATCAAAACCGTCAGCAAGACACAGCTTTAAAATCATCTTGATTCCAGTTTGCACATCAACTCTCTCTTGCACGGATAAATCTCCAGTGTATTTTCCGTATGCCCGCAACAGTATAATCCACCAAAGTCCTGACAGTAGAATAATATAAAGTTAATACTACCGCAGGAAAATAATATTTGTTTGAGAAAAAAAAAACAAGTATGAGCTAAGAAGTAAGAAACATAGGGTAGTGATAGTTGCCAACCAGAATCAACCGGTGCAACCCGACCAATTGCAGATTCACCAAAATCAGGATCCAAGACATCTTCAGTTGCAGAATCATCTCCATCAAGGGGTATTGTCCGCACCTTGAAACTAGCAGGCATCAATCCTTGTCCAGGACTATAACAATCCATGGTTTTCTCCCAACTCTGCCGACAAAGCATGTTTAGCTTGACCAGCAAGCATAACTAGTAATTAAGCTATCTTGAAAAGTTAAAGAAATTACCTGTAACTGAAGGGTATGAAGAATGAAATTCCGAACTATATCATACTCCCCTTTCAAGAGGAAAGCTATCCCAGAAGGTATGAAGTCACGGATAAAGACCTGATCATAGTTCAAGATACAACTACTGCTAGGATCATTAGCAGCAATAGTTCCAATGGGATTATTACAGTAATAAACCATAGAGTTCCTCAGTAAATTCCATGCTTCATCTTCAATTGAATCCTCACCGATATTGTGCAATGGAACTTTAATAAGACCATCAATAGACGTCTTGTGCTTTGATGTAAAGCCTCCACTTTCATGTTTTACTAGGCCATCTACCCCAACTGCTCCTCCATGTTGTGTACTATCAGTTACAGTCCCATTAAGAGAATCCAATGGAGGTCTTTTTTCCTTCTTGGACCGGGTACTGTCTTGATCATTGGTTGTAATGCCGCTAAAACTTTCTATCTGTTCACAATTGCACATTGTAGATTCTAATCTGTCAAAATCAGACTTTCTATTAAGAGCTTTATCTGTACCATGGAACACATACATCCTCTTGGAAGCACAGAACACTCTTGAATTACTTTGTGCTCGCACATACACTGAAACTCTTTTTCTTCTGGTACATACATCAGATTTATTGGACCTTACAGAGTAGATATCATGGCAACATGTACCAATCGGACGAACACGAGGGAATGCCCCAAATATTACTTGCTGAACAGCTTCTTGTGCAGTCATGATTTCGACTTGCCGAGACTCTGGGAATTGGATTCAAAAGGAAAAAAAGATAGAATATATTAGTAATAATACTATAATAAAACTATGAATATAACTGATATTATTGTGATGATGCAAAGCACCAACCAAAGCAAGTACTACAATTTATACCAAGTCAAGTACTAGTGCATACAAACTTAGCTCAATATTCAACAACACTCTTAATTAGATAATCATTCAGTGACTCCTAATAATACAAGTGCACTACTATTATTTTTAACAATTGAATTTCGCACCTATACACAGTGGCTTCAACTGAAACTCAGAGACATAATTGTCAACACTCAAAACATATTACTTTAAGTTAGTAGCTGTTTTGCAAATATAACAAAACAAGGGAAGAATAAAATAGAACGATGAAAATTCTGTATGCGATGGAAAAATCCAAAACTCTGGATTTTTTTGTTTCATTCACAAGTTCTGTAATTTATCATCAGGGAAAGTTTGTACCTGTTTTGATAGAGATTCAGGTTGCCGTGGGAGAAAATTTCAACATATATCAATTATTTTCTCTCTCTGTATATTATCCTTTCCGATTTTCATTTTCCTGGGAAATTGTCCTGAGAGGCTTTTCATTTTCAGTCAGAGGAGAACAGGGTAGATCATATCATAGCAAACAGTCTGCCACGACAACGTTTCTGGAAAACCCCTTTCTCTTTTTTGGCTCCACAAAATTTAAGTCCAAGTGTTCAACACAGTGCCACAAGAGATAATTCGATTAATAAGACAAATAAATAGTGATATTTTATTTTTGAATAAAGGTCCAAATTAATCCTCAACAAAACAAAAATATAAGGTGACATTTTGGTCTAAGAAATGAAAATTACTAATTTGATCATCAATAATATAAAATACGAGTCAAAATAACCTTTCATAGAAACTAAAATGTTTTTAAAACTTATCCTAAGATGTCCAACATAGTGTCACACGAGATAACTCAATTAATAATATAATAAATAAATAGTGGTATTTTATTTTTTGACTGGTAGTGAGAATTTATTTTTATTTTTTGTAAAAATTGATAATTTTTACAGTTTAAAAATAATTATAATCTTAATACTTAATAGAGCCCAGTCAAGTGTAAAAATCAATATTAAAAGGAAAAATTAATAAAATTAATCACTTATGAAGAATGATTTTTGTACCTTAAAATGGGAACACTTATTTTTTGGGTGTATTTTTAGAGATGTATATACAAAAAATATAAAAAATAAATAAGAGATAGAGATAAACAAATATACTATATAAAATAACATAAGTCATTATTTATTGCCATACCTTACAATAGGTTATTTGAAATAATAATAATAATAAATAAATAAAAACTGGGGCATAGAAGGGGAATCTTGGAATCTAGTAGAAAGTAAGTAATAATATGAAGTTTTGTTATCTTCATCTGAGCCGAATTGATGATTCTAGAAAATAGAAAAAGAAAGGTCCGCTCCTTCCTCGTCTCGTTAGTTCAAAGTAAGCTCGTCTATTTCATTCACTCCAACATCCCACTCCTTTTTTTTTTCCTTCAATAATTTAACTCTATTTTGATTTCTTCTTGCCTCTCGGCTATTCTAATGTATATACTTTCTTTTTGACTTATTTTTTATTCCTGTTAATTTTTACCTTTAATTTGATAACGATCTGAAAACATACATTATACATATTGATGTATCAAATAATTTGTATAATATTAAATTGATGCAGTTTAATGCCCTGACAAGTGACTAATTGCAAAGTATATCATTGTATTTGCTTATAGAGCAGCACAGTAACCAACTAAGAATCATGAACTATGAAGCCTCTCCTTCAAACTGGTGGACATTTGGTAAAATCAGCCCATTCAGTATCAGTTTCCTATCAGACTGCATTTATCTATTTATTGTTCTGTGCCTCTTCATCTTTGTTTTTCTCTCCTTGTTTCATGCCTGATTTGACTTGCAACATTTCTTTCAACTTCCTTATGTTTTTAGGTATAGCAAATTTATTTTTTGAGGGCGTGTACAATTTAATTTGTTTTTCATATCATATCTTCATAATTCTCCCCTTCTTTTTTTGTAGTGGGGAAAAGCTTTTATGACATAATTATTGACTGCGTTATGCAGGATGTCGGAACCACCCTTTAGACCCTGATTGTAAGTTTGTTAATAATCAAAAGTCACAAATCTTCGTATGATCTTATTGATTTCAGAATAAAGTTATCTGCGAGTCTTGTCTAGTTTCTTGAAATGTATCTTTATAACATTGTTTTTTATGCCTTTTATTCAGGGACGAGGGATCTATAATATGTCACATGGAATAAAGATTGTAGTCCATACTAACTAATTATGGTTCTATTTTTTTATTTTACAAAATTTTAATTGATTAACAAAGATTGTAAATAAGCAACTTAGAGTGTTGATAACCTCATTCAACAATTTGAAGTATTCAACTTGAGGTATTCAGTGTGTGTTTGGTTTCACTTCCTAGGCATCGAGTGAAGTGTTTGGTTACATATTTGGGGAAGGAATTTTACATACAAAATTGATTCTACTGGAAGTAGTTTGGAGTAAACCTACATTTGGATTGAAAAATTACATTAAATTTTATATCAAACTTGCTTTCAAAGTAAAAACATTCAAACATAATTCAATTTCTTCAAACTCAATTATATTGAAATCAATTACTATAAAATCGATTTATCCAAAATTACGTTTACTCGTACGCTCGTCCATACATGTATTGAATAGTTGCCGTCGATGTTGAATTTGATATGTGTTTTGTTTTTCTGCTGGGAAGCTGCCCAAACATACGTCTGGGTCATTCCCGGAAATCCAAACACCCTGTTTACTTGACAATTGGATTGGATTTGGTGTGCTGTTTTTAAACTATCTAATATAATGTCAACAATTACGATCTTACGATAACAAAAAGAAGGGAAATAACAAGAAATATTGAAATGAATCATACCAAGCCAAGGTCCACACTTTGAAAATAAAAAAGAAGCAAAATCTCCAATTTACCATAGCTGAGTGCAGAACCCGTAACGTATCTTGATTAAACTGAAGCTGCTGACCGCTGTGACGCGGTATAGAGGGATAAAAATAATGAAACGAGGGCCCAACCGGGTTCGAACCGGTGACCTCTTGATCTGCAGTCAAATGCTCTACCACTGAGCTATGGACCCTTTGTAGTGCCAAGGTTCACACCTTGTTCCTAGCAGCAGTGAAATTATCAAGTTAGTCAAAACTGGACTGGACCGGACCGGCATTGGTTCGACCACGATTCAATCATGGTTGAACCAGTGAACCGTGAACTAGTACATTCAGCGGTTTAATGATCGGTTCGATTTTTAATACCTTGGAAATTATGGCTTTGTTTGGCAAAAATAACTGATAAGCTAGCAGATAGCTGATAAGCTAATTTTTAGTTGATAGCTGATAGTTGATAAGCTGATAGCTGAAAAACTAGCTGTTTGAATTTGAAGTGTTTGGTAAAATTAGCGGTTGACCTAGTTTATAAATATAAAATGACATAAAAGGACATATTTATGATAGACATGGTAAAGTGAAAATTTCATTAAATGATTGAGGGTAAAAACAAGAGAAAAGACAATAAGCTATAAGCTACTAGCCATAAGCTAAATAAATTAGCTTATGAAGAAACGCTATAAGCTAATAAGATAAACTTATTTACCAAACACCTCTACTTCAGTCAAACAAGCTTATAAGCTAGTCAAATAAGCTATAAGCTAGCTTATTGGACATGTCAAACAGAGCCTATAGCTTTGGAATCTGGTTCGATGTATATATGTGCAACTCCATATGAGTAAAAAATAGCGAACTGCTAACAACGCACTCTTTTAAATATTATCTTTTACACATCTTTTGTTATTGGGTGAATTTCATATAAAAAAATCTATCAAATAAAACAAGTCCACATAACATTGCTTGGATAGAGGAGCTTATTGATAGTGGATGAACTGGTAGCTGATAAGCTGGCTAATTGGAATTGAAGTGCTAGGTAAAATTAGTGATTAAAGTAGTAGATAAATATAGAGTGACATAAAAGGGTAGATTTATATGTTTTTATATAAATTCTATTTATATATACCTTTAATTTTAAAATAATTAATACATTTAATATTTAAATTATTTTAAATAATTCATCATATAAAAAATTAAAATATTATTTTTTTAAATTATTATTTTTAAATAAAATGAAAAAATATTAATGAAATGACATGTTGATATGATTTTTTATATAATATTTTTATTGATAAAAATATTTTTGTATTATTATTTATCCTAAATATATATTTAGTTAATGAAATTAGTTTTTAAAAATATATTTCATTAATTAAATTAATAAGGATAAAGGAGGAATTTAATTCAAACAATAAAAATAAAAAATAAGAAAAAAATAATAAACTATAAGTTCAAATCTTACACTAGTTTAAATAAGGTCTTATACTAAATATTTCTACTTTGTTGAAACAAGTTTTTCTGCTATAAATTTGATTCGGCCTTGTCAGATACAATCACAGCGGCACAACCAACTTTAACCCACACGGGATTGATGGCCCATATTTCTGCCATGGGGATAGTGTTGGCGCCAAGGTTGGCCATGAAACCTGCTATCACAGATTTCTAAGAGCAACTCCAGTATTAATACCCAAATTAGGTTTTTAACACTCTTTTAGAATTTAACAGCACCAACTTGAGATCTTAACTTATTTGGCTTAATTACATTTTCGGTCCTTTAACTTTTTTCAATTGTGTGATTTTGGTCCCTCAAAAATTTTAATTGCACATTTCGTCCCTCGACTTTTAAAATTTTGTGATTTTGGTCCCTAAAAAATTTAATTGCACATTGACTAGTCATGGACACGATGACTGATTTTTCATAATTCGACAAATTAGATGACTAAATGTGCAATTAAATTTTTGAGGGACCAAAATTACACAATTGAAAAAGTCGAGGGATTAAATGTGCAATTAAATTTTTTGAGAGACCAAAATTGCACTATTAAAAAGTTGAGGGACCAAAAATGCAATTAAGCCTAACTTATTAACTTACTTTGCATTGGTTCCGGTGTTATAAAAAATTGGTATGAATCGTTATCCACCTTGGCATTCATGCTAGCACTCTTCAATGGTGCAAATTGTTAGAACCTGTTCTTGCACGCCAGAACTCACACAAGAACAAGCATTAGGGATGGTCTAACATACTTTTTCTACCTTCGAGGACCATCTCCTCTACTTTCTATTCGATGAAAATTTAAATAGTATGAATTGCAGTTGTCCTGTTCTTTTGTCTATAAAAAATCCGCTACAGAGGAGTTTTTTTTTCCTTCTTTGAAGTACATACATTTATTTAAATTACTCCAGGGTTCGATTTCTAGTAGTGTTAAACAATGCTTGGCCAGCAGAAGCCACACCCCACGTACAGTAATTAGTCATTTGTTGACAAAATATGAATATTCTGGATTTGGAACCAAAATGAAATAAAATTGGGAAAACGGAAAGAATGTTAAAATAAGCACAATGAGAAAAGTAAGTGTACTTCAACACGTCCTCTACTAAAGTTAGTGTTTTACTATAGTAAATTTTGTAAAATCTTCAATAATGATTTTAAATAAATATTTGAATAATATAATATATGAAAGAAAAAGTGTAATACTTTGTATAAATAAATACTAAAACTATTTATTTTATATTATGGATAGATATAATAATAACATTGCTTATTCTAATTTTATCAATTGTACTTTTTTTTTTACAAAATTTTTATCAATTGTACGTAAAAACTTATATCAATAATTTTATATAGCAGAAATTTTGATATATATAATTCCAAAAATGTACATCATCAATTAAACAATTTTTGAAGTTATTGTCAAGAATTTCCAAAAAGATTCTCAAACTTTTTAAATGATAATCAAATGTATTTCCTAAAATACTCAATAGTAACATTATGCGTTCATAATAATAATATACCAAGAAACGTGATTCTTGGAAATATAATTCTAAACTTAAAAAAAAGGTTTCCTCAATAAGACATAAAAGATTGACGAGTAGTATTGAAAAAAAAAAAGGGAGATAAAGTATTTTCAATTCTATACACTTAAAAAAACCAACCATTAGCCACCCACTCCGGCACCCCATCTCCCCCCACCCCCCACCCACCCACCCACCCCAACTCCAACTCCAAAAAGAAAAGGCCAAAACAGAAAAAGGGAAAGTGGAAAAAAAGAGGAAGAAAGTCTGTCAACTGGTGATTTGCACTGTGGAAAAAGAGGAAACTAATACAATACCATATGGTCACACCATATCTTCACATCCTAAAGGAAGAAGATGGCCTCAATCAGCTCTGAGAGTGGCATCAGCAATGGCTTGGATCTCCTTCTTGCTCTTCACCACAGAGTGTTTCTTATTTTCAAAATCAAGTTTATCTAAATCTTCTGCATTGCCTAGATAACCATATAAAGCACTTTCCTCTTTTCCAGGCATATTTTGTGTCTCCTCATTGCTGTCTTTGATGCCACTACCATCAATCTGTTGAAACTCGGCTTTACCGCGCTTCTTGTCAGCATAAAACTTGTGAAGCCTCTCAGCTTCTTGCAGTCCAGAGAATGTGGCATTAAAAGTCACTATCAAGATACTGAAGTTTCCAGGTTTTCCTCGGGAAACTTTGGTCCTCCCACAACCAAATCCCATACCTTACAAAATTAGAACAGCGACAAAAAAGAAACGTAAGTTGTAAAATAATAGAACTGGCAGAATAGAAAATGTAATACACCTCAATAGTAAAATAACAAAATAATTTCAACAGCTTGCATGAGGATAAGTGACTGCAATGCATGTACTTTGAGCAAAAAAATTTCAATAGACCATCAACTATCAACTATTAAACTGTAAAACTTACCCCTAAGAATAGCCTCCAGCCCTTCCACACTCACAATCATCCGTTTATCAGGATCACAATGTGTAATAGAGCTGTTGTGAACCACAACAATTGGAGGCCAGATGATCAGGTCATTTTTCAAGTTTGATGCTTCAGCAGCAGGCAACATCTTCTGGACCCACAATCCATCAGAGGCTGCTGTATCACACCATCCCAACAACAAACAGAGTGCCTTGTGAAAACCGAGATGTTCTGCTCTAGACCGAGCCTTAGTTGAGTTGAACGCATGCATTGCAAGACTGTGTGCGTTCGCAAACTCCTTCGACTTGCTGATATAGGGATACAAGCACACAGAGAGATAACAAATTAAGGCAACTCAGACCCTAATTGACAGCACATTAAACACTACATACTCATATGGCAGAAAAGAAAGCAATGCAGTGATTTTTAAATGCTAAGGACGATTCACAAGTTAGAAACACGTCTCTACTGTACCATGCCAATAGCATTACTAAAAACATCTCCTATGGTGACTAAATTCTGAAAGAGGCTAAATCACATTACTTACTAGGTTGCAAATACTTCATAACTAGAATAATAAGATTGCCATGCACTAAACGAAGTTCCCATAAAGATAATAAGAAATGGCCACACAAGTTGCCTATTTTTATCACTTGATAAAATGTATATAAGGGAATTCTAACTACTGAATAATACAATGATTACTAAACTTCCCACTTCCCTCAAAAAAGATGTGGGGTAAAATATCTTGCGAGAACTATGCACCAAAAGCAAAATATCTTTGCAAGAACTCCACAAAAGCTTGATAAGTAATGGAAAAACTCTTTATTGCAAACTTTATTTTAAGGCTTTTATTGGAAGTCTTGGAAAGAATGAGATGACACAGAAAAGTGTTGTCTCTAAATTGTGTGAGCAAACAAATTGTCATTATCATAAAACTCTAATTAAAGAACCCTCCTACCTTTAAACTTGTAATCAAACACTCAATATCATCAAGCACCACAAATTCAGTTCATAATAAAACTCCCTTTCGGAAACAAATCATGCAGAAGATGACAGACCTGCCGCATAAGGTGCAACTTAAAGTATCAACTCCTCCTTGATCTGTGTATATTCTTTTTTGAACCGGGTTCTCATTCAGAAGTTTGACAAATTTGAAAAACGCATTCTGCACTAGTTGCTTGAACTCCTTAGAATCTTCAGGTGGCTCAGTCTTGGACATCTTGGTATGTTTCACTTTCACCTTAACATCTGAAAGATCAGAGCAGGTGGCAGTTTTGGAAGTGGCGGTGTTGGAAAAATCACGTAGATTTCTCTTTAATATTTTGCTTTTCATATTCTTCCTAGCATAAGGACTTTCAGAAGAAGGAACAACTCGAGGCCCCAAGCGGGCATGAACATTCCTGCAAGATGAAACCAAAGAATTAGGAAGGGGAATTGTCCTAGCAGGTCTCAACCTCTTCTTGATACTTTTTCCAATATCCATTTGCAATTTTCTTGAACTCCTCGGTGGTGAATATAGAGGAGATGTTGATCGTTCGTCGAATTGCACATCCATTATGTCCTCATCAAATGAGATTTCCCCATCACCAAAAGTGTCAGAGGCACATTGCCTAATATGTAATCCTCCATTGAAATCAGTCCAAACTTGATTATCATTTGTAATGCCGCTGCATTTCAATTCATACATGTCCACATCATCCAAGTCACGCATGGCTAGCTCCATAGTTTTCAACACATTGTCATCTTCATGTATGTAAAAGCACTGATCATGATTTAGCACCGGTGATCCATTCCAACTATCTTGGTAATTTGAAGTATAAGGGTATTCAGGATGCATATTTCTACAACCAAATAGCTCATCAACACAATGCTTTGAAGATTGATGGTACTTGGATAGCTCATCATCACAGTGCTTTGATGATTGAGACTGAGTCAAATCATGGCACTTACAACCCAATTGCTCAGCAACACAGTGCTTTGATGATTGATGATACTCAGAACCCAATAGCTCATCAACACAGTGCTTTGATGGTTGATGATACTCAGAACCCAATAGCTCATCAACACAGTGCTTTGATGGTTGATGATACTCAGAACCCAATAGCTCATCAACACAGTGCTTTGATGGTTGATGATACTCAGAACCCAATAGTTCATCAACACAGTGCTGATGATACTTAGAACCCAATAACTCATTAACACAGTGCTTTGATGATTGAGACCGAATCAAATCATGGTACTTAGGAGAAACATTTTGTTCCCAAGGTACCCCTTTTCTCAAAGGGTCTCCATGAGAACTTGGAACCCCATCAATTCTATCCACAATAGAATCCACAATACTAGGTCGCCGAAACTCTTGATGCCTAAAACCTCCCTCATGTACGATATTTCTATTTCTATTTCTATTTCTATTTCTATATTGAACATCATCACCATCATCATCATCATTATCACTTCTTTGCATTTCAGAATAGTTGAAGTCTCTGTTCATAACCGGAACAGAACACTGCTGAACACGGTCATATGAGTTGGGAATTTCAGCTTTGGAACTTGATTTTGGCATTTGACCATGACCATGACCTTGACCTTGACCTTGACCTTGACCTTGACCTTGCACATGGACATGCACATTCTCTGCAAAATAACATGATGATGATGCATTTGGATGTGAAACAGAAACACCATATGGCATATGAAGTTGATGGTGCTCTTGATGCAGATGCTGATGATGCTGACAGTGGTGTTGATGATGATGCTCACAATGATTTGGCATTTGTAAATCGCTCTTTTTTGGAATACCTAATTCTTTTTTTCCATCCATGTTGTGGCCATAATTTCTTGGGGGCCCATTGGGGACCACACCCGAATCCTGGTGCAGAGTCTCGTAACCGTAACCTAAACCGAAACCGTTGACAGCATTCTTCGTCATCGTCGTCACCGTTGGAGCGTTCTCCATTTGTTTCTTCGCGTCCAAGAGATTTTTCCACCGGAACTTCAACGACGCCGACTCTGATTCTCCACCACCACGCGCCGGCGCCGGCGCCGTCATGCTCTTACTATAATGTGAAACATCGTTTGATCGGTCCACTTCGCGGTAGCGGTTCGGTTGATCATCACGTCGGGTACTTCGGACCGGGCTAACGACCCTCGGTAGGTCCGGTTCGGGCCGTCGAGGACCGTTTCGGCGGGTTTCGTCGCGGAAGTTACTGGTTCTCCGAGTATTGTCTCGAAAGTTGCGGTTCGTCATAGCCACAACAACACGGTGCGTTTAGCGTTTAGCGTTAGCGTTAGCGTTTAGCGTTAGCGTTAGCGTTGGCGTTGTTCGTTTGTCTTAGAATCGAGAACGTCACGGATGCAAAAACCCTAACCCTCCATGGCAGAAGAAATTGAGTTTACATGAGTTTATCGGAAGATGAATGCGGAGAAGAAGAAGGAGAAAGAGAAGGAAAACGAACCCTAGGCGAAACGGTATCGTTCCGACTGTGAAGGATTCTAAGTTGTGAAGTTTTTGGAAACAGAGAATCAGAGGCGATTGCAAAATGTGTGTGGGTGAAGAGAAGAGTGAAGCAAGGTTTTTTCGAAAGAGAAAATGCTTTTCTTTTTTTATTTATCTTACCAACTTAACATAGTGAAAAGATATTTGGCAAGAAAATATATATTTATTAATTTGAAATTTGATTTGATTTTTTTAATTAGGTAAATTAGATTTGATTTGTTTTATTTACTGTAATTATGATTTGATTCCTTTAATTAGGTAAATCAAATTTGATTTGTTTTATTTGATGTAATTAGACATACTGTAATTAGGCTACTGTGTAAATAGTTGTATTATGACAGGCACAAATTTAGGAGGAATCGTGGTGCCCATCTATGTATATAGCCTACGTGTCCTTAAGGAATAAAACATCTGAACCCTTCCTTTACATGGTATCAGAGCACATAATGGAAAAGAAGATCAACCGAAGTCTTCTGGGACAGGAGACGAACAAAGTCAGAAGAGAAAGCCGTCACCATATGATCTCAATTCCAACGACAATCCTGGGAATATGATCACGCAGTTGCAGCTGAAAGGAGAAAACTATGATGAATGGGCTAGGGCTGTGAAGACATCTTTGAGAGCAAGAAGAAAATTGGGTTTCATCGATGGAACCATAAAGAAACCCGATGAAGGATCCTCTGAGTTGGAGGATTGGTGGACTGTTCAAGCCATGTTGGTGTCATGGATCTTGAACACAGTCGAACCGACTCTACAAACGACCATGTCCTACTTGGAAACCGCCAAGGAAATGTGGGACGACATAAAGGAAAGATTCTCAGTTGTAAACGGTCCACGAATACAACAACTGAAATCAGAACTGACACAATGCAAACAAGGAGGTTTGTCTATGGAAAGCTGAAGGCTCTGTGGGATGACCTAGCATACCACGAACCAGCATTGACTTGCACTTGTAAAGGGTGCACATATGGTATTGCAGCAAAGCTTGAAAAACGCAGAGAAGAGGAACGAGGTCACACTTTTCTGATGCACTTGGATGATGGGCTCTATGGAGTGGTGCGTTCCAACTTGCTAGCCACAGACCCTATGCCGTCTTTGAATAAGATGTACTCTATACTAGTGCAAGAAGAAAGAGTACGAAATATCACACGAGGCAGAGAAGAAAGACCAGAAGCCATGGCCTTAGCTGTTCAAGTAAGCGCGAAGGTGAAAGGGTGTGAAAACAAGAGCAAATATGTGTGCACGCACTGCAACAAGACAGGACACAATGAGGCAAGTTGTTTTCTGTTGATCGGATACCCAGAGTGGTGGGGTGAACGCCCCAGAAATGATGAGAAGGCAGGTGGACGAGGAAGAAGTCAGAACCGCATTGGAGGCACGGGATCAAGTAGTGGACGTACACAAAAGGGCCCTGTACGTGCTCACGTTGTCCAAAGCTTAGGATCCAACATTGGTGGCGTGACAAGTTTGAGCAAGGAGCAATGGAAAACTCTGGTAGAAATGCTTAACTCTTCAAAGGTTACTACAAACGAAAGCATGACTGGTAAGACTAAACTCAATTCATGGATCCTCGATAGTGGGGCGTCTAACCACATGACAGGAACCTTGCAACATTTGTGTAATGTGAGGGAAGTGCCTGGGTGTCCTGTTGGACTTCCTAACGGACATATTGCCTCATCTACTAAGGAAGGAACAATAAGACTTACTGATAGTTTAAAACTTGAAAATGTGCTTTATGTACCTCAGTTGAATTACAATTTGATTTCTATATCACAACTGTCGGATGAATCAAATTGTAATGTCCAATTTACTGCTAATTTGTGTGCCATACAGGACCGAACTTCGAAGATGCTGATTGGAGCGAGTGAACGAAGGGATGGACTCTAGAAGTATGGCACAAGCGGTTGGGATATCCATCTTAGAAAACTACTCAGTTGGTTTCTAATGGTAGTTGGAGTAGAGTCAGTGATTTGCAGAACAAAGTTTGTGATACATGTCAAAGAGCTAAGCAAACTAGAGAAACATTTCCTTCGAGTGATCATCAAGCGTCTAATACATTTGATTCGATACATTGTGATTTATGGGGAGCATATAGAACTCGTTCTTCTTGTGGTGCTTCATATTTTCTTACTATTGTTGATGATTGCTCACGTGTAGTGTGGATTTCTTTGCTAATTGATAAGAGAGAAGTAACATGAACACTGACAAATTTTTTTCTATGGTAGAAAGGCAATATAACAAAAAGGTTAAAACTGTGAGAAGCGATAATGGAATGGAATTTATTTGCATGAAAAAATATTTTCTTGAACATGGGATAGTTTTTCAAACTTCATGTACAAGAACACCTCAGCAAAATGGGAGGGTCGAAAGAAAGCATCGTCATGTCCTCAATGTGGCACGAGCTTTTTGCGGTTCCAAGGCAACTTACCCATTGATTTTTGGGCAGAATGTATGTTGACAGCAGGATATTTGATCGATCGTACTCCAAGCTCGGTTCTAAAAGGAAAAACTCCATATGAAGTATTGCATGGACAGCCACCCTCTTATACTCATTTGCGTGTTTTTGGATCCTTGTGTTTCAAGCAACCAAAAATACGAACGGAGACAAATTTGCAAGTCACGATCGTAGATATGTCTTCATGGGGTATCCTTATGGGAAAAAAGGGTTGGAGAGTTTATGATCTTGAGACCCATGAATTCTTTGTATCGCGGGATGTCAATTTTTTCGAGACCTAGTTTCCATTCCAACATAATGAAACCGCACCAAACTTCTCTCATTCCATTACTGAAGATGCTGACATGGAGAGTCAACTGGATGATCTGGCAGAAAATCAAATGGGGGCATCAGCAGAAGCGAGTGTTACCGAAGCGGTGCGAAGCTTGATTCTGAGCAGACACGCCACTACGCCAACAGACCTTCACATGCAAAAGTCTAGAATAGTGACATCTGTAGAGACAGCAGCACGGTGATGCAACTGCAATACCAGAGGCTGCGAGCATGGAAGTCTCAAGTAGTCATGATGGAAATGAGTTGTTGGGACGTGGCTATCGTGTGAAACAACCCTCTACTCGGCTGCAGGGCTATGTGACAAACACGGTTCAAAAGTTGAGTCCTTTCTCTAGTTCATCAGCTCAATCACATTCTTCGGGTACACCCTATCCTATAGCACACTATGTAAATTGTGACAAATCTTCCTTGCCACACAGACATTTCCTTGCAGCAATTACTGCAGAAAAAGAGCCACTCTACTTTCATGAGGCAGTGAAAGATATTCGATGGAGGGAAGCAACGCGAGCTGAGATCCGAGCTCTTGAACAAAATCATACATGGAGCATGCAACAGCTGCCACCTAGGAAGAAAGCTCTTGGGTGCAAGTGGGTGTACCGCATCAAGTATAATTCAGATGGGACAGTTGAACGGTTTAAAGCTCGGTTGGTTGTACTTGGGAACCATCAAGTGGAAGGGATCAACTACACTGAAACATTTGCACCGGTCACAAAAATGGTCATGGTACGGATTGTATTACCAGTGGCAGCAGCAAAAACTTGGGAACTTCACCAAATGGACGTGCACAATGTGTTTTTACATGGAGATCTAAATGAAGAAGTCTTCATGAAAATGCCTCCTGGGTTTTCAACTTCGAAACCGAACATGGTGTGCAAACTAAACAAATCGCTGTACAGATTGAAACAAGCTCCACGTTGCTGGTTTGCAAAGCTCTCCACTGCCCTTAAGTCTTATGGATTTCAGCAATCATATCTTGATTATTCTCTGTTCACTTTGCACCAAGAAGGCATCCAACTTGTGGTTCTTGTATACGTTGCTGATTTAATCATTGCCGACAATGATTCTTGTGCCATTAAGCGCTTTAAGCATCATCTCAGCGTGTGTTTTCGTATGAAAGACCTTGGTGCATTGAAGTACTTTTTGGGTATTGAAGTTGCCATAAACCCTACAGGTATTTTCCTTTGTCAACGTAAGTACGCGCTTGACATTATATCTGAAGCTGGTCTGCTCGGTGCTAAACCTGCAGGCATTCCATTGGAACAAAATCATCACTTGTCACTTGCTGCTGGACAATTTCTTGAAGCTCCCGAACAATATCGACGTCTGGTTGGACGGTTGATTTACTTATGTTTCACATGACCTGAGCTCTCTTACAGTGTCCACACTTTATCTCAATTCATGCAGCAACCTCGAATTGAACATTGGGAAGCTGCACTACGAGTAGTTCGGTTCCTAAAAGGTAATCCAGGACAAGTAATATTTCTTGGTCGTAACTGTGCCTTGCAGCTTCATGGTTGGTGCGACGCAGACTGGGCTAGTCGTCCTTTAACCAGACGCCCACACCGGGCCGGGCCGGTGCAGTGCGACTTGGTGACTCCCCTATCTCATGGAAAACAAAGAAACAACACACCGTCTCTCGGTCGTCCGCTGAAACTGAATATAGGTCTATGGCAGCTACTACATGCGAGTTGAAATGGTTAAAGGGGATTCTCTCCAACCTAGGGGTAGCTCATGACAAACCCATGATCATTCACTATGATAGTCAGGCGGCCTTACACATTGCTAAAAACCCGGTGTTTCATGAACGTTATAAGCACATTCAAGTAGACTGCCACTTTGTTAGAAATAAAGTTCTTAAAGACAACATTCGCCCAACTTATGTCTCTACCACTGCTAAACTCGCGGATATATTCACAAAAGTATTGGGAAAACCACAATTTGAATCCTTCCTTTGGCAAGAGTATATATATATATATATTTGAAATCTGATTTGATTCCTTTAATTAGGCAGATCAGATTTGATTTGTTTTATTTGCTGTAATTAGATATACTGTAATTAGGCTCTTGTGTAAATAGCTGTATTATGACAGACACAAATTTAGGAGGAATTGTGGTACCCATCTATGTATATAACTTACGAGTTCTTAAGGAATAAAACATCTGAACCATTCCTTTACACATAGATAATATAGATTAACGTGATTTCAGGCGGTTAGTTAGATATTAAATTTTTTTTAAAAAAAACATTTAAGTTTACGATGTTTTCAATTTTAAACTATTATTCAATTTTGTCAAAAATACTTAATGTTTATTTTAAATATATTATTATATTATTTTTATTTTTTTACACAATTATATCAAAATTAATTCTGTAAAAAAAAATCAAAATAAATGGGATTTTTGGAGTTAAAATAATGGGATTTTGAAAAAAAAATAAAAATTTTGTACGATTGAGGGTATGGGTATGGGATGGCTGACATGGCAGGAATTTATGTAGAAAACTATTTAAAGGTCAAAAGCGTTTAATGTTTGACTTTTTAGCTTCCCAATCATTTTAATACGCGGACCAGGAGTATTCAATGTGCAATTCCAATGGAATCATATCGTCTTCCTATGAATAGTACTCTTTCCATTCTTAAATACTAGTCTCCGAATTCAATTATAAATAAAATCATGTAATTTTATATTTATTAAAAAAATTAGTTAATTTAGTTTAACGGTCTTGATTAATATAAAAAAATAGTTATAATTACTAAACTATCATTTAATTGTCTTGGGGTATGCAATGCTCTTGGAAAAACAAAAGAAAAATTGATTGGATTGGTTGATTATCTTGACTTTTGGAACACTGACATTAAATAGAGTTGAGTTGGTTGTCTTTTATTTATATTTGAGTCTATAAAATATAGGTATTTTGTTGCTTATAATTGAATCCAGAAGAAGTACTAGGAATCAATTATATATATATATATATATATATATATATATATATATATATATATATATATATATACATATACATACACACACATACAAATGAAGAAACTTATTATATGAGTTTAATTTTCTTTGACAAGCTATGATACTAACTCTTGGGCAATTAGGTAAATATCTCTCCAAAATGACGACATGAGGTTTCAAATCTTGACCTTGCAAGGTGCAATTCACTTTCACTAAATAAGAAATATGATCATACGTCGTAAAATTAAAGTTTTTACTCATCAGTTTAATTTAATTTAATTTCTATGTACTCTCATTTTGTCAATGTAAAAGTTGATCTCCAATGATATTTTGACAGATATATATTATTGCAGTTTCTCTCTTAGCTATTAAAATTAAAGCACAAATATTAAAATATTAGTGGATATTAATGTAGAACTTGATAAAATGACACTGGATACTACTTTAATTCATATTGATAGTTTTTTCATCTTTAACATTTTCCCTCTCTAAAATGAGATAATTTGAAATATAGTAATAGTAATTTTAAAAAGTGATAAATAAAAAGGAAGAGATCAAATACTAAATTTAGATTTTATAAATAAATTAATAGTAAACAAAAAAAAGGAATAGATTTCTTGGTACATAAAAAGAAGGAATAGATTTTAAATATGTTTTTCAAAAAGTCATATTTTGTAATTGAATAATTTGAAAAATCATTTTATTTAAGTTGAATTAAGTAACCTATAACAAAACTCAAAGACGTATGTCAAGCTTTAATAAAAAAAATATTTCTTAAAAAAAATTGCATTGGAGTAAAAGTGTTCAACAAAGATGTTTTTTTTTTTTTGAACGAGTGTTCAATTAAATGTACCCAAAATTAGCATAATAATATTAATATGAATGAAAAATTAATGGCAAAGCGTATCCAAAAATTTAGGAGGTGTACTTCATGGAAAGCAAACGTATTCAAAATCAAAAGGCTGTAGAATTTAAAATAATAACATACTCTTGAAATTTAACTCTTCTTCTTGAAGGAGAAGCTTCAGGGCTGCTCAAGGTCCTTCAATGGGTCTCTTCTCTGTATTACAACAATGTCTACTTTGAAATGAATTTCAAACATGTGGTTGATTTATCTAACTTTCACAAACATGATATTTCTAAGTTATGTTTCATCTTATCCGAGTGTCACCGCATCTCTTCTTTTTCTCCACATTACAAAATGGATTTTGTTAGGAGGCAATCCAATAGGATAGCTCATGGCTTAGTTAGGATAGTCCCATTTAATTCTTGTCCCCATATTTTTCATCGAGCTCCAAGTTATATTGCTACTTTGATTTCTAATGAAACGCGATAAGCATGTTTTCAGTAAAAAAAAAAAACTCTTCTAATTAGTCAAACAAAATTATACATATAGGTACTATTTGTTTATGGGCCTTTTTGTGTTTTTTATTGGTCTGAGTTTATAGGCTCCTAAAGCCTTTTGGGTAAAGAGAAAGTGGAAGCAAGCGTTGCTACTGGAAGATCAATTTGCATTAGGAAAAGTACTCCTATCAGTCTTTAAACGTGAATTACTAATTTGGACGGTTCAGGGATCTCCCAGAAATTTTTATTATTTATTGATTAGTTTAAAATATACTTTTGACCTTTTTAACTTAATTTCTGATTAAAAAAAAGTTAGTTCTCTTAATTTTGGATGTTGATTTTAAATATGTTGGAGATCAAAATTTTTCCAAATAAATAATGAATTGTATTATAAATGGTAGAAGAAGGATCTGATTCCATGGATTATGGTGGAATTACTTTACAGGTATATTACTATGAACATGTTTTCGTAAAAGTTCTGATCATTTATCTTGCCATTCATAAACAATTGATGTCCTAGTTAGAAGCATTAGTTAGCTGAACTTGCCAATATAACGACTTAAGAAAAATAGGTACCTAACCAATGTAGGCCCATCATGATTCTTCACTAAGTTTACAGACAATAAATAAAAGGAAGAAGAGATGTCAAGATCAGCTCTAGCAATGTTCAGAGCAAAAGAAGAAGAAATTGAGAAGAGAAAAATGGAGGAGAGGGATAAGGTTTATGCTCATCTGGGTCGAGTGGAAAAGGAACCAAAGCGCTTGGCTGAGATTAGAGAAGTAAGTCCAACATCACTGACCTTTTCCTCTAATGTTATATTTGGTTTTGGTTTATGTAAATATCAATCTAAACTTAAGGTATAGGAAAAATAAATAAATAAAATCCATGGTAGTTTGAAAATTAGGCAAGTTTGTCTGATAATAAAATCTTGTTTGTTTCTGTTTCTTCTAAAACATTTGAGCAAGAATTGAGGTTAAGCAGAAATATAAAGCCAATTGTAGTCTGCAGTGTGCTTAGTGTTTATCCTTGTTCTTAGGCAATTACTTTCACATTTTATATTCAAGATGTTTACATCCAATGCAAATAATATTTGCTTGAGAAACTGCATATCATGTTCTAGGAGCTTGAGGGTCTGACAGATCCAATGAGAAAGGAAGTTGCAATAGTTCGAAAGAAGATAGACACAGTTAATAAAGAGCTAAAACCACTGAGCCAAACCTGCCAGAGAAAGGTGGGGTTTCCTAACTGTTTACTAATTATTGTTTGCTTTTGTTGACATTTCTAAAACCTTCACTTCATACAAGCCATTGGATTTCTTCAAGGAGGAAAAGTGATTCCTATGTTTTTTCTTATACAACTTTTGATACAAGCACTGAAGTACTGCATAGAGTTTAGTCAATTGATCTCATTTGCTTTCTTTGTCCCATATTGACTTATCAGCTGAGAGGCAAGTGAATATGATTGTTTTAGTTGTAAAGGTGATCATGTAGAAAATTGGTAGAATAGGAACAATGTGAGATTTCAATATCCTCATTTTGTCATGCATGTTTCTTTTCCATCATTATTATGCCCAAAGTGAAATTAAGATTGAAAGAAAATGCTTAAAACTTTCTTAATTCCCTGAAGCTTTTTTTTTTTTAATAACTTTTTTTTTGGGTCACAGGAGAGAGAATACAGGGAAGCCCTTGATGCATTCAATGAGAAAAGCAGGGAAAAGGCTCAACTTGTTACCAAATTAGTGGAGGTTTGAAATTATTTATTGATTTGAATGTTTGTACTGCAAAATTTCATATTTCGGTTTCCAACATGTTTGTTTCCATCTGCATTCTGTGAACCTTGGATTAGCTGGTGGCTGAAAGTGAAAGATTGAGGTTGAAGAAGCTGGAGGAGTTAAGCAAAAACATAGATACCCTGCACTGAGATGCCAGTAAAACTGTAAAAGTGACCCTGTTGAACCAGTGTGCTGTAACAAAATCAGTATCATTGAATGTGGTATAATTTGTGACTTCATTGTATTTTAATGACCAAATTAGGACAGAATGTCCTGCAAGAGTTTGCATTAGACAAAAAGCTCAATACTACAAAAGTTCTGATCATATGACTCATTTTTGCGTTTTGTTGATACTTTGGAGTCAGGGAGAGGCTTATGCCCTGCATCCCGAGAGATTCAGATATTATTATACGAAAAAAAAATGCAAATATTTACATTGTAAACAGCCAGAATGTTTGTTAAGGCAAAATTGGTGTGAGAATGAGTCGATAATGTTATTGATTTTTGGATAAATAACTAGTACTCACAGCTTTAACCTTTTTTTTTTTAACCCGGATATCCTCTGGCCCCGAGGTTTCATTTAAGGGTTGACCTCTCCCAACAGATGTTCTTCCATACGCATGAGTCAGGAATCGAACCCGTGACCACATACTTAAGGGGTCCAGTTATCTACCAATTGTGTCACACCATGTTGGTACTCACGGCTTTAACTAATCCAACTCAAATATGTGAATACTTGTAACTTAACTATGTTGTAGTTTTGTCACTTTGAGATGTATTCATATTGCTTGGAGTTGTTCTCTTTAAGAGTTTATAAGCTATCTGTGTCTTTGATTTTCAAATTGGCTTGTGACAGGGATGGGTTCGTGCCCATTAGTATTGGGCACGTGTAGTGTGAATCAAATGATTGGATGATTTGCCCCCTTGCGTGCACGATAAAGAGGTCTCATAGGTTTTTGTCCAACTTTAATTTCTTGGAGTGGGATCACACCCATATCACTCGAGGTCCGGAGGGTAACTCACTCACCAAAAAAAAGGTAAGAGATGAAAATCATAAAATTAGGAGAAGCTAAATTAATCAATGGTAATTTACTAGTGACATCAATTCATGGGAAGCCACTGAGATATCCCACATGGAGCTAAAGATAGGATTGACATTAGTTTGGTACCAAAACATATTAGTTTTGACATTAGAAGATGACCACCTAAGATGTGTGGTTCACATATTTGATCAGTGAAAAACAATTGACATTAATATAGTACTTGATCCAAATGTATAATGTGACATCAACCTTATGGGTTGGGCTAAGGTGCACCACCCATATTTTGCACCACCCACTACACCATCCATATGTGGCAAATTTTGGACCAATCAAATTGGTACATGGGTTTGGTCAAAATTTCAAACTTTCTAGTTGTATTTCTACTGTAGTCAAATATATGTATGAATACAATATATTGTAGTATAGTATATGTATTCTTTGTATTCGCAAATTTAACCCATATTAAAATAATGTTTTTTGATTAAAAAAACTGATTATATTGTAAAATAATATTTTAATATGAATTAAAATAATGTTCGTTGTCAATAATATTTTGCAATATAATCAGTTTTTTTAATAAAAAACATTATTTTAATATGAGTTAAATTTGCAAATACAAAAAGCACATATATTATATATTATACTACAGTATACTGTATTCATATAGTTTGACTACAATATAATACAACTAAAAAGTTTGAAATTTTGACCAACCTATATGACAATTTGATTGGCCCAAAATGTGCCACATGAGTGGTATAGTGGGTGATGTAAAATGTGGGTGGTACACCATAACCTAACTCTCAACTTATAATGTTTTAGAGCCAATTAGAAGAGAAAACTACTATATTAGATTGCACGATAATTTCTTCAAGTGAACAAATTAAACAGTGACATTCTTTTTTGTTTTGGGATAATTGGTGTTAAGACCATAATCTGAACAGTAAGTTACTATTTTAGTTTCTAAAAGATTATACGATTAATTAACATCAATTTTATCCTTCAAAGATTATTGACTATCACAACAAGGGTTGTTTCCAAAAGGTGCATGTCGACCAGAGAAGGGAAGAAGACGATGAATGAAAGGCGAGGTTGATAGATGCATGGAGCCATACAATTAAAATACTGAACACGTTGAAAGGTCGAACTCTCGTCTTGGTTCCACAGTCCAAACCACACGTGTACTTAAGCGCTTCCAGCTGGATACAGCTGCTCCACCCAATTGTTATCTGCGGCTTTGGACCACGCACGAATATGACTAATAACTTTTTGGGTATGCACCACAACGACCCCAAATTTCATTTTTCTCGTTGTCACCGTTATTCGAGTCACTCCCCGTTAAGATAACACATTAATTGTTAATATTTATTTATAAAAAAACAATTGATTTTGTTTTCGTCGAGATTAATGAATTTTGCTCCATCGTGTATGATTTGATCCATATACAAAGAATCTCAACTCAAGAAACATGTGTACAAATGGTACACCACTCTTATGGGAGCAGTAATCAAGGAGCAAATTCCTGGGTAGTATTACTATTAATGAGCGAATTTAAGCATATTACGTAATTAGATTTTTTCTGGTACACAGTACCTTGCTAGGTTGGTAACACGTCTAATTGATGAGATTGAAATTTAAATATATGTTAAATTTGTTGTTTATTTTATGATGAATTATTCTTTGATTCTTTGACACACCAGTAGTATCTATAAAATACAGCAGTGTTTATGAATGACAAGTGACACGATAATTTTTTGATTTATTATTGTATTTATAAATTAACAAAAAAAAAAACAATAAAAAATAAAAAATTGAGCCAAAATTACCTAAATTTAAATCAAATGATAAATCAAAGTTTTCAATTTACGTTAATTCTCTTAATTGAAAACTAATTTTGAAATTTCAATTTTGAATTTAAATTTAAGTCAACTATAAAATAAAATAACAATAACAATAAATAAAATAAACAATACATTTTTATCCCCTATTCAATGTGGTGTTGCCATGTGTCACCTTCTCTATGCAAGAAATGTAACAGTGATTATGAATGACAAGTGTCAACGCTACAATTTTTTTATTTATTGTTGTATTTATAAATTAACAAAAAAACCATAAAAATTAAAAATTGAGCCAAAATTACCTGAATTTAAACCAAATAATAAATCAAAGTTTTCAATTTACGTTAATTCTCTTATTTGAAAACTAATTTTGAAATTTCAATTTAAATCAACTATAAAATAAATAAATAAAATAAATAAACAATACTCCCTCCGGTCCATTTCTATGGTAATTTAAGGTTTCTACACACAGATTAAGAAAGCATTAATTTGTTTACATTTGTACCAAATTACCCTTACTTATAATATAATTAATTATTTACACATTCTAACCATATTTATTCCACATTCCACTTGCCATTAATAAGCACTCGGAATGTGCACATTTATTGGTAAAAAAAAAAGGTGCGTTCATATGACTTTTGTTTTGGAACAAGTACTAGTATTTATGGTTGAATTTAAGTAGGGAATATTGGTTGAATTTAAGTAAGGAGTATAAGGGTGTATATGGAAAAAAAATTATCAAATGTATCTTGGGTTTGCAAAAGACCCATTGTTTTGGACAAAAAACAAAAAACTAAATTTACCATAGAAATGGACCTAAGGGAGTACATTTCTATCACCTATTCAATGTGGTGTTGTCATGTGTCATCTTCCATGTGCAATAAATGCAACAGTGTTTATGAATGACAAGTGTCAATATTATATTTTTTTATTTATTATTGTATTTATAAATTAACAAAAAAAAATAAAAAATAAAAAATTGAGCCAAAATTACCTAAATTTAAACCAAATAATAAATCAAAGTTTTCAATTTACGTTAATTCTTTTATTTGAAAACTAATTTTGAAATTTCAATTTGGAATTTAAATTTAAATTTAAATCAACTATAAAATTTGGTTAATTTATAAAAATTAAATTTTAAATGTAATTAATCTTATATAATTATTTAATTTATTTCAATTTTAAGGTCATACCTAAAATGTATATACGTAAATCTTATCAAATTTGAAATTAAATTGAAATTTCAAAAATTTAAATTTAAATTTTAAACTTAACTAATATTGTCTAATTATATAATTTTTTTTCAATTTTAATTTCAAATTTAAGGTCATACAATATATCTTAATGTAAATATTATCAAATCTCACTTTTTACTAATTTTAAAATTTAATTTTGAAATTAAATCAACTATAAAATTTGGGTTCATTTCAAAAATTTAATATTTAAATATACTTAATCTTATATAATTGTTTATTTATTTCAATTTTAAGGTCATATCTAAAATATATTTAGGTAAATCTTATCAAATTTGAAATTAAAGTGAAATTTCGTAAATTGAAATTTAGATTTTAAATTTAATTAATCTTATCTAATTATTTAATTTATTTCAAATTTAAGGTCATACAATATGTCTTTACGTAAATTAAATCAACTACAAAATTTGGGTTAATTTCAAAAATTAAAATTTCACAAACAACTCTAGTACCATGAACTTTACAACAACAAATCAAAATTAATCAGTATTCTGTAATGATGTAATATATACATTTCAATACACTAGGGATACTCTTGGTGTACACCGAAAAAATTAAAATAAAAAACTCTAACCCACTATTTTTTAAAGAAGATTTTAATAGGTAAATGATTTTCACACATGCCACGGAGGGAGGGAGGAATTTTGATTTGAGGACTTTTTTTTTTTTTTTTTTGGGTACAAGATTTGAGGACTTCATAGTTATTATATATTTACAAAATCTTTATCAGCTCCAGCTACGCCAACCCATGCCGCATGACAAAATTCCATTACGTACGTACATTAGTGTGTGGCACGTGTTGCGGCTCGGAGTTTGCAACCTTCTCCAATTCTCCTCGATACCAATTTTATACCCTGCTTTCTCCCGTCGCTTTACTGTCTGAAAGCTTGCATACTTGAACTAGTCGTTCTTATATAATATAATATAATATAATATATCACTCACAACAATCCCAAGTTCCTTACACCCAAAACCTTCTTAATTCCTTCTAATTAAGAACAATTTCTATACCTTCTCTCTCTTTAACATTTCTTCTCCATTTCAACAACACATTATACATATATATTATATATATGTTTTATGTGCGTGTAATTATGGACTTCAAGAACGAGTCTACTTATTACTGTTCCTCTTCACCAATATCGTCCCCTTCTTCTACAACCCTACTCTCACCATGCACACCTCCCAACTCGAGTTCTGCATCAGATACACCACATTCACAGCCACAACTAACTGAACTAAGGTCTCAGAAGAGGAAAGCAGGAAGAAAGAAGTTCAGGGAGACGCGGCACCCGGTGTATAGGGGTGTCCGCCAAAGAAACGGAGACAGATGGGTTTGTGAAGTTCGTGAGCCAAACAAGAAGTCAAGGATATGGCTTGGGACTTACCCTACCCCAGAAATGGCTGCTAGGGCACATGATGCTGCTACCCTAGCACTTAGGGGCACCTCTGCCATATTCAACTTCCCTGATTCGCTCTCTCTTCTTCCAGTTGCTAGGTCATCTTCTGCTGCAGATATAAGAGAAGCTGCATCAAAAGCCGCACAGGAATTTAGACCAAGCACCAATTGCAACAACCCTTCTTATCTGTCATCGTTAGCAACGTCCTCATCTACTGCCAATAACAATAATTATTATGTCGAGACTAAAAATTTGGATTCTCTCCGACCCACGGACTATCCAGCCAACACTTTTGTATATGAAGATGCATGTATCCTAATCCCGAAACATATGTTGGCTGTACAAAAATATTGGCCAGACGGTTCAGCGGCAAGAGAGAATCTAGACTCCGAGACTAACTCTTGTTTGGTGGAAGGTATTAATAAGAGTCAAGAAAAGGTATCCAAGGGTGATGATCTAGTGTATAATAACATATGTAGTACACAAGAGAAGGATGAAGAGTCAAAATCAATGTTCTTTGATGAGGAGGAATTGTATAATTTGCCAGGTTTGTTAGATAGTATGGCAGAGGGTCTGGTAATTACCCCACTGTCCATGAAGACAGCATTGAATTGGGACGATGTTGATTGTGAAACAGACCTCACTCTTTGGACATGGACTGACTAATTAGACTGTAAATTTTATGGATTCAGATTATCAACATGCAAAAAAAAAAAAAAATGCCTTCGTATATTAATGTACGGGTGGATTAATCTTAAACATCCTCATACATGTTTAATTCAACGGTAAAGGCATTATTATGCCTTCTTTTTTTTTAAAATACAGGAAATCTATTTTAAAATTGGAGAACACTAAGAATCTAAAAAGATCGAGAAAGTTTTCATTGGGATTTGATATATTTCGAATCTGTACGTAGACACCAAGAATAAATACGCACAAATATTTTTCGTTATTCATAGCTTGTCTGATAGCATTGAACATCGTTCATAGGGTGCATTGCTGATAAAAAAAAAAAAAGAGTGCATGCCTGATACATTCTGGTTTATCACAGAAATTTTTTCGTTCAATTTGATTCCTAGTCTCTTCTTTTTTTAAAAAAAAATGCTTAAGCTTTCAGTCTGGTTTTAAGTAGAATATATTCTATTAAATTAATTAGTTTCGACACATGGATGGACAAGATCTTTCGTCATATGGTATATAGTAATAAAATTAGTTTTGCTTTCGAATACCTGTAATTTTTCACCACGATTTCATTTTTCTTTGTGAACTTAGATAAAATTGTTACATTGCTTATAATGTCATTCTCCCTAAAAAGACGCAAATACAATTTTTAGTGGACCATACATATAAAAAAAATATTGATTTTGTATTTTTCTCATTCTAACACGAGACAAAAAAAACATTAGTTTTGTAACTTACGTAAAATGTTGACTTTCGTGAGTTGGTTCAACATAGATATATTTCTCTGGAACAACACGTGAACAATGATATTAATATCAATAATATTATTATTTCTATACCACTTTTCTTTCACAAATTTTATGTCGTTTTTTATAAAAACAAAAAAAAAAACTTTTTCAATATACACACACTTACTCTCTTTCTTTCTTATTTCCTAATAAGTAAGTATAAATAAAATAAATATAGACAATTACCATTCAAGAATCATTTCTCTTTTTTCGTCCGGGATGGAATCCGGATATCCCACGATCGAGAGTCGTAGAACTAATCCAAGAATTATTTCTCTAATAATATATACTTTTGAAAACGACCGAACATATTAATTATTTTGACTCTGGTCAAAATTGGGTACCGTTATTCCATTCTTTGACAAAAAAAAATAAGTATTATTCGTTTTATACTCTAGATCTTCACAAATTTACTATGCAAAACGAACGTTTCATGCAACATATATTAAGGCTGTACCTGAGAAAAAAACTAAGAAAAAATATCCCAAAACAAAGACATATTTTATTTTATTTTCTTTTTTTTACAGTTTTCTACTTATATAACGCTTGTATATTAAATTAGAATCTTCATTCGGAAAGGTGAGTCATTTTCTACCATCCCTCCATTTTATTTATTTCCTTTAAAACAAATCTGAGTTTAATTTATATACACTGTCAGTGTAAATGTTTTTTACATCTCAACCAATAATAAATCGTCGCGATCATTGAAAATCTTTGATTTTTATCCAAACACCTTAAAAGTCATTCATACCTTAATCTCCACAATTAGTCATATCAATTAAACTCAACAAGTATTTCTAATTACTATAATTTCATTAATTAATTATTTTGATTACCAAAAAAAGATTAATTATTTTGTGATTTAAATGGTCTCACTTTTAGGATAAATATTTCTAATTACTAATACTAAATTCAGGAATATGTATTGATATCGAATAATAATTCCCGGATTTTTACTACTAATTATTTACTACCAATCAACCCCTACATATTAAAATAGAGTACTTATTCTTGGAATCGGGTCATTCTCCACATGTCTCCTCCCAGTGAGCAATGCGACATTGGCTACATTGAGTTTTTGAACCCACTAATTAATACTTATTGTTAACAAATACAATATTATTAGTTTATTTCCATTTTATTTTTCATTTTTTAGGACAAAGATTTGTAGAATAAAAATATCAACATTTACATATTAAATTAGAATATATTATCTTAATTATGCATATCTTCGTTTTAGATATGACTATTTTATTTTTTATTTTATACTTTTTAAATTCTACTCGAATTAATAATGTATATATCATTTATAACTTTGAATAGTTTTATTTTTTATAAAATTTAAAGAACTCGTACAATTCTCGAGAAACTTGCTAGTTACATGATATTATCTTGACATGTACTTTTTTATGACACTTCATTATTTCACGCGTTTACAATTATGGTCACAACTAGTAAATTTATTGTATATTAGGACTTAAAAATTTAAATGAGTGATACATATGTATTGTAAGTTTCTAGCTAGTATGACGGTGCATATGTGAGAAAATGATGTTGGATAGTTTATCAAGATTATTGTAGGTCACGTTCTCCTCGATTTATTTTTTAAGGTTATTTATTTTATCAGTCATTTTCTTATGGGTTTTAAGTAGGGTGGATAAAGACCCGTTACCCGAATCGAACCTGAGAAATCCGAGTTGAAAAAATAGTGTGTGTGGGTTGGATCGGCCATCGGGTCACCGGTTTGCAGAAGTCAGCTTCGGACGGCATGCATCGGGCGGGTGCGGGTGAGGGAAAGAAATTTCGTCGGTGACCGAAACCGACCGACATACAGCATGAAGGAGAAGGAGCAGTGGACGATGATGTTTGTGTGTGACGGAGCTTGTGGCAATGGAGAAGCTTTCTCTTTTCTCGTTGCTTCAGTGCGAAATTGTTCTAAGAAGGAAGGGGCGACACTTAACAGAGGTGAGAAAGGAAGAAGGGTAACACATTCTAGGGTTTTTTAATGGGTTAAAATAAAAAACAATTTAAATGGACCAAAAACTTAAGTGACCCAAATTCTTATCAGAGTACAAACGGCCCAAAAACTTAAGTTACTTACATTATTCTTCATATGGGCCATAAGCCCATGAGAAATTAAAAAAAAAACCATAAAACTAAATAACCAACACTGTAACAAATTAACAATCACTCTTGTCTCTATCAGAGCCTCTCAACGACGTGCACCAGTATGTGAGATACGAATCCATCGCGCGCCTCCAGCCTCCACCTCCCACCACCGTGTCGCCTGCCGCCGTCGTCTCTGATCAGTGTCGGATCGGTCCAAGGCGATGCATATGCTTCAACAAAGAAGAGGTGTTTCAAATTTCAGTTCTGTTTATGTTTCAACTTTTATACCTCTGTAAACGAAATACAAAAAAAAAAAAAAGATTGAAGCTTTTTGTTTTTATTGAAAGTCTGATGGTTTTTTTTCTTCTGGATTTGTTTGATGGTTTTTCTGGAATATATGTTCTAGGTTTTCTTCTTCATAGTTCTTTTTTTTTTTTGAATAAAAGACATGCAAAGGCATCACTACTTTGCAAGACATCCCAACCAGGTTGGCACCTCAAGCAAAGCCAATCATATGCAGCACACCTAATTTATTAAAAAAAAGAATAAAGAATACAAAAGCATTGGGGGGGGCAAGAACTTGACCCATGAAAATTAGGAGAATCTATAACTAGGAAGACCCATCCTGTTACGGAAAAAGTCATCCTTTAAAAAACAAAGAACTAAATCCCACCAAATCAAGCCACTAATACTAGTACCAAAGTTTGCCAACCTCACACGAATTGCCTTCTCTATACACATGAGAGTAAAATAAGGACATTTTCTTAGTAAGAGAGATACAATTTAGCCATCTAGTTCTAAGTTGCCAAGGGACAATCTTCACAGACTTAAAAGCTTCAATAACTAACTTTGAATCACATTCTAACCATAATTTATGCCACCCTTTTTTAAAAGCCAATTCAATTGCAAGAATGGCACCAAGAAATTCAGCATGTAAAGCATAAGATACTCCAATGTTAAAGGCATAACAGCCAAGGATTTAAGCATTAGCACCTCTAAAGAACCCTCCACACGCTGCTAGACCAGGAGCTCCCTTGGCTGCTCCATCAGAATTTACCTTGATCCAATTAAAGCTAGGAGGCAACCAAAGAACTTCTTTAACAACAGGAACCTTACAATACTTGATTGGAATGTTGAATCTTTTCAAAAACAGTAACTCAGAAACATCAGAGGACATGAAACCAGTGGAAAAGCGACCAGCAAAGGAAATGTTAGAAAAAACCATATTTCTAGCGGCTTCCACAGAGATAGCTTTAGAGTCAAACCTGAGACAATTTCTACTGTACCAAATACCTCTAATTATGTAGCATATTGCTGCCAGCACCATTTCCTTGGCTTGAAAACTCCAATTCCTGTTCAGAATAGCAATAACAGATTGAATGGAAGAGTTATCAATTTGGAGTCCCAAATAGCGCGCTATTCAACCACTGCCAAAGACTGCAAGCATAAGGGCAGGAGAAGAAGATATGCTCGGAAGATTCATAATCTTTGCCACACAGAGAACACATAGAGACAATGTGACAGCCTCTAGCCCAAAGATGATCATCAGTTGGAATTTTATTGTGAAACAACCTCCATAACATAAACGAATATGAAGGAGGGATGGACTTAAACCAGATCAGTTTACCCTAGCTACAAGCATTAGTAGACGGATTTAGAAAACTGTATGCTTCCTTGGAAGTCAAGTCACCCGAAATAGAAGGCTTCCAGACTAAACAATCTTTAGCATCAAATTTAGGAATGATGGTGTTACTGATTTCAGCAGCAATGTTAGGGAAATGATGGATTAATCCAGATTGAATGGACCAATTCCTATTTACAATGAAATCTTTAACATTAGTTGAGAGAGATTTATGCTGAGATAGAGGAATCTGCATGCTGTCTACAATTGGACTAGAAAGGCAATTATCACACCAAAAGTTGATTCTACTGCTATCTCCCAAATGCCAAACTGAATTTTCCTTAACAATTGTTATAAGACCTCTAAGACCAGCCCAAATAGAAGAACTAATACCATAGGAAAAGAAAGAGTTCCTCTTTATAACTCCGGACCTTAATAAAGTGGCCCAATCACAACTAGAGGACAACAATTCCCAGCATCTCTTGAGCATAGCGGCTTCATTAATTGACCTCAAGGATCTAATACCAAGGCCACCTTCATGAATAGGAGAGCAAAGCTTATGCCAAGCTACTGTTACAAGCTTCCTAGTCTCAACATTACCAGAC
Source organism: Sophora flavescens (assembly GCA_030762895.1). Classification (NCBI taxonomy): domain Eukaryota; kingdom Viridiplantae; phylum Streptophyta; class Magnoliopsida; order Fabales; family Fabaceae; genus Sophora; species Sophora flavescens. The sequence goes on along the minus strand of CM061066.1, from coordinate 165,159,120 downwards.
CAAATGAAGTTTCGAATCCATTGATCCAATTGCTTAATAAGGGACAAAGGCCAAGAGTGGATGTGAAAAGAGTAGATCAATATACCTTGAATTACAGTCTTAACAAGCTCCACTCTACCCATAATGGAAAGCAAACTTCCTTTCCAAGAGGAAAGCTTAGACTTGATTTTGTCTGCAACTGGCATGAAGTAAGACTTCCTAGGTTTCCCTTTAAAAATAGGAACCCCTAGATAAATAAAAGGCAAGTGTCCTGCTCTAAATCCCAAATTTCTAGTCAGAACTGCCAATCTAGATTGGTTTATGGAGCCATCATAAAAAGTGGATTTCTCAGCCCTAATGACCTGCCCTGAAGCTGATGAGTGTGATTTCACCTCATATTTCCTTGACATTTTGCATCCATTTTCATATAGTTTAGGCGTATTTTATTTGATTATTTGTTAGTTTTTACCTCGGAATGGGTAAGGTGGTTTTGTGGTGCTTGTGTGCAGGAATTGAAGATTAAAACGCTCACGATCAGTTATATTGGAGCTTGCTTGAAGATGGGGCTTGAAAAGCAAGAAAATGAGACAAACAAAACTGATCACGGCCTAGCCATGATGGCCATCACGGCCATGATCGAGTGGAGCTGAAAAGAAAGAATGGAAAAGTCAGAGCTGGTCACGGCCAGGCCGTGATGTCCATCACTACCGTGACATGCCAATCGAACCGCACCCTCACAAGCAGAATTAGGATTCTTCTTCTTCTTCTTAATCTCTTCTCTCCTCTAGGGTTTTCTTTTTATGCTATTGTTAATCAAGCTTGCTATGATCATGGCAATGCTTGAGTAGTATTCTTATTTCTAGGAATTGGGGCTATGCCCAAGATTTGTTTATGGTGATGAATTGACGTTTGATTTCTTGTTAATTTCAATTTTGCTTTCTATATGATTCCTATTGTTTTAATTACTCGTAAATTCGGTGGCCACTTATTTGCTTGTCGTAGATATACAAAGGACGAACTTAGCGGTGAACTTAGGTATCGGATCTATAGGAATCAAACTTAGGACTTAAATCACGAGAGTTAGAAGCGGTCCTTCGAGGGTTCACAAATTGTCACAAAACTTAAAGGGTTCGATTTAAATTCAATTACCACGAGAGTAGGGGTTGGTTTAATTGGGCACGGTTCTTGTAACCCGAGAGGGAGCATTAACTTATTTAGGATAAATTCGCCTTCAAAGCAAACTCTGGTGATTAACAAGGAGAGTAGTCAATTTAGTAACATAAGCAGTCTTGTTGGTAACCCAATTCCTGGAAATCTCTTTTGAATTTGAAAAACCCCTATTTGAATTACTTTCCTATTTTGTTTAATTGCAATTTTAAATTTGATTGTTACTTGATTCCGATTCCAAAAACCAAATCTTATTCCAGTTCGGTTAAATCAATTTAATAAGTAATTGTTATTTAAGATCACGGTCGCTGTGGTCCGATCCCTTTTTATTACTTGACGACGAAGCCGTTCACTCACGGATTCGAGAACCATACACATCAAGTTTTTGGCGCCGTTGCCGGGGACTATGCTTTCTTGAATTGGCGGATCGGTCAGTCAAATTCCCTATAGGCATCTTGGAGGATGTTCCTATTAGAGTGGGTAAATTTTTCATTCCTGCGGATTTTGTGGTACTTGAAATGGAAGAGGATTCCCAAATCCCCATTATTCTTGGTAGGCCTTTCTTGGCTACCGCAGGAGCAATTATTGATGTTAAAAATGGAAAATTGACTTTAACTGTGGGTGATGATAAAGTTGAATTTGATTTAGCTAAATCTATTAAACACCCTTCTTTTGAAGATTCTTGTTGCAGGGTTGACTTAATGAACCAAGTGGTGAAAGAGGAATCCACTCAAGCTTGTGTTGATGACCCATTAGAAATGTGTTTGATTGGTGGAGACTTAGATGCTCATGGAGGAGAAGTAAGGAATTATGCCCGCTTTCTGGAGGCTAGTCCAAAAATTTCTTCGAACAAAACAAAGAAAGAGAAACTTGAGTTGACACCAAAGAATAAGGATGTGAAAGATGAAGAAGCCCCTAAGGTAGAACTAAAACCTCTTCCTTCCACATTAAGGTATGAATTTATTGGTCCTAACTCTTCCTATCCTGTGATTGTAAACGCTAGCTTGAATGAGTTGGAAACTGAGAAATTGCTTAGGGAGCTTAGAATGCATAGAAAAGTGATAGGATATGCAATTGATGATATTAAAGGCATAAATCCTTCTTTTTGCATGCATCGCATTTTAATGGAAGATGAGCATAAACCATCCATTGAGCATCAACGTAGGTTGAACCCTAATATGAAAGAGGTGGTTAAGAAAGAAGTGCTTAAGTTGTTAGATGCAGGGGTTATTTATCCAATCTCCGATAGTGAATGGGTTAGTTCGGTGCACGTGGTTCCTAAGAAAGCGGGGATGACTGTTATTCAAAATGAAAATAATGAACTAATCCCTACGAGGACGGTAACCGGTTGGAGAATGTGCGTCGATTATAGGAAGCTAAATAAGGCAACAAGGAAAGATCACTTCCCTCTCCCATTAATTGATCAAATGCTTGAAAGGTCAGCTAGGCATTCATACTTTTGTTACTTGGATGGATATTTCGGTTTTCATCAAATTCCTATACATCCTAGTGATCAAGAAAAAACCACGTTTACTTGTCCCTATGGCACTTTTGCCTATAGAAGAATGCCTTTTGGTCCATGTAATGCACCGGCTACTTTTCAAAGATGCATGACTGCAATTTTTTCTGAATTTATTGAAAACATCATGGAGGTTTTTATGGATGATTTTTCTGTTTATGGAACTACCTTTGATGACTGTTTAACAAATTTGTCTAAGATTTTGCAGCGATGTGAAGAAACCAATTTGGTATTGAATTGGGAGAAATGCCATTTTATGGTAAAAGAAGGCATAATGCTTGGGCACTTGATTTCTGGTAGAGGTATTAAGGTGGATAGGGCCAAAATAGATGTTATTGAAAATTTGCCCCCACCGGTAAATGTGAAAGGAGTTAGAAGTTTCTTGGGACACGCCGGGTTTTACCGGCGTTTCATCAAAGATTTTTCAAAAATTTCTAAACCCTTATCTAACCTATTAATGAAAGATGTTCTTTAATGAGGAATGTTTGAGTGCATTTTATAGGTTGAAGGAAGCTTTGACCACCGCTCCCATTTTGAAAACACCAGATTGGAATGAGCCATTTGAAGTAATGTGTGATGCTAGTGACTACGCCGTGGGAGCAGTGTTGGGACAAAGGATAGACAAGAAGGTCCATGCAATATACTATGCAAGCAAAACTCTAGATGGAGCTCAAGCCAATTATGCCACAACTGAGAAAGAGTTGCTTGCGGTTGTCTTTGCATTTGAGAAATTCAGATCATACCTTGTGGGGTCTAAAGTCATAGTGTACACGGACCACTCAGCACTAAAGCACCTCATGACTAAGAAGGAAGCAAAGCCAAGACTCGTCCGATGGATTCTCCTTCTGCAAGAATTTGACTTGGAGATTCGGGACCAGAAAGGGACGAAGAACTTGGTTGCGGACTACTTATCCAGACTTGAACCATTGGAACATGAGAATGACAACTTGCCGATAGATGATTCTTTCCCCAATGAGCTACTGTTCGCCATCTTGGGAGACAATGCTCCATGGTATGCGGACTTTGTGAATTATTTTGTATGTGGGATTCTACCACCGGAGTTTAATTATCAACAAAAGAAGAAGTTCTTCTCCGATCTAAAGAACTACGTGTGGGATAAGCCTTACATTTTCCGCAAGTGTGCAGATAACATTTACAGAAGGTGTATTCCGGAAGTCGAGGTTCCAAGTATCTTGAGTTGTTGTCATTCCTCATCTTACGGAGGACATGCTAGTGCCTCAAAGACAGCAGCAAAGGTGCTTCAAGCTGGTTTCTATTGGCCTAATATTTTCAGAGATGCCCGAATGTTCGTGCTTGCTTGTGATCCATGTAAAAGAACGGGGAACATCTCTAAGAAACATGAGATGCCACTCAACATTATGCTATAAGTAGAGATATTTGATGTTTGGGGAGTTGACTACATGGGACCCTTTCCTTCCTCTTGCAACAATAAGTTCATTCTTGTAGTCGTTGATTACGTCTCTAAATGGGTGGAAGCCATCCCTTCCCCAAAAATGATGCAAAAACCGTAATCAAACTATTTAAGAAGGTGATTTTTCTAAGGTTTGGAATTCCAAGGGCAGTCATTAGTGATGGGGGATCGCACTTCATTGAATTTTTTTTGCAAAACTCCTACTCAAATATGGAGTCACTTATAGGGTTGCTACACCTTACCACCCTCAGACTAGTGGGCAAGTCGAAGTTTCCAATCGAGAAATAAAGAGCATTCTAGAGAAGACTGTTTCAAGTTCGAGAAAGGATTGGTCCTTAAAGCTTGACGATGCTCTTTGGACTTACCGTATGGCTTACAAGACTCCTATCGGGATGACACCCTTTAGACTTATTTACGGTAAGCCATGTCACTTACCAGTCGAGCTTGAGCATAAGGCTTTGTGGGCTATTAAGATGCTAAACTTTGATATAAAAGCCGTTGGGGAAAAGAGAATCCTTCAACTCCATGAACTTGACGAGTTAAGATTGGATGCTTATGAGTCCGCACGATCTTACAAGGAGAGAACAAAGAAGTGGCATGATAAACATATCCTTCGTAGAGAATTCCATGAAGGAGAACTGGTGCTACTCTACAACTCAAGGTTGCGGTTATTGATGAGCCTCTGGTTGACCGGTTTTATAACTAGTAAAGACATTGGCTTTGTGCTAATTTTATATCATTTTCACCCAAATTAGACTTGATTGTCCTTAAGTAAGATTTTGAGTCTGTAAAGTGTTTTTAGGTTAATTTAGTTGATTTATAGTTAAATAAAACACTTATGTTATTTTCTATTTTCAGGTTAATAAAAAGGAAATAATTCTGGTTCGCCCCGCGAAAGTTATCTCGCGTCGCGAGTAACCAAGCCCGAAAAGTCGAGACGCTCACGGTTTACCGTGTTGAAGATCACTACTGTGGCAGTTTTGAAGTTGAAGCGTTAGCCCGCGAGCATCCATTCGCCTCGCGAGCCTTGGAAGACCGTGAAGCCATCACGGTTTGCGCATGTTGAAGGTCGCGGGCGTTGCGAGATGGAATCGAAGAGTTTCGCCTCGCGAATGATATGCTCGCCTCGCGAGAAGATCAAAAGTCGCAGACTGTTCACAATTTCCGCGTTGCGAAAGAGGCTTTGCCTCGCGAGTCCTCTGATTCCAGAAACGTGTATATAAGACAGACTTAGGCAGAACTGTGGGGGTGGTCGAGTTAGCCGATTTTGGCTAGCCTTAGACAAGATAGTAGTAGCTTTCGTAGTTTAATTCTTGTCTTTTGTTTTTCTTTTGTAATGGAGAACTAGTCTCCTAGATTAATCTACTGTGATTGGTTTTAATTACACTTGAGGTTCTGTATTTCCTGTTTTAATTGCTTTTCTCTTTTCAATACTATATTATGCATTTCTGTTTGTTTAATTCAGGAGTGTGTAGTGTAGTGTTGATTCATTTCGATGATGCTATGTTCCTATACTTAATCGCGTTTGTTTAATTCGCGTGTGTTCATTCATGTTCGTTTAGTTCATGAGGGCTTAACCCCGCTTGTTTAATTCGGGAATAGGAATGTATCCGTAGTAGCGATTTCGTTTGTTAATTGTTGCTACAACTGAAAGGGGATTAGAATCTGCTTAGTGCTTGGATTTATTTGAACCAATGATAGTGGGAAACCAAGAACAGTAGGTTAATCGTCTTTAGTTTATTTGTTAATCTTTTAACTGCTTTGTTTTTTTTATTGCTTTGTTTTTTTTATTTTAATTGCACTCAATCCAAAACCCCCAAAAACTAACTTTTGGTTTTCTGTTAATAATAACAACAACTAAAGAGTCCTTGAGAGACGATATCCGAGTTGTCGCTCTATACTACATTATTTTAATAATCGCTCGTTCTTTTTGGCGCGTGACCACAGCGCGTTCAAAAATTGGCGCCGTTGCCGGGGACTCTTGTTTGTTGTTATTAGCAGAAAACATTTTCAAAAAAAAAAAAAAAAACTTTGCTGAATTAGTTTTGTCTGCTTGTCTGGTTGTGAATTTTGCCCCATGGATACTTATATGCGAAATTATGTGCCTAATGTTTATTATGAGCAACCATGCATGTATTATCCTGATTTTAGTGAGCCACCACCGTGCACATATTATCCTAATTTTACTGGAAGTTATGAGTCTAATAGTGATTGTGGCAGGTTTGGAGTGAATTGGTGTACCAGCTGGGAACAAAGTGTAGGACAGAGCACCTTGGATGAGATTGCTTCTATGATACAACAAATGGCCGAGAACAATCAACGGATGGCAGTAAGCCAGCAATATCAGCTTGATCCTACACTAGCCCAACTCAGTCTGGCAGAGATGATACAACAAATGGCTGAGAATAATCAACGGATGATAGAGGAAAATCAACAGAGGATGGAGGCTGAATACCAGAGGAGCCAAGCTGAATCTCAGAAATTGTCCGCTCTAATTGATCAAGTTACCGCCAATACGACTGCAATGCTAACTCCACAGCCCCTTGAAGAACATACAGAGTCACAAGTTATTCTTGCAGATATTTCTGATGATGATTGTGATAATATTTCTGTTGATGATGAATTGTGTGTTGAATCCCCTGATGATTGTTATTGTTCTGGCACTGCTTTGTGTGTAGAATGTTATTTTGAAAGGTATGTTAAGTAAAGCATCCATATGGAACAGGAGACGGATGAGGTTGAGGGCCATGTTCATATAGGAAATGAGCATCAGGAGGATCAGGAGAACATTTGCTCCACCGTGCTTGAGGATAAAGAAGAATCTTTGGTCTTAGATGCATGTGTTGAGAGTAATGGGGTGGATGAATTAATTGCTGAATTTCCAGACATTGTAGATTTTACTGATTCATTTTATTGTGATATATGTACTGACTCTACTAACTCTAACCTTTGTGTGGTGTGTGCTGAAATTTCTGCATGTATAGCAGGTGTTGAATTTGTTAGTGCAGTGAATGAAGAAAGTGCAGAAAATGAAGCAAAGACACCAGAAACCCCACTAACTGTTTGCCACCTCCCCCTGTGGAACCAAAAGCTCTGGATTTTGCACCCTTGGATTTTGCACCTTGGCCGGTCCAAGAGGTTGAGCCCCACTTCTATTGGGGAGACTTTGTAGTTAAAGAGGTCAGCTGTGACCCGAAGGGGAGTGAGAAGTCCGCCGCACTCGGCGAAGTCATCATAATTGTCAAGTGCTCGCCCCCACATCAAGGCTGCAAGTCATGGAAGCATGGAATGAACTCCCACTCTTTGTCCATCACGTGGGCCTTATGCTACAAGCAATGGGATCCTGGTGGAACCGGCCTTAATGAGTTTTCTTAACCCTTTCTTCTTTTTAATTTTCTTTTCCTTGCTTTATTTCTGTTTTGTTTTTAATAAAGCTCCTGAATAATTTGAGAAGCTCAGGAGTTGTGTTTGAGTCTTTTATTGGCAAGTTTATTGGATTTTATTGAATTTGCATAGATTGATTGCATAATATGTGTTGACTGTTTACCCCTAGGATATGAAATTTTTTTGAAAAATGATCCCCACGTGATTGAAAACTGAACTTTGAGATTTTATTATGATGACATGATTTATGATAAGTTTGGGGTGATAGGAAGCACACACTAGGGATAGAATCTCTTTCAAATAATTTGCAAAAAAATGTCCACGTGAGGTTTTGAGCCTCCAACATGTTTTAAACTGTGTGAAAATCACTTTTTGATTGCACTTTCCTGAATTTACTTGAATCTCCTTATGGTTTGCATGATTATGTGTTTGCTTCAAATGATTTAGGCATTTTCTTTGTAAATAGCTGCTTAGCCTAAAAATAACCAATTCCTAATGCATGTTCCCTAGTTAGCCCCATTGAGCCTATTAGCCTGTTAATTCTTGTTAACCTTATGTTACAAGCTAAAATCTGAAAAACCATGTTAACCCGATCTTAGGATTAGGAGAGCATGGAAGCTTAGTGAGAAATTGGTTGCAAGAAATTAAGTTTGGGGTGGCTACTCGGTGCAGTGTGTTGTTTGGGATTGGGAAGTGAAAAAAAAAAAAAAAAGAAACAGAAAAATTTTTAAAAGTGCAAAAATGCCACTAGTGGAAAATATACATTAGACGGTAAAGGTTTACGTCAGTTAACCAAAAACTAGACGTTAAAAAGGGGGCGGTGGCAGTTTTGTAAATAATTAATTCACTGTTAACGTCAGTTGTTTTAAGGACCGACGTTAAAAGTGAGGCGGTGGCGATTTGTAAATATAAAATCACTATTTGCGTCGATTGTTTAATGAACGACGTTAAAAGTGTTTTGGAAGAAATTATTAAAACTTTTAACGCCGATTGTTTATAAACCTGACGTTATAAGTGTGATTTTTACTTCGATTAAATAAATAACGACGTAAATAATCAACTCATTCCTATCTTTCTTTCGTTGTCATCTCGGTGTGTTGTCACTCTTAACGCAGATCATCACTCCATATAGTGCAGTTTATTTCTAATCTTTTTCTTAAAAAAGTTTATTTTTAATCTTAATTAATTAGCTTGAATTAGTAAATTAACAAATTCTTGTGCAAATTAAAATAAATAAACACCTAACATAAAACAAGTTATATATGTATAATCAAATCGTATCTCATTGAAGCGATTCATAAGTTACAATTACATGTTTAAAAGATAAAAAATTTCCGCAAGATATATAGCACTAAAATTAAAAAAGTTTATGCTTCAACATCATTTTCTTCTCAGTCCTGTGCTGATCAGAATCTCCAACATTGACTCTTCTCATTGAAGCGATTGATATGTTTCATTTAGTTGTTTAATAGATATAAAATTTCAGCAATATATATAGCATTTAAATATAAAATTGTTTCTGCTTAAACTTCATTTTCTTCTCGATCCCGTGCTCGGAATCTCCAACATTGAATGCATGCCCTCCCTCATTTGAAGTCGATGCTCCATCTGAATCCACAAATCACTTTGGAGCCGCGACAGAGTGAAGGGTGCACTCGATCTGTTTCAGCAATATTCTTGGAACAACCACTTGGTTCCAAAGCTGAGGTTTTGGAACTGTAGCTGTTGATTCTCCCGAAGGATGATGGTGTGTGCAAATCACATTACGTGATTCACCCAACCTTACCATCCATGTTACGTGATTCACACAACCTCAGAAGTTGTTTTGACCATTAAGACAGAGACCTTTAAGTCTAGGTATAGGAAGAAAGAGTGATGAAGTTAATCTCCATGGCAGGGCCATATTGTGAAGCAGAAAAATTAAAGGAAGGAAGGAAGCTATTTATAGGAGTAGGGGATGAAGTTACTAGGCGTCGTAAGTTGCTAAAAAATTAAATTGATCATTAAGAGCATTAGGTTCCAAGGCGCATTGGGAGTTGGCCTGGCAGTCATATATTATAAACGTGCAGAAAAGAAAACGCCAGAAGGAGTAGGAAGATACACTTTTAACGTCAGTTGTTGAATAAAACTGACGTAAAAAGCGTTTTTAAAATAAAAAATATTTATTTTTAACGTCGGTTGTTTATACAACCGACGTTAAAGTGTGATTTTTACTTCAATTAAATAAACAGCTGACGTAAATAATCCTATATCCCTATCTGAAATGCCCTGTTGTCACACAGGTCTGTTAACATCAGTTGTTGAATAAAACTGAAGTTAAAAGTGTTTTTAAAATAAAAAATATTTATTTTTAACGTCTGTTGTTTATACAATTGACGTTAAAAGTGTGATTTTTACTTCAGTTAAATAAATAGATGACGTAATTAATCCTATATCCCTATCTATCTCAAAATGCCCTATTGTCACTCAATTAACACAGTCTCGAGAGCCATTTTGTGAAGGAATAGAAATATAGAGGAAAAGAAAAGGCAGATATTCAGATGTTATTCAGTATGTTACTTTATACAGACAACACTTTTAACGTCAGTTGTATTCAACAACTGACGTTAAAAGTGTTTTTAAAAAATATTAATATTTAACGTCAGTTGTTAATAAAACTGACGTTAAAAAATTAATTTTAACGTCAGTTGTTTAATAAAACTGACGTTAAATGTTGTTTTATGTTTCCACCGCTGCCGCCTTCTGCACTTCGCTCTGTACGTATGTCTCTTTTCTCTTTTCATCACGCTCAACCCTAAATCACTCTCAACCCTCACTCTCACTCTCACCCAGCACAGAACCCTAATCGCGAGCTCATCTCCACCGCAACCACCGCGAGGGCTTCTTCGCCACCACCGTGAGGTACACTATTAACCCTAACTCTGTCTTTCCATTCATTCTTTGCAATAACTTGACGTACATCTCTCTTTCCCCTTCCCGCGCACTAACTCTCCTTGTCCCTCTGCTCTCAGTAACCACATCGAACGTTGACCACCACTCGAGCTCCCCTCCCCACCACCACGCGAGCACTTATTTCTGGTGAGTATTTAGGGCACATTTTTGTATTTTTGGTTTTGAGTGTATGTTTAAACTGTAGTCTCGGTAGTTGAAACTTGAAACCGTGAGTTTGATTTGTTTGGAATGTACGTCTCTGTTTTTGGTTTTGAGTGCATGTTGCTCTGCTGGTTGATCTGTCACGGCCGTGATGCTAATCACGACTAGGCCGTGATCGGTTCTGCCGTGATGGCATGGTTCTGTTCGGTTGGCGCGTTACGCCGTGATGGACATCACCGCCAGGCGTGACCGTTCTTGGCAATTAATCTTTAAAAACTATAGTTTTCAATCTCTCGTATTGTCCTTATATTGGATATATATATGTTTTGTATATCTACAGGACCTATCTAGTTATGGATCGTAGTTGGATGGTTTGTAAGCGTACTAGTGCTGAGTATTTGAAGGGGGTGGGAGAATTTATAGAATTTGCTCAAAGGAATGTTCCTAATAGTAATGGAATGTTCTGTTGTCCTTGTGTCAAGTGTTTGAATACGAGGAAATGTACGGTGAAGGAGATACGTACTCATTTGATTTGTGAAGGGATTTGCTTGAGTTATACAAGATGGATATGGCATGGTGATATGTTGTTGAGTAGTAATACGGCGAGTGTCTCCCAAAGTGAGGACGTTGACGTAGATATGGAGGATGATCGAGTAGAGGACATGATCCGTGATATTGGACAAGAATCTTTTCATCGAGCGCATGTGTATGATAGGTTGTGCGGTGATGCGGATAAGCCTTTATATCCAGGGGTGTACTACTCATACACGGTTGTCGGCGGTGCTAAAATTGGTTTGTGTGAAGGCGAGAAATGGTTGGAGTGATAAAAGCTTCACGGAATTGCTTGAAGTGTTGAAAGACTTGCTTCCTGGAGGACAACACATTACCTGACCGTAACTATGAGGCCAAGAAGGTATTGTGTCCTATGGGTATGGAGTATAAGAAGATACACGCATGCCCCAATGATTGCATATTGTACACCGGTGTTCATGAAGACAAACACGATTGCCCCAAATGTGGGTTATCACGATACAAAGTGAAGGGTGGTGATGATGATGATGATGTTGATGATGTGAGAAAAAAGGGTCCTCCTGCGAAGGTGTTGTGGTATCTTCCAATAATTCCAAGGTTCAAGCGATTGTTTGCCAATGGGAAAGATGCGAAGAATCTTAGATGGCATAATGATGAGAGGAAACGTGATGGAAAGGTTCGTCATCCTGCTGATTCTATTCAATGGAAGAATATCGATACTATGTTTCCGGATTTCGCCGATGAGCCAAGAAACCTAAGGCTTGGACTTGCTACAGATGGAATGAATCCTTATGGTAACATGAGTAGTATTCATAGTTCATGGCCTATTCTGTTGATGATTTACAACATGCCCCCTTGGTTGTGCATGAAACGCAAATACATGATGTTGTCTATGATGATTTCGGGCCCAAAGCAACCGGGAAATGACTTAGATGTTTATCTAGGTCCCTTGATTGAAGACTTGAAAACGTTGTGGGTGGAAGTTGTTGATGTAGTTGATGGGTATTCTCATGAGACTTTCAAGCTTCGTGCCATGTTATTTTGCACCATCAACGACTTTCCAAAGATACGGTAACTTGTCCGGCATGCAGTGTCATGGGGCATAAAGCATGCCCTATATGTGAAGAAGGCACATGCTACACTCAGTTGCATCATGGAAAGAAGACGGTTTACCTTGGGCATCGAAGATTTCTTAGACGTGATCACCCATATCGTAAGATGAAAAAAGCTTTTAATGGATGTCAAGAGACAGAAGAAGCGCCGGCGGCCTTAATTGGAGAGCAGGTTTATCAGAGGGTAAAGGACATCGATGTTATATTCGGCAAGTCCAAAAAGAAAGGTAAAGCTGTTGAGAAAAACATATGGAAGAAGAGGTCGATATTCTTTGATCTTCCATACCGGCGCAAGCTTGATGTCGATAATTGCATTGATGTGATGCATGTGGAGAAAAATGTGTGTGATAGTGTGATCGGGACGCTTCTCAACATTCAGGGCAAGACAAAGGATGGTGTGAATGCTCGTCTCGACCTCGTTGCTATGGGTATACGAGAGCAGTTAGCTCCAGTTGTTGAGGATGGTAAGCGGACTTATTTGCCGCCAAAGATGTCATACTTTGTCAAAAAAAGAGACAAAGTTTCACGGGTGTCTTCGTGGCATCAAAGTTCCACATGGTTACTCTTCAAATATGAAGAGGCTTGTCTCTAGTGATCTTAAATTGGTTGGCTTGAAGTCTCATGATTGTCACATCTTAATGCAACAACTTCTGCCCGTTGCTATTCGTGGTATTGCTACAAAAAATGTGAGACATGCCATTACTCGGTTGTGCTCATTCTTCAATTCTATATGTAGCAAAGTCATTGACCCCCGTATGTTGGATGACTTGGAAGTTGAGGCTGCTACAATCTTGTGCCAATTGGAGATGTATTTTCCTCCTTCCTTTTTCGACATAATGGTTCACTTATTTGTTCATTTGGTGAGGGAGATTAGATTATGTGGGCCGGTTTTTCTGAGATGGATGTACCCAGTTGAGCGCTACATGAAGATCTTGAAAGGGTACGTGAAGAATCCTCATCGTCCGGAAGCATCTATTGTTCAAAGGTATGTTGCAGAAGAAGCTATTGAGTTTTGTTCGGTCTACCTTCATAACACGGATCCTATAGGGGTTCCTAAGCCTCGGCATGATGAGATCGAGATGTCAAGGTAAGGGTACACATGGCTTAAGAATTAATAGGAAGGATCGGGAGGAAGTGCTTCAAGCACATTTGTATGTATTGAACAACATCGAATGTGTTCAGCCTTTCTTATTTGAACATAAAAGAAAAGTCAATCAAGAAAACCCTCGAATGAGCGAAAGGTGGTTGTTGAACAAGCATAACAAGACTTTCTTACCATGGTTCAAGGAAGAAATGCTTAAGGATGGTAGTACCGCTTACGATGACGTAAAATGGCTAGCACGTGGGCCTAACTTCAACGTCATATGTTGGAGCGGATACGACATAAATAACTTTTCCTTTTATACAAAGGAACAAGATAACAAGAGTACCATGCAAAATAGTGGGGTTATGATCGTGGCGAAGCAATGCACTTCTCTAGTGCAAAGGACACAAAACCCGTTCAAAGACCGACACCTTACTTTGGATATATTGAAGATATTTGGGTGCTCGATTACACTAAGCTTACGGTGCTTGGTATTTAAATGTAAGTGGGTTGATAGTAACGGTGGTGTACAAACCGACGAATTGGGGTTCACATTGGTAGACCTCAACAAGTTAGGTCATATAAATGAGCCTTTCATAATGGCTTCACAAGCAAAACAAGTGTTTTACATCACTGATCCTTCTAACAAAAGGTTGTCCGTGGTTCTCCAAGGAAAAAGCATGTATAATGGTAGTGATGAAAATGAAGATTCAAATCTTGATATTCCTGAGACTCCTTCTTTTTCAACAAACATGCCTACTATAATCGAGGAGACACAGGTGGACGATGTACATGCCACTCGTGATGATCATCACGAAGGGATATTGATATAGGTAGTTTAAACTTAGTATACATTTATAACCTATGTTAATAAATTAATATATATTGTTTTGAACAGGCATACATTATATGGATCATTGTTCCATTTTTCCTTTGCAATTCAGAATGTGTGTGATATTCGTGTTCTTTGGGATATTTACTTGAATGCGGGGATGGCTTAGGGGAGTGATATTTTAAAACTGAATTTAAAAAAAAAATACTATTAACGTCAGTTGTATCATACAACTGACGTTAAAAGTATTTTATAAAAATATACAGTACACTATTAACGTCAGTTGTTTACTACAACTGACGTTAAAATTAAGACCTTTAACGTCAGTTCTTTATAACAAATGACGTTAATTTTAACAAAATTTACGTCGGTTATGTTAAAGAACTGGCGTTAATTTTGACAAAACTAACGTCAGTTGTGTTAAAGAACCGACATTAATAGTGTTATATTTAACGTCAGCACTCAACGTAAAAAGCACTTATTGCACTAGTGTGCCAAAAAGAAATAAAAAGGTTGTAGTCTCCCAGAGCAAAATGAAAAATGAAAAAGGAACTTGATTGAAATTCAAAGTGTAAATAATGTTCATGCTCTCTTAGTTCCTAGGGTCTTCAGCCTACTTCCTTTGTATATCCTACCCTTAGCCAGGCCCCACTACAACCCATAAAAGACCTTTTGATGTTGCTTGCATGTTTTCTGTGGGAATCATTTTGAGATGAAAATCAAATTTATGGGAAGTGCTCTTAAAAGTGAAAACTGAGTGAATTGTTGATAGCCTGACATAAACTGAGCGATTGAGTGGAACACAAATTTCCCTTGTGAGGAAGGCAGTTGTTTGAATTTGGTGATCTCCCTCTTGTGTGTAACTTAGATCCCCTGCTTAGATTAATGAGTGTTTGAATGATGAAATTCTCAATTGTTTAGAATAAATGATTGTGGGGATTACTTTGCTTGAAAGGGGGGGAACATTGGAAGAAAAATTCTTTTGAAATATTGCTTGAAATTTGTGCAAGGTTGATTGAATCCTTAAGCTTGCCATGTTTTGCCAGGTCTTGAGTCTTTTTAAGTTTTTGAGTTGTAGTTTGCTTGGGGACAAGCAAAGTTTAAGTTTGGGGTATTTTGATGAGCCTCTGGTTGACCGGTTTTATAACTAGTAAAGACCTTGACTTTGTGCTAATTTTATATCATTTTCACCCAAATTAGACTTGATTGTCCTTAAGTAAGATTTTGAGTCTGTAAAGTGTTTTTAGGTTAATTTAGTTGATTTATAGTTAAATAAAACACTTATGTTATTTTCTATTTTTCAGGTTAATAAAAAGGAAATAATTCTGGTTCGCACCGCGAAAGATATCTCGCGTCGCGAGTAACCAAGCCCAGAAAGTCAGAGACGCTCACGGTTTACCCGTGTTGAAGATCACGCCTGTGGCAGTTTTGAAGTTGAAGCGTTCGCCCCGCGAGCATCCATTCGCCTCGCGAGCCTTGGAAGACCAGAAGCCATCACGGTTTGCGCATGTTGAAGGTCGCGGTTGTTGCAGTATGGAATCTGAAGAGTTTCGCCTCGCGAATGATATGCTCGCCTCGCGAGAAGATCAAAAGTCGCGGACTGTTCACAATTTCCGCGTCGTGAAAGAGGCTTCGCCTCGCGAGTCCTCTGATTCCAGAAACGTGTATATAAGACAGACTTAGGCAGAACTGTGGGGGTGGTCAGAGTTAGCCAGTTTTGGCTAGCCTTAGACAGTAGTAGTAGCTTTCAGTAGTTTAATTCTTGTCTTTTGTTTTTCTTTTGTAATGGAGAACTAGTCTCCTAGATTAATCTACTGTGATTGGTTTTAATTACACTTGATGTTCTGTATTTCCCGTTTTAATTGCTTTTCTCTTTTCAATACTATATTATGCATTTCTGTTTGTTTAATTCAGGAGTGTGTAGTGTAGTGTTGATTCATTTCAGTGATGCTATGTTCCTATACTTAATCGCGTTTGTTTAATTCGCGTGTGTTCATTCATGTTCGTTTAGTTCATGAGGGCTTAACCCCGTTTGTTTAATTCGGGAATAGGAACAGGTATCCGTAGTAGCGATTTCGTTTGTTAATTGTTGCTACAACTGAAAGGGGATTAGAATCTGCTTAGTGCTTGGATTTATTTGAACCAATGATAGTGGGAAACCAAGAACAGTAGGTTAATCGTCTTTAGTTTATTTGTTAATCTTTTAACTGCTTTGTTTTTTTTTTATTGCTTTGTTTTCTTTATTTTAATTGCATTCAATCCAAAACCCCCAAAAACTAACTTTTGGTTTTCTGTTAATAATAACAACAACTAAAGAGTCCTTGAGAGACGATATCCGAGTTGTCGCTCTATACTACATTATTTTAATAATCGCTCGTTCTTTTTGGCGCGTGGCGACGGCGCGTTCAGTTATTCCCAGGAAAGCTCAAGTCTAGATGGTCCGGACCATTTAAAGTAATGAAAGTATTCCTGTATGGTGCCGTCGAGGTTTGGAACCAGGAAGATGGAACATTCAAAGTCAATGGACAGAGACTGAAACGCTATCTTGGAGAACATCCACTTGAACAGGAGGTCGTGATTTCCTTCCTCGATCCAACATCAAAGGATTAAAAGGACTATGGTCAAGCTTAGGACCGTAAATAATCGCTTCTTGAGAGGCAACCTAAGCTTTCTTTCCCTTCTTAGTTTGTTTTTGAATTTTGTCTTTGAATAATTTAGAATAATTGAGAGAAGAATGATCACAATTAATGGATTTTTCAAGTGTTTTCAGATCAGGAAGGCATGAAGAGTGAAAAGGGCATGGAAAAGAAAGTCAGAAATGATCACGCCCAGGCCGTGATGGTGGTCACGGCCGTGATGAACCAACAGCTGAAAGTCAGACAGTATCACGACCCAGCCGTGATAGCCATCACGGGCGTGACGAGAAGGCCTCAAAAGATCTGAATCCATCACGGGCTAGCCGTGATGTATGTCACGGCCGTGATGTGAAGACCAGAAAGTCAAGAAGGATCACGGCCAGGCCGTGATAGGCCAGTTGAAACAGATCAGACTCCATCACGGGCCAGTCGTGATATGCATCACGCCCGTGAAAAAGGATTTACCTGACACAGAACGCATCACGGCCTGCCCATGATGAGGGTCACGGCCGTGACGCACATTTAGCTCAGATTTTTAAAAACGCATACCCATATCATGGCCGTGATATACAACCTAACTGTCTTCATCTTCTCTACTTTCTCTCTACCTCCATAGCCACCAAGCTCTCACCCTTCATTCCAACTCCTCCTTTCCCTCATCTCACACTCATCAACGCAACCCCCATTAACCCAAACCCATCATCTTCCTCTTCATCCACTCATCTTCTTCTTCCTCTCACAACCTCCACCATACCCATTCACCCAAAAAGCTTGAAAACTCACCTCCCTATGACACCCATGCCCAACCAACTCTACTACCTTGCTCCCTAGACCTAACCCAACAAGACCCACAAGGCAAATCCTTCAAATTTGGGCAAACTCAAAAAGTCCCAATTTTGAAACCCTAACCCCTAAAAATCCGAATTGCGGAAAAAAATGAAAGAGGGGATTGTAAATTTTGGTTCTTTGAGATCCATTGAAGAAAATCATGGCAAGCAAATGTCAACGAGCAACCGAAGCCTCACGCCCTCGTACCAGAGGAAGCAGGAACCCAGGTAACTACTCTGACTCTGACTCTGACTCTTCTAACTCTGAGACTAATGAACATGGGTATGTGATTATTTTCAAAGACAATGCTCAACAAGATAGATTTAATGTTTTGAAAAATAGGAAGATTATACAAACAAAATATCTTAATGATGCATGTATAGACACCCTAGGCCTGACTGTTGACATCAACTGGATGTTAAAAAACATAGGGTGGAGCGAGTTTGCTCGCACCAGATACCCTGCATTTGCTGACCCTACGTTGGAGTTCTTAAGCTCTCTAAATGCAGAAATTCTCCAAGGGCTGCATTGCCTTGAGGGGCGGATTACATTCCGTCTCTTCAACCAGGATTTTGTGCTAACCTTAGCCGAATTTAATGAGATTTTTGGTTTACCTGTAGGGGGTGACAGAAGATACCCCTTAGGGTTTAGTGCACATAGTTTCTGATCGATAATCGACGATGAAGGCAGGAGTTTTGACCCTTGGACATCCAAGTCCACAACCCTTGTTAACCCAAGTATAAGATATATGCATAGGGTAATAGCCAACACCCTGTTTGGCCGTGGAGAGAGTGACGGATCCGTCCGCCAGGACGAGGTCTTTATACTATGGGCCATGCTCCACCTTGAGAGCAACGTGGACACATGGTCGTTTTTGGCTAGGCACCTCTTAAAGGTCACCAAGAGTTCGAGTGGCACTATTGTCATTGGTGGCTTAATCACCACCATATGTCATCACTTTAACTTAGACTTGGATGGTTTTGAGGCCGCCCCAGGACGGACGCGTATCACCTTGCAGGCTTGTGAGGCCATGGGGATGATCATCCAGGAGGATGACACGTACTCCCTGAAACACCCAAGGCGTAGGCACCCAATTCCTCTCCCTAACCCCACACTTTTAGATGTAACAAATCTGGCAAATTGGAAAGTGCCGGTGGGAGAGGAGCCTCAACCTATTAGAATACAAAGGCCGTTATGCCCTCCACCGCAGGCTAGGCCGTCTAGGCACCCATCTTCTTCCTCTGTAGGTATATCGTCCGATGATCCCTATGTACGGTTCTCGTCCACCTTTGACACTATCTTAGCGAACCAGGAGCGCATCATGGAGGAGCAGCGCGAGCAGAGAGCCATGATCCAGCAGCTCTATGACTGGCATCTGAGCCAGCACCCACCACCTCAGTGAGTTCTTTTATTTTATTTTTTGTCCTCCCTAGGACTTAATTATTTACATTGGGGACAATGTAAGTTTTTAAGCTTGGGGTAGGGGTATTATTTTTGCATTCTTGCATGTTGCATTCATTTAGGGTTAGTTTTGCATATGTTTTGCATGATCACATGATTAGATTGCCCCTTGCTTAGAGTATGCCTCCAATTATGAAAAACTTTGTGCCAAATGAATTGAGACTGTGAATTTTTGAACCCATTTTTTGTATTCTTGTGATAGGCTAAAAATAAAAATGCTTGAGATGATCTTTTGATAGTTAATAATTAGCATGTGCTTCCTTAGATTTGGGTTTTTCATTGATTTTAAACTACTAAATGTGAGATTTTGAGCCTAAAAGGGGTACTCACTAAATCTACCCCATTCCTTGTGATCAAGTGTTTTGTTCCTCTTGGATTGTGTTCTCTAGAACTTGACTTGAAACCGTTTTGAAA
Organism: Sophora flavescens; assembly: GCA_030762895.1. Taxonomy (NCBI): domain Eukaryota; kingdom Viridiplantae; phylum Streptophyta; class Magnoliopsida; order Fabales; family Fabaceae; genus Sophora; species Sophora flavescens. The sequence continues at coordinate 165,139,648 of CM061066.1, read as the reverse complement.
CTTAAAATTTTTTTGAAAACATATTTGAAAATGATTGAGGCACTAGGTATTTTCTGGCCTTCTGAACTTTGACTGATTAAATGCTACCCCTTAGTTGCCCAATTTTGAGCCTAAAAGAATAAAATACTTTTCATGGTACCTTGATCTATTTTAATGAACGGTGCTTGGTATGGCACCTTTTAAAGTATTGCAAAAGAGCAAAAAGGAAGTTGGAAAATTAAATTGTGGGATTCCATATATATATATATATATATATATATATATATATATATATTTATCTTAAGTTGAAAATCTCCCCTTCTCCAAACAAAAAAATAAAATAAAAATAAAAAATAAAAAATGGAGAAGGGGATGAGAAAAAAAAGTGAGAAATAAAAAGTAAAAAGAAAGGTGAAAAACAGAACTAAAGCACAAAAAGGAATTTTAAAAGGTTGTCATGCTTTGCATTGTTTGATATTTTGTTTAGCCTTCTTGAATTTTCCTTTTCTTGATTTCCCCACCTAACAATTAATCCTCTGGCCCCATTACAACCAAAATAAAAGACCTCTTGATTCTTATGTGTTTTCATTAATAAAGTAGATATTTGGTTAATAGTCAAGCTTATGGTAGGGTACCTTCCTTGAGGAAATTGAGCAAATTGTCATATACCCTCAAACATATGAGTGAGGTGAGAAGAGTGCCCGAATTAGTAAGAGATGTGAATTTAGGGAACCTAAGCTTCTAATTGGACTTAAAATTGATTGTCTCTTGGTTTTTTATTGAATATGCCTGTTACTTGGATTTATTACTCGGGTTCTAGATTCACTGTCCATGTTCTGATTGATTATCTTTTCTGGCCTTAGTTATTGCTTGAGGACAAGCAAAATCTTAAGCTTGGGGTAGTTTGATGAGTGTGATTTCACCTCATATTTCCTTGACATTTTGCATGCATTTTCATATAGTTTAGGCGTATTTTATTTGATTATTTGTTAGTTTTTACCTTGGAACGGGTAAGGTGGTTTTGTGGTGCTCGTGTGCAGGAATTGAAGATTAAAACACTTAGGATCAGTTATATTCGAGCTTGCTTGAAGATGGGGTTTGAAAAGCAAGAAAATGAGACAAACAGAACTGATCACGGCCTAGCCGTGATGGCCATCACGGCCATGATCGAGTGGAGCTGAAAAGAAAGAATGGAAAAGTCAGAGCTGGTCATGGCCAGGCCGTGATGTCCACCACGGCCGTGACATGCCAACTGAACCAGACCCTCACAGGCAGAACTGATCACGGCTAGGCCGTGATGGTGGTCACGGCCGTGACAGACCAACCAGTGAAGCAACCTCCATGGCAGAATCCATCACGGCCTGGCCGTGATAGCCATCACGACCGTGACGTGCTATTTCTGGATCTTTAGAAACAGATTTGATCTGATTTTTGTGTTTGCTTGGGATTCAAGTTACCCCACATTATAAATAGGCCTAAAGGGCTCGAAACTGGGCACTTTTGGACTGCTACCCATAGGCAAAATTAGGATTCTTATTCTTCTCAATCTCTTCTCTCCTCTAGGGTTTTCTTTTTATGCTATTGTTAATCAAGCTTGCTATGATCATGGCAATGCTTGAGTAGTAGTCTTATTTCTAGGAATTGGGGCTATGCCCAAGATTTGTTTATGGTGATGAATTGACGTTTGATTTCTTGTTAATTTCAATTTTGCTTTCTATATGATTCCTATTGTTTTAATTACTCGTAAATTCGGAGGCCACTTATTTGCTTGTCGTAGATATACGAAGGACGAACTTAGGGGTGAACTTAGGTATCAGATCTATAGGAATCAAACTTAGGCCTTAAATCACGAGAGTTAGAAGCGGTCCTTCGAGGGTTCACGAATTGTCACAAAACTTAAAGGGTTCGATTTAAATTCAATTACCACGAGAGTAGGGGTTGGTTTAATTGGGCACGATTCTTGTAACCCGAGAGGGAGCATTAACTTACTTAGGATAAATTCGTCTTCAAAGCAAACTTTGGTGATTAACAAGGAGAGTAGTCAATTTAGTAACATAAGCAGTCTTGTTGGTAACCCAATTCCTGGAAATCTCTTTTGAATTTGAAAAACCCCTATTTGAATTACTTTCCTATTTTGTTTAATTGCAATTTTAAATTTGATTGTTACTTGATTCCGATTTCAAAAACCAAATCTTATTCCAGTTCGGTTAAATCAATTTAATAACTAATTGTTATTTAAGATCACAGTCTGTGTGGTTCAATATCTTTTTATTACTTGACGACGAAGCCGTTCACTTGAGGATTCGAGAACCATACACATCAGAAGCCTCAGAATAAAGTTTAAAAAGAGCCATCAAGTTGTCTAAGTTTATCTTTGTACCTCTGCAAAAAAATCAGAACATCATCTGTATATAGCACACAACTAGGAACTTGGAAACCTCTTGGACTAGCCAAAGGAAGCAATAGCTTATCTTGAACCATGAGAGAAATTCATCTACTTAAAACATCTTCTGCAATGCAAAATAAAAGAGGAGACAAAGGATTACCTTATCTAACTCCTCTCTTGAAAGAGAAATATCCCACAGATTTGCCATTCACACAAATTGATAACTTAATTGATTCAAGGATAACTTTAACCCAATTACAGAAAATAGGATCAAAACCAAACTGATTCAGGACTTTTAGGAGAAAAGACCAATCCATGGTATCAAAGGACTTCTTAATGTCAATCTTAAGAGCAATGTTTCCTCCAAAAGAACTTTTTTCCAGTAAATTTATAGCTTCAGAAGCAACTCCCATGCAATCTGAAATATGTCTCCCTCTAATAAAACCTCTCTGCTGTTTTGAGACAATTTTGGGAGCTATGATAGCCAATCTATCGCCTAAGATCTTAGTTATGATCTTGAATTTATAATTAGCTAATGCAATAGGCCTGAATTGGGCAATGGAATCAGCTTCTGGAGTTTTAGGAACCAGCACTACTAGATTAGAATTGAAGTTAGGAAGCAACCAGCCTTGACTAAAAAACTGGATGACAACATTGCAAACATCTGGCCCAACAATTTCCCAGTATTTCTGAAAAAAAGAAACCACTGAAACCATCAGGACCTGCGGCTCCATTTGCATTCATAGAGAAAACAACGCTTCTAATTTCTTCCAATTAAGGCAAATTTGTGAGCATGAGATTATCTTCTCTACAGACAGAAGGAAAAGGCACAATCTCAATCAAACCATTGTCAACACAACTGTTTTCTGTTGCAAACAGACCAGAATAGAACTCCAGCACATGAGATTCTATGGCATTCGGATCTTCCAAGATAATACCATCTTTCCATAGCATAGCCATTCTCTTTGACACATTCCTAATCTTAGCAACTTTGTGAAAAAAGGATGTGTTTCTATCACCTGCAATCTGCCAATCAATCCTAGACTTCTCCTTTCAAAACAACTCTTGGAAGTGTAAAGCTTGATTCGGATCACACTGAGCAATCTTCTCTTGATCTATTAAAGCATCAGAATAACCAGATATTGAAATCAGCTGCTGAATTCTGTTAACATTCTCTTCAGCCGATTTGACTTTAGCATGAACATTATCAAACTGATCTTTATTCCAGCACTTCAGGGCATTCTTTAAAGTTTTCAATTTCTGACTTAAGATGAACATGGGGTAGCCAGACACAAAAGTGTTCCAATATGTAGCAATTAGGTTGAAACAATCATCATGTTCTGCCGACATTTTCATGAACTTGAAAGAAGAAGCGTGGGAAATAGCATTCTTCTTCAAAGTCATCAAAATAGGGAAGTGGTCAGACTGAGATCTATTCAAAGTGCAGCAAGAAACTCCTGACCAAGAGGACAACCAATCATCATTGCAGCAAACTCTATCCAACCTCCTTTCTGTCAAAGCTGTTGGTCCAATTTGACTTTAACGTACCACGAACACAGGAACTAAGCTATAATTCACGAACAAATCACAAAAGCCTGAGGCGTGTGAAATCACACTGTCCTCAAGGGTTTATCCGCGTGGTGCGCAAACCCCCCAGGATACAACAGGCCCCTCCCGGTTAATTAAACCGAGGTAACAGAACAGTCAAGAAAATACGATAAGCAAACAATGTAACCCAGGAAGAGAAAAATAGATGAAAATGTATTAAAAGAAGAGAAGCAATAATTGTTTTATTTCGTCTGATCTTAAAACTTTCTTCTATTTTGAAAACAAGCATACTTTTTTTTTTCTGACGCTGTACTACAAAGTTTTTAAAGAAGGAAAAAATTGTCGTTCAACTTCCATATAATTGGATAAGGGTGATCCAAAAAATTAGGATCAGAACTGCCAATTAGCATACATTTTGGACCATATTTTAAAACGTGAAAAAACGGTCATTTATTAGAATAGGTTGTTCTCCTTTTATAGTATCAAATTAAAACAAACAAAATATGTATGACCAAATAAAATATAAAATTATTTTCACAAAAATTAATTTGACTAAATAATAAAATCCAACCAGATTTATTTTATACTTGTAGTGTGATAATTACACAACTAAAATAAAACATTAAAATTTTGAAATATCTCTAATTATCCAACAATCCCCCACATATTTCAAAAGTTAAAAAAACATTTATGAGATTAAGAAAAAATTTCCTGGGTTGACATCTTGGATGTAATACATCGGATCTGTATAGCAAGCTATGGAACCAGACCTAGATTGATAAACTTAACACACAGTGAATTGGTGTAGCAAGCTATGGAACCCAAGACACTTAATATGTGTTAGAGGTCTATCAATCACACTACCCCCCACAATTCTTGCTGTTACGCCGTTTTGCGCTAATAGGCCATGCGCGCGCCCGGTATTCATGAGTGCTCTAGAGATTTCGCCACGATCTCATGCAAGCGGCCCCACTTGACACTCATATAGGTGATTTCATCAAGTGCATGCTGCAAATCATACACCACCCATAAGGGATATGAAAATCATTAAAAGCTTTACAAACTTATCCTCTCAATAATGCAGTATCTAGCACTTTCTCAATTACACCATAGGAAAGGGACACAAAACAAAATTAGTTTTGTGTGCTAGCAGAACTGACGAGTGACTTGTTCTTACCCATTGAACCTTCTTCATGGGATCTCCAATCACAAAGGTTGGGTTCCCATCACTCGTTAATTTCAATTGGCTTCATTCCCATTCCCCTCGATGTATCACATATTGACTTTCTTCCCAGGGGCTTTGTTAGAGGATCTGCCAAGTTCACCTCTGACTTCACATAATCGATCGATATTATTCCATCTTTTAGCAATTGCTTTACCACATTATGTCTCAATTGTATATGTCTATTTTTGCCATTGAAGGTCTTATTTTTTGCAACGGCTATTGCCGATTGACAATCACAATGCATCGACACTGATGGGGTTGGTTTAATTCCTAAAGGAATATTTGCCAAGAAGTTTCTCAACCACTCAGCTTCACTACCAGCCAACTCCAGAGCTACAAACTCTTACTCCATAATAGATCTAACAATTATTGTTTGTTTGACTGATCTCCAAGTAACTGCACCACCACCAAGTGTGAATACATAACCACTAGTGGATTTTGTCTCATCTGAATCAGATATCCAGTTAGCATCACTGTACCCTTCTAGTACAGTGTAGCATCACTGTACCCTTCTAGTACAGTGTAGCATCACTGTACCCTTCTAGTACAGTGGGAAATCCACTATATATAATACCATAGTTCATGGTACCTCTCAAATATCTCATGAGTCTAGCGAGTGCCTCCCAATGATCCTGACTAGGACTTTGAGTATATCTACTCAATCGTCCTACTGCATATGCAATGTCAGGTCGCGAAAAATTCATCAAATGTAGCAAGCTCCCAAGAATTTGGGCATACCGAGACTGATTAACAGGATCACCTTTATTTTTCTTCAAATGAGAGTTAGCATCATAAGGGGTACTCACTGGCTTTGAGTCATAGTGACCAAACTTCCTAAGAAGTTTCTCAACATAGTGTCCTTGGGATAGCATTATGCTATCACCCTTCCTAATGATTCTAACTCCCAATATTACACTTGCTTCACCCATGTCTTTCATATCAAATTTTGATGAAAGAAAAGATTTTGTTCTAATCACTACATCATCACAAGTACCAAAGATAAGCATGTCATCTACATATAAGCAGATAATAACACATTCACCATTTAATATTTTGGTGTACACACATTTATCAACCTCAATAGGAGAAAAACCATCGTTAACCAATGTTTGATTAAATTTCTCATGCCATTGCTTTGGTGCTTGTTTTAACCCATATAAGGATTTGAGAAGTTTGCACACTTTATTTTCTTGACCAGGAGTAACACATCCTTCAGGTTGTGTCATATAAATTTCTTCTTCCAAATCACCATTTAAGAAAGCAGTTTTCACATCCATTTGGTGAATAACAAGTTTGTAAATTGAAGCCAAGGCTATCAAAATTCCAATTGAAGAAATTCTGGTCACAAGAGCAAATGTATCAAAATAATCAATATTTTGTTTTTGCGTAAAACCTTTTGCTACCAATATGTTTTGCTCCCGGGGGTAAATCAACTAAAATCCAAGTGTTGCACTTCAAAATTGAATCAATTTCATTTTTAATAGCTTCTTTCCAAAAGGGGGCATCAGTGGTTGAAACAGCTTCAGAAAAACTCAAAGGATCATTTTCAACAAGGTAAGAGTAAAAATCATTTCCAAACGATGTCTCTTTTCTCTATCTTTTTCTCCTTCTCAAATCCTCGTATAAGTTTTCACAATTATTCTCGAAAGAAATATTTTCAATAGAATTATTTTCTGTAGAAATATTTACAGATCTCAAAGGAAATATATGTTCTAAAAATTCAGCATTTTTAGTCTCAACAATAGTGTTACGATCAAGTACACTACTTCTCAAAACAAGAAATCTATATGCAGCACTACGTTCAGCATATCCAATAAACATACAATCAGAAGTTTTAGAACCTATTTTCCTTTTCTTGGGCTCAGGAACCATAACCTTAGCTAGACACCCCCATACTTTCAAATATTTCAAATTAGGCTTGTAACATTTCCATAACTCATACGGTGTTTTACCGGTTTTCTTATGAGGTATTCTATTTTGCAAAAAACATATAGCTTCACCCCAAAGGTTATCAAGTGCGAAAGAACTAACAAGCATAACATTCATCTATATTATATTCTTGCTAAATGGAAAATGCTACAATCAATACACATCGTATAACAAAGAATGAAAAAACATGATAATGAACCCATTAACCAATAAGGATTAATAATTAGTAATTAAAAAGGAAAAAAATACCTTTTTCTTGTTGGGGTTGGCGGCACCAGCACCAATTGCTTCAGCCTCAGTCTTAAGATCAACCTTCAAATCCTCAACAATACTCTAACTCTCCAAATCCCAGATCTTAATGCTCTGCTCCGTAGCCGCACAAAGCCAATACCTGTTAGGACTAAAACACAAAGCATGAATGATAGAACCCGCATCAAGCGGGTACAGTCTCTTCCCTTCAGCCAAATCCCAAAGTAGAATAACCCCATCTTTCCCACCACTCGTGAACAAACCAATACCCGTGTTCACATAACCACCGTGACCTGCAAGCGTGTTCCTCAGCTTGCAGTTCAAGAGGTTCAAAACCTTCACGGTTCGGAACCCGAGTCTCCGAGAACAGCCTCTCTCAATATATAAACCCTTGAGATTGTTGGTCGAATTTGACTTTAATGTACTACGAACACAGGAACTAAGCTGTAATTCACGAACAAATCACAAAAGCCTGAGGCGTGTGAAATCACACTGTCGCCGAGGTTTATCCGCGTGGTCAAAACCCTGCGATACTACAGGCCCTCCTAGGTTAATTAAACCGGCGTAATGTAATCGAAAAAAATATGATAAGCAAACAATGTAACGCAGGAAGAGAAAAATAGATGAAAATGTATTAAAAGAAGAGAAGCAATAATTGTTTTATTTCGTCTTATCTTAAAACTTTCTTCTATTTTGAAAACAAGCATACTTTTTTTTTTTCTGACGCTGTACTACAAAGTTTTTAAAGAAGGAAAAAATTGTCGTTCAACTTCCATATAATTGGATAAGGGTGATCCAAAAAATTAGGATCAGAACTGCCAATTAGCATACATCTTGGATCATATTTTAAAACGTGAAAAAACGGTCATTTATTAGAATAGGTTGTTCCCCTTTTATAGGATCAAATTAAAACAAACAAAATATGTATGACCAAATAAAATATAAAATTATTTTCACAAAAATTAATTTGCCTAAATAATAAAATCCAACCAGATTTATTTTATACTTATAGTGTGATAATTACACAACTAAAATAAAACATCAAACTTTTGAAATATCTCTAATTATCGAACAAAAGCAACTTCTCTTCTACCATTGGACCAAGTAAAAAAGGCACCCTTGGTAGTCTTGGATTACATTCATCAGTCCAATCTCTGAAATCACTACAAGATAGCTGATTTGGAATACCTCTACCCCTATGCTCGTGAGCACCTAAGATAGCATTATAATCACCAATCATGCACCAAGCTCCCACAAAGTTTTACTGAAGAGTTTTCAACTCATACCAAAGCTGTCTTCTGATCATATAATCAATAGAAGCATAAATTACAGCCAAATACAACAATTGAGTTTCCCAAACCACAGAAAAAGAAACCTGCTGTGATGAAACTGCAATTACAGTAGGAGTAACTGAACAATTACAGATACACCACAGGTTAGGATCCCGAGCTCCTCTATCATTCACAGCAAAGACCTGCATATTTAAATTAGACCAAACAGGGAATTGATTAAGACTGATCCAAGGTTCAGAAGTGAAAAAGAAATCTGGCCTATTTAAACTGATCATTCTCTTTATCACCAACCTTGTTTCGTAGTTGCCAACTCCTCTAGCATTCCAGTAGATGATTTTCATTTGGACAAGGACTGAAGACCAGCCCTAGATCGGGTTACTACATTACCACCTTTAGCATTAGCTTGCTTCCTCATTTTCTTTTTCTGAGACTTAGAGAGGACAGGGGTAAAATCAGCTTTTACAGCCTCACTAGCCAAATACTTATCAGGGCAAGGAACTTCTTTAGGATTGGCAGCATCTTGTTCAGATTCCTCTAACTCAGCTCTATCTCCCCAAAACCTACTAACCAATTTCATATCTTTAATGACCACAGGGTTAGGATTACCTGACTGAAAAGGAGTCTCAGCAGAAGATTCCAGAACTGTAGCACCTTGTAGACCATCCACAATTTGTTGATTAACTGCATTGTCAGATTGCTCCAAAGAATCACTGACATAATCAACATAATTTTGAATTGAAGCACCTTTAAAAGTAGCACTATTTCATAAATGATCCTCATCCAAGGATTTGTCTCTTCAACTCCTAGAAAATTCCTTATTCTGGTGCAACAGCAAATTCTTTCCAACCTCATTAGAAGTGAAGCCCAAAATTGAACTTTCATGTCCTCCCAAATTAGGAACATTGTTAACACCTGTGAAAGCATCTTTTTCAATCACATTCTCAATACTGACCACCGTAGTGTCAACTATTTTATTACCAACTCGAACAAGACCATTGAATCTAGCATCATTGTCTATCGGGTTAATAATTTTCTTCCTTTGATCACGATTAGAGCTACTCGAGCTAGCAACATTAATAATGTCATTAATAGCAGGATCTTCAATTGGACTTTTCCCTTTATCAGTAGCAACCTGAAGATCATTAGTCTTCTTGACTCCAACAGCACATTCCATAGATGGTTTTTCAGGAACATTGTTATTCACATTAACCTGCACATTATCCATTCCTTCTGCATTGATTACTTCATGCATCACAGGATTTTTACCAGTCAAATTAACAATATCCTTCTTTCTGTAAAGAATTTTTTCTTTGGTCTAAACCCGTGCTTGCCCACCTGCCGGACCCGCCACCCACCCAAACCGAGGTCAAAATGGGACTGGAATAGGTGAGATATTCTCACCTTCAGTTTTGGTCGGATTTGAGTTTTTTTTTGCCCGAATCCGACCCGTGTCCACTCCTACACTTTTAAGTAAATTTTTCTTTTTAAAAATTTAAAGTTGGTGATTGAGTTAGCTCGTTTGGCTTGCAAATTGCCAATGGTCAGGTTAGGTTGGGTTTTCGAGTTATTAGCCTACAACTAAATTGACCCAAAACCTAGCCTAACTTTAAAATATAATGGTCTGCAATGAGCAGACCCGACCAACGATGTGCTCCCCTTTAATTTAATTTAAAAATATATTATAATTTAAAAGAGAAATTACACTGACTTCTTTAATGTTTGACTTAATTATATATATATATATATATATATATATATATATATATATATGGTATTATCTTCGGACTCAATTATAAGAAAAAAATAACTAATTGATTTCACACTTATTAAGGAAGTTAGTTAATTTAGTTTAACTGTCTTGATTTATGTAAAAAAAAATATAATTACTAAACTATCTTTTAATTGTCTCGGGAATATGCAATGCTCTTGAAAAAGTAAATGGAAAATTGATTTAATTGGTTAATTTTCTTGATTTTTGAAATACCTACGTTAAATAAAGTTAAGTTGGTTGAATTTTTCTTATATTTGAGTCCAAAAAATATAGGTATTTTTTTACTTATAATTAAGTCGAGATAGAGTATCTCTCTTGTTTCAAAGGTTATATTCACTTTTATATAAATAAAAAAAAGATATATTCACTTTCTCATGGATATACTTCATCCGGTCTCTATTATAAGCAAAAATTAAATAAAACACACATATTAAGGTGACTAGTTAATTTCATTTAATATTATCAATCTTATTTTTAAAAAATTAAGTTTGTTACCTAAATTATCCTTCATCTTATTTATTAAGTTTGTGTTGTTGAAAATAAAAGGAGTTATTGAAAAACAAAATTTATATTAAATGAATGCTATTTTGGGAATAACAACATTAAATAGGATAAAAGTAATTAAAATTTGTTTATATATTGAACCTAAAAGTTTGAGACTTTTTTGGAGTGATTTCAATATCACTATTTTAGAAGATAATTGTGATGATAATGAAAACTTTAAAAAATATCAAGCATTTTTAAATAAAAGAGGTACCAGATATAATTCAATTAAACATTAAGTTCGAAGTTAATATATTTTTTAGTCGTCTCAGTTCATTGACCTTTAATGTTAGATACACTAAATAGATATTTGCTTATAAAAAAAAAACACTAAATAGATATTGCTTTAAAACCTTATCCCTGATAAACTTTTTTTTTACTGGATCCTTAATAAACTGTTGGCGATAGGTTAATTGGTTTTGTAAATTTTTTTTTTTCAATTTGCTCTTTATTTATTTATATATATATATATATATATATATTCTTTTGATCCTATATATTATATTTCGCCTTTCATTTAGTCCTAAAATTAACGTCATCAAAAAGAAATTGATTCAAAGAATTAATGTAAAAGATGAAACATAATTATATAGGACAAAACTGAGGAGTTATGTTTCGTCTTTCATATCAATTAGTCCTAAAACTGATGTCGTTATAAAGTGATTGATGAAAAGAACTAATAGGAAAGAGGAAAGAGGAAACATTAATTATATACAGGACTAAAATTGAAAAAAAAATTTAAAACATGCTGGACAAAAAAAAAAATTTATTATGCCTAAGTTATTCATTGATGTGAGGAAAAGGGTAAAGTATAGGTTCATATTATGATTCAAATTAGAGGTGTGTTATATGAACATTTAAGATGAACATTAAAAAATATATGTGCTAAGAATGTACTTATATTTACATAATTATTATTGTGTCTAGAATATCCAAAAAGATATCTCAATATTCAAATATCATTAATGTTCAAATTAATTGGCATGAGGGTTATGACCAGTTCCTATCTAATTTATTGCCTTTATATTTTTATGACAACATCTTTTTCCATCAATTTACAAGTAACGTCAAAGGTCAGAAATCTCAATTATTGGAGCATAATAACCCATACACGTTTTATGTTAAGGTAAATGCAGTGTAATAGTAATGTTTGCCTTATGCTCCTTGGGTGAAGGTTACACTCGACCGTCCATTAGTGATGCATGACCCACTTGTCAGCATATGAGTCAATAGTTTTGTCACATGGGTTTAGTTAACATTTCTACTTTATTTTCACATTTGCACCTGGTCAAACCTTATTGGTATTTTAGGAATGTATTTTCGTATTTATTATTTACCAAGTACAAAAATTAATTGGTGGGACCTGCATTAATGAAACAAATAATTAATTAAAAAAGAGTAAAACATTTCCCTCATCACTGTCGTGAATCATATGAAGTGGAGGCGGCAAGGCGGAGGGTGATGGGCGGCGGCGACGGAGGCCAGATGAATCTCCGAGACATCCAACACATATCTCACTTCTCAGATTTAAACACAGATCAAGCAAAGCCATAGCGTGATAGATCTCCAAAGCGCCATGGATGAGAAGCACAGCAAAAACTACAAAGAACGCGAAAGATCTCCAAAAAGCCATGGCGTTCGAGATCGAGATCTAGGAAGTCCCACCGTCTCTGCTCCCTCTCCCTGTATGGCCCACAACCTCCCTCCCTCCACGTAGTCGCTCAAGCCCCGCCTCCCTCCTCCAGATCCGCTGACGCCGAGATAAAACCACCCAAATGAAAATGCTGCAGTGGTGGCAAGGAGGCCAACAACACCTTTCTTTGCTAACCACAACCAAACCGACACTGGAGCCGCTAGCTCCGGTCTCCGCCGCCGTCGTCACCGCCGCCGCCATCGTATAACCACCGAAATGAACGAAGCTCAGTCCCAGTTGAGATTAAAAATTAACCGAACAGAAAAAACAAAAACAAAAAACCAAACCAGATGAAGTTTTATTCTAATTTAAATTTATTCTCCAGTAAATATTTAGTAGGTTAATTGGTTCCTATACGTGACATGAATTCTCGATTTGGTTTCCTTGTACGTACAGAAGTTCCTATTTGGTCCTTGCCGTACAAAATTTTAGGGACTGATTAAATAATTTTTTGCTCGTATAGGGACCAAATAGGGATAATGTATAGGGACCAAATGAAGATATTTTTAATATATAAAAATTATTTTAATGATTTTTTATATATAAGGACCAAATCGAAAATTCATGTTACTTATAAAAATCAAAATATTTATTTAACCCATTTAGTATTTGCTTTACTGTATTTTAATGGCAAAATACTATTTAGATACATGTTTGACTATACACCAAATTGAAAAGTCAGACTAACTTTATACTAATACACTTGCCAAATCGATTGGTCTACGTGCTGATACGTAGGTGATGCACCTTAGATGATACCTGCTCTTTGTCTCTTTGATTTCCAACGTAAAAATGTATTCGTCCTTTACCTGGAACAGGTTCTCTTCAGTAATTGGAGAGGTCCAGTATAAAAGAGAAATACTCATATAATAAAATAATATTATTTATAAATAATTTCCTTTACCTGACCTTAAGACAGTTCTGACAACCTCACTGAGACCTATTCCTAGCAACCTCAGTTCACGTGGTTCACTTATTTCCCTTTACTTTGCCCTTCATCAGTAAACATTTATAAGCACACCATTTTATATTTTATATATTACTACTTACTGTTTCCACAGTTACGTACAAATTAAGATATAGTGGCTGTTGCTTGTAGCCGACTCAATCGAGTATGGTGAGAATAGCAATAGTAAACCGGTCAGCTGAAAAGATCATGACATCTCTTCACCATTTGTGTTTGTGAAGGAAAGACTGATCCTTCGATGTAAAATAAGATCAAAATAGGAGGGAGAGGGGTGGTGGAACTCAGTACATCTAAGCTTAATTATGTCATGTAATTGACATCACATTGGGCTTCTTTCTATAGTAGAAAACACTAATTGTTATGACAGCCTAGGAGAATCCAACCCAAAATATTAGTTTAGTAAGTGGGAGAATCTCATCTCATAATTTAAGTGTCACATCAAACTTATATATTTACTTAATGTGAGACTTATAATTAGAGAATTTCACACAAACGGACCAGTGACACTCGGCATATTAAAGTTATCTCTTCTCTCTGAGTCTGATAAACGATTCTGAATGTACTCTAGCTAGGAGCATCCATTGAAGCCTATTATTGCACCATTTGATTAAGATATCATCAAATGATTGAAGTTAACACAAATAAATCCGTGGTCTTAATTAAAGGCATTTTGTCTTGTTACTCGTGATTAAGATAGATTACCAATTGGTCATATTAGAGTATCCATTCAAGATATATATAGGTGACACATCATTTCACTAACCAGATAAAATGTGTCTAATTATTAGAAAAGTGTGACTTGGTAAAAAAAAGAGCATTCAAGTATTCAACTCATAGATGAAAAATTAACTCCACCTGATAAAATCAATGGGATTGAGATCATCTGTCCCAGTTTGGTATACCACTCCATGTCCCCGCCAATAATATTGTCATATAAGTTAAAATTTTATGTAATATTTGTGAGAAATTTTCAAAATTCTTAAACGGTTAAATCTAATTAATGACGCCTAATTGTCACTACTTGGTCGCGTAGCCTAGTGGTAGCGACTTCATTGGTTTAATGCCTTGGTTAGTGTTTGAATCCAATGTCCCTCATTTTTGTTGAATATTATGACCGTTGTTTAACGTTCTGGAAAAATAAAATGATAAAAATCTTGTTGAAGCGATTCGAACCTGGCTCTGTGAGGGAAGGGACACATCTGTTGGCCACTAGGCCAATTGATGTCTTGTGTCAGTTAATGAACGTTAATATTACTTATCTATCGAATTTGACCGTTTTTGAAACTTTTGAAGAGTTGTTTCCTTTCACCAAGTGACATGAGTTGGTTTATAAATAAAACCATCTGCATGCAGTAATTGACACGAAAAACTCAGAATCTCTCAACCATTCTTCACTCCAAATCACCTTCTTTTCTCCCTTATGCGCAGAGAGAGTTAAGGAGACTATTGTTCTAGAACCGCCATTGTCGATACGCTTGGTTTAGGGTGTGCAAACCAAACCAAGGTTCTCCATTGTATCCTGAAGGGGATTCGCCAGTTACACCTGTTGCATCCAATCTACGAGGAGAGATTGGTGGGGGCGAATCGAACCTAAAGCCTAGTGTCCTCACACGCCTTGGAGATTGCGCATTACAATTATTTTCTTCTTCTTTGTTGCAGATCCATACCCAATTTTCCAACAATCTTTAGGTTCGATTTATGTAATAATGGCTGCAACATTGAAGGAGATGACTTCTGACTTTATAAAACTTGAGAGGTTCGAAGGCGGAAACCTTCATCGTTGGCAAAAGAAGATGCACTTCCTTCTTACAACATTGAAGGTGGCATATGTGTTGAACACACCAAGACCAGAGGAAAGAGAAGATGAGACCATCAATGAGACTCGTGAGAGGAACAAGTGGGTTAATGATGACTACATTTGCATGGGGCATATTTTGAATGGCATGACCGACTCATTGTTCGATGTGTATCAAAATGCGGGATCCTCCAAAGAACTATGGGAGAAACTTGAGGCAAGATACATGATGGAGAACGCAACAAGTAAGAAATTTCTTGTTAGTCGTTTTAATAATTATAAAATGGTTGATGGTATGCCTATCATGGAACAAATGCATGAAATTGAACGTATTCTCAATAACTACAAACAACATAATATGCACATGGATGAAACCATCATTGTCTCCTCAATCATTGACAAACTTCCTCCTTCATGGAAAGACTTTAAAAGAAGTCTTAAACATCGAAAAGATGACATTTCTCTTGAACAATTGGGTAATCACCTTCGTTTAGAAGAAGAGTATCGTAAACAAGATGATACTAAAGAACATTCTTTCATGAGAAGGTGCATGTAGTAGAGGAAGGGAAATCTGTAAGTCCTCTAAAAGAGGAATCGAGATTTTGGAAAATCTCATGAAAACAACAATGAGAATGACTACAAGAAAAAGAAAAATGGTTGTTTCTATTTGTGGAAAACCGGGACATTTCAAGAGGAATTGTCGTCTCTGAAAAGGAAAAAGAGAAGGAATCTAGTGCAACAAAGGACAATCTTGTTGCGGTCATTTCCGAAATCAACATGATAGAAGATGTTGGATCATGGTGGATTGACTCCGGTGTAACTCGCCATGTGTGTAAGAACAAGGATCTCTTCAAGACAATTAATGAAGAAGATGGAACCGTTCTATATATGGGAAATGCATCAACTGTCCAAGTTAAAGGCAAAGGGACGGTGGAACTAGAATTCACTTCGGGAAAAGTAGTCACTCTTACAGATGGTTATTATGTACCAGATGTTAGGAAGAATTTAATTTCTGTACCGTTACTTAATAAGTACGGGTTAAAATGTGTATTTGAGGGAGACAAGTTTATTCTCTCTAAGGGAGGAATGTTTGTAGGAAAGGGATACCTTTGTGAGAATATGTTCAAACTCAATATTATTAATAATAATGGATTTATTTATGCTTATATTGTTGAGTCTTGTAATTTATGGCATTCTCGTTTAGGACATGTTAATTTTAGGAAAATGGATGAAATGATGAATTCATGTTTAATTCCTAAAACAAGTAGGATTTCGGATGCATGTACAACTTGTATGCTAACTAAGATAACTAGATTTCCTTTTCCTAGAGTTGAAAGAAGTTCTAAAGTGTTAGATTTAATTCATTCTGATGTATGTGATTTACATGGTTGGCCCACTATAGGTGGTAAAAAATATTTTGTGACATTCATAGATGATTGTACTAGATATTGCTATGTATATTTAATGCATTCAAAGGATGAAGTGTTAGATAAATTTAAGATATTTAAAACAGAAGTAGAACTTCAACATGAAACATTTATTAAATGTTTTAGGAGTGATAGAGGAGGAGAGTTCTATAACCCTAGTTACTTTGAGTCTACTGGAATAATTCACCAAACAACCGCACCTTATTCCCCACAACAAAACGGTATAGCTGAAAGGAAAAATAGAGTATTAGAAGAAATGGTAAATGCAATTATCATATTCTGGTTTAGCAAAGGGTTATTGGGGAGAAGCCTTGTTGACGACTTGTTATATCTTGAATAGAGTTCCAAACAAAAGGAACAAAATAACCCCATATGAACTTTGGAAAAATAGAAAGCCCAACCTTGACTATTTCAAAGTTTGGGGTTGTAGGGCAATAGTAAAAGTTCCTAAACCAAAAAGAAATAAATTAGGTGAAAGGGGAATTGCATGTGTGTTCCTGGGCTATGCTAAAAATAGCAAAGCATATAGATTCATGGTTATAGAATCTAATGACTCATATCCTGTAAATACAGTAATTGAGTCTAGGGATGCTATCTTTCAAGAAGATAGGTTTAACTCAATTTCAAGTCACAAAAATGATGTTCATAGTAATGCACATAATCTATAAACCAATGTATTTAATAATGATACTTTAGAGAGTTCAGAACTTAGAAGAAGTCAGAGAGCTAGGAAAGAGAAAACGTATGGACCAGACTTTTTCATGTTCCTTGTTGAAGGAACAAGAGAGTCCATAGACAGTTATGGACCAATATGTTATAATACAGAAAGTGATCCAGAAACATTCGAAGAGGCAATAAAGTCTCAAGATGCTGCTTTCTGGAAGGAAGCTATATAAGAGGAAATAGACTCAATAATGGGGAATAAAACGTGGAAATTAGTAGACCTCCCACCTGGTTCCAAACCTATAGGTTGTAAATGGATTTTCAAAAGGAAAATGAAGGTAGATGGAACCATAGATAAGTTTAAGGCAAGACTAGTTGCTAAGGGATTTACACAAAAAGAGGGCATTGACTATTTTGATACATATGCACATGTGGCAAGAATTGCCTCAATTAGAGTGCTATTGGCACTTGCATCCATCTATAAGTTTGTCATTCATCAAATGGATGTGAAAACAACATTTCTTAATGGGGAGTTAGATGAAGAGGTGTATATGACACAACCTGAAGGGTTTGTGGTTAATGGTCAAGAAAAGAAGGTGTGTAAATTGAATAAGTCGTTGTATGGACTGAAACAAACTCCTAAACAATGGCATCAAAAGTTTGATCAAGTTGTGCTAGCTAGTGGATATAAAATAAATGAATATGACAACTGTATTTATAGTAAATTCCATAATGGAAAAGGCATTATGATTTGTTTATATGTTGATGATATGTTAATATTTGGTACTGATCTAGATGAGGTGGAAAAAACTAAGAGTTTCCTCTCTAGTAATTTTGATATGAAAGACTTAGGGGAAGCCGATGTGATACTAGGGATTAGAATAATAAGAGATGGTGAGAACATAGGTTTATCCCAATCTCACTATATAGAAAAGGTGTTAAAGAAATTTAATGAATTTGATTGTCAATCTGTTGTTACTCCCTTTGATCACAACACTAATTTAGTACCAAATAAAAGTTGTCCAGTAGCACAACTTGAATACTCAAAAGTAATTGGATGCTTAATGTATGCCATGACATGTACTAGACCAGACATTGCATATGTTGTTGGGAGACTAAGTAGGTATACAAGTAATCCAAGCAAAGACCATTGACATGCTATCCGAAGAGTATTGAAATACTTGAAGGGGACAATGAATTATAGTTTGAACTATAATGGATATCCTTCAGTATTAGAAGGTTATACGGATGCCAGTTGGGTGACTTATACAGAAGATCATGCTTCAACAAGCGGTTGGGTCTTCAAACTTGGTGGGGGTGCTATTTCTTGGGGATCCAAGAAACAAACTTGCATTGCTGACTCCACCATGGCTGCAGAATTCATAGCATTGGCAGCAGGAAGCAAAGAAGCTGAATGGCTTAGAAATTTGATGTATGAGATACCAATTTGGCCAAAGCCAATAGCACCAATATCCATACATTGTGATAGTCAATCGACACTATCAAAGGCATATAGCCAGGTTTATAATGGAAAGTCCAGGCACATTGGGCTAAGACATAGCTATGTAAAAGATTTGATTATAAATGGAGTAATATCCATAGTCTTTGTGAAAACAGAGAGGAATCTTGCAGATCCTTTGACGAAAGGATTGACAAGGGATATGGTGTTGAAAACATCATTGGGGATGAGACTCAAGCCCATATCTACATGATCACCAATGGTGGAAACCCGACTCACACTTGAGTAGCATCAAGTCTTGAGTTCAATAGGCCAAAGTACACTATGAGAGTGATTGCAAGTACTTGACAAATAGATACATCCCAAGGTTTAAAAGTACTTGGAAACCATAAGGACAATAAAGAAAAGGGCGAGCTTTTGCTCTTAATGGACCTATAACACATATGTGCTGAGATGCCCAACTTATGGGGGTGCTTCTGGTAAAGTCCACCTATGTGAGAGTGAAGTGTGGCCGCTTCTTAGAGTTGGGCTTGACTCTGTAAGCTCTCATGAAAAGGATACACGACACAAGGCCTTATCAAATGTGTCACACTACCACGTCGTTCAATGGTACCGAGATTTCATGTGTAAGTCATGCACGCTTGTACTAATGAATATTTGGTTCAAAGCTTGTCTACCAAATTATTCGGGGATGAATGAAACCCATGGCTTACTAAGCAAAGGTTCAAATCGCCAAGATACCTTTGTCTGAAAGCATGCGATTTCCGGAATAATGGGATTTGGATTTATTTTGAAAATGGTGGGGGATTGTGAGAAATTTTCAAAATTCTTAAACGGTTAAATCTAATTAATGGCGCCTAATTGTCACTACTTGGTCGCGTAGCCTAGTGGTAGCGACTTCATTGGTTTAATGCCTTGGTTAGTGTTCGAATCCAATGTCCCTCATTTTTGTTGAATATTATGACCGTTGTTTAACGTTCTGGAAAAATAAAATGATAAAGTACTGTTGAGCAGATTCGAACCTGGCTCTGTGAGGGAAGGGACACATCTGTTGGCCACTAGGCCAATTGATGTCTTGTGTCAGTTAATGAACGTTAATATTACTTATCTATCGAATTTGACCGTTTTTGAAACTTTTGAAGAGTTGTTTCCTTTCACCAAGTGACATGAGTTGGTTTATAAATAAAACCATCTGCATGCAGTAATTGACACGAAAAACTCAGAATCTCTCAACCATTCTTCACTCCAAATCACCTTCTTTTCTCCCTTATGCGCAGAGAGAGTTAAGGAGACTATTGTTCTGTAAACTGCCATTGTCGATACGCTTGGTTTAGGGTGTGCAAACCAAACCAAGGTTCTCCATTGTATCCTGAAGGGGATTCGCCAGTTACACCTGTTGCATCCAATCTACGAGGAGAGATTGGTGGGGGTGAATCGAACCTAAAGCATTGTGTCCTCACACGCCTTGGAGATTGCGCATTACAATTATTTTCTTCTTCTTTGTTGCAGATCCATACCCAATTTTCCAACAATATTAAAACATGTTATTGATGGGGATAGTGAGTAGTATACTAAACTGGGACAGATGATCTTTATCCAAATCATTGGTGTAAATGCAGAGAAACGGTAAAATGACCTTAATTAAAAGGATAGGAAAAGGTTAAGTATAGAACTATTCTGATGAAATTAATAATAAATCAGCTGAATGTGTGAAAAGCCAACTTAGACTATGTATCAGAAGGTGAAAGTCACTTGGAAATAATTGTTCTTCATTCCAAGGCCTAGTATAGTAGTTAAGATTCCTTAACGATAAATACACAGCATGTTCATCCAAGTCAAATAATTTACCATGGTGGTGCACATGGGAAGGACATGGAACAAAGTCCAACTCTGACTGCTTTTCTACATGTAAAAAGGAAAAGCTACTGAAGGAAGAAAAGGTTCTTCCACATATGATCATGATGTTTTTTTATGACTCTGAATGAGGCCAACCATCACTAAAACTTCTACAGGATAATGACACCAAGGATCTCCCATTTCATGTGCTAGGACAATAGCACGAGACAATTTTGACTGTGGGATTGAG
Source organism: Sophora flavescens (assembly GCA_030762895.1). Lineage (NCBI taxonomy): Eukaryota > Viridiplantae > Streptophyta > Magnoliopsida > Fabales > Fabaceae > Sophora > Sophora flavescens. The sequence continues at coordinate 165,118,636 of CM061066.1, read as the reverse complement.
AGAAGAAGTTGCACGTTGGTGGGTCTATTGATGAAAGAGTTGGTACCTTTCCTAAGATTGAGCCGTGGATGCTGTCCCCTAGTACAACTTTTTTGGTAAAAGTAATGTTACACACACAGTTATATAAATTACCTTATATTTATACAGTTTTCATGGTCTAATACTCTAAATTATAATTTATTCAATTTATGTTGTACACATTTATATTCTGACACACTAAGGCACTTAAGTGTTGTGAAATAAACATTTACCTTTTGGTAATTGATTACAGCCAATAGAGCAGTAAAATGGGTCGTGGGGTTCTCACAGTGGACAGTTCCAGACTGTGAGACTTGACACAGAAATTGTGGATATATATTAGGCTGCTAGTAACAAGCTTTGGTTCACTTCACAGGTACGGTAGCCATGGGGGAATTCAAGCACTTTGTAATTGTTAAGTTCAAGGAAGGTGTTGCAGTTGAAGAGCTAACCAAAGGGATGGAGAAGTTGGTCTCAGAGATTGATGCTGTCAAGTCCTTTGAATGGTATGTTTTCTGCATTTATCTGTTTGGTCACCTTGTAGATTGGAGGAGAAAGCATTAACTCTCTTAAGTATATAAGGCTATAATATAAGCACAAGTAACTAAGGATTTTATAATCCTTTTGGACATTCTATATATTTCTCATTCATTCTATTTAGCTTAGTACATATATTTGTAATGTATTTAGCATCATTATATGCATCCATTTGTCTTAAGCAGGGGAAAGGACATTGAAAGCTTAGATGTGTTGAGACAAGGATTTACTCATGCCTTCTTGATGACATTCAACAAGAAAGAAGATTTCACTGCATTTCAGAGCCACCCGAATCATATTGAGTTCTCAGCTACATTTTCAGAAGCTATTGAGAAGATTGTGCTGCTGGATTTCCCATCTACTCTTGTCAAGGCACCAGCATGATCCTGCAGATATTCCAGCAATAAAGATTCTCTATAAATGTTCAATCTTTTTTGTGTATGTGATGTGTGTGCTTATGCCCTCTATTTGTGGTTTAGTTATGGGTTGTTCCTGCCAGATCTTTTGCAATTTGAAATCGTAGTGTGACTTATGAGTGATATATAAACTATTTTGCCTTACTAATTGATGGATATAGTTGTTGGGTTGGTATTTCCAAATGCAAGTTCCCACTCAGTTTCTACTTCATCCTCATAGGTAACAGCAGATTTTCCAAGCCTGTGGAAAATAAAATAAACTTTTTGGTGTCTTAATTGATCAAGTGAAACGATTTAGAGTTGCAACAAACAGCTGTAGTCAAGGGGAAAATGGACCCCTTCGATTTCGATGGATTCACACATTCATGCTTTAGTACACAAACAGTTGTGATCAAGGAGAAAATAAATCCCTGCCGTCAATTTTCGACACATTCACACTTTAGTACATTGTTAGATTAATCACTAAAAGTGTTGAGAAAGTTTAAAATTGATCTGACAATGTACTAATATGTGAATGCATGAATGCATCAAAAATTGAATATAGAGAATCCAGATTCATTAACTTTATAAGTGAATGGCATCAACTGCCTTCCCTGAAAGAGCCTAAACATGAAAAGAAACAAATCTTTAAGAGGGCAGAGATGAGTATCAATGGTGCGGAACCATATGGCCCCAAGTTATATCCCATGTGGCCATGTCAAAAAGGCTTTTGCAGATCACAAAAAGAAAAGCCAATAGATTCCTAAAAGCAATATGACCTTTTTCTAGTTAAAAAAAAAAGGGTCATTAACCAGCCATGGGGTCAACTTGGAAATAGATTTCAAAGTAGTAGATTCTCGAACCCCCAACTTTATGCCTTAATATTTAGTCTCATCATGAAAGCAAAAACCACAAAGATTCAAAATTTGATCAATCAAGCATTGTGTTTTGCATTTGTAGACAAAAGGGATGAACATGAAGCCATTCAAGAAACTATATCTTGTCAAATATTCTTTGCTGGTCCTAAGTATCATATTAGGTACTTCTATTTTATTTTTTTGATAAGCAAAGAAATGTATTAAAACTTGAGTACAACAAAAAAAGTAACAACGAAACAGTGTAATTAGAATACAAGATGTACAAGATGAAACAACATCAGTATGATTATTACACTATCCTAGCCACCCAAAAACTAACAGCAACATGGACCAAAAACCACCAACAGCCTAGCTGGCCTCAACTTCTATTACCCAACATAATGGTGATATCAAAACTCAAACATCATCATTCTTGAATCCAAACTCTTCTATATCAAATCTATTAAGTAGCATCACACTATGCAGGTCTCAGAACCTCTACTTGAGAACAACTCTTGGCCTTTTCCAAGTTTCTTCAGTTGATTACAATGCTAGATTACTAACCATCTCTCACTCTTGTTTCTCTTCTCTCCAATACGTTTCTCCTCTTGCTGTCACTGCTGGTTTCCCTTCTCCTCCACACCTAACTCACTTCTTCTCTTCAACTGCTCAAGCAGAAGAGATTTCATTACACCATTCATGCAAAATTGCATAGGCTTAGACGAATGTGTAGCTGATGCTTCAATGTCTTCTAGGATTCAAGAGCATGAGAAAAAGCCTTATTCATGTTTAGTTATTGAAGATATGCAAAAAGTCCATAAGGGTTTTCATCCTGAACATTTGAACTTCTCTCACTATAGCTGGGTGCATAGAAGTTCTTCAGATGGTGAAGGATACAAATTGGGAACAAGAATGTCTTTTGATATTATTCCAGATCATGTACAGAATCTATGCAGAGAGTGTGAGAAACCTAATGGAAACTGTGGTGTTGGGTTGAAGTGTTTATGCCATGCAAAAGAGTGTAGTGAGTATATTGATCTCTAACATGAACAAACTACAAAATTAAATTTTTTTTTTTTTTTGCATCCATTTGTTTAATTTATTTTGCTTTCATTCAAATGGGTTGGTGACTCTGATGATATTTTTGCAGAAGACAAGCTCACCTCTGAAAGTGGGTCCAAAAAATCTATTGGTATTGGTAATGTTCTTTTCTGTTTCCTTTCTTTCATTAGTGCTGTAGCCTTCTTTATGGATGTCTAGACAAGCTTATGTGGGGATTGAATTCTCAGGTTAGAGTACTTTGTTCCATTTAATAAAGTTATAACCTAATCTGTTGACTGTACCTGGCACATTAATGATATCAATACACTTGAAAAGTGGATGGTATAAGAAAATTTATGTTCTTCTGATACAACCCTGAATTTGATACACTAAATAACTTAGGATTTGTTTCCTTTGTTTTCGGTCTTCGTTTTCTCTTTTCAAAAATATTACAAAATTACCATCATGTTTTCATTATGTTTCCTGTTTTTAGGAATTTGTACAGGAAACACCAATACAATTTGTACACAAACAGGTCCTTCATTTTTATTTCAGCAGGACATACATGTGTGTCTGTTGAATGTAGTGGCAAACTAGCAATGAAATTTCAATTTGTTGAGTGTCCATGAAAGAATAGAAGCAGATTATTCTGCAGTTTATTCTTTTTCTTTCTCCTGTTATTTAGGCAGTACCATTCAATTATTCGAGATGCATATTGGACCATGAGCATTCTCCGAGGGAGTAAAATATTAGACAGAGCAGTCGTGGTTAGTCACTTAGTCCTACCAATGTAATTCCTTATTCCTCTTCTTACTTCTCAGTTCTCACGCCACCCTACCCCTTCTTCCTAATCCTACTGCTTCACCTTTTGCTCCTCTCCATCATTCTCATCTTTTTCTATGACTAGAAGACTTGCTCCTCTCCTGGAATTCTCCTGAGCACATCATAGCAACTGTAGATTTCAATTTTAGGGTGTGTGTGGGATGATTAGTAATGGAGTGATGTAGTGAAAATTCATTAACTCATTGTTTGAGAGTTTATTCATTAATGGATTAATGGAGTGAGATGGTAACCCAAACCACTCCATTCAATCCAAAACCTCTCATTTTCATATGCTCCAAATTGGGGGTTAGGGATTTTCTTTCGTTCCTTCGTTAAACTTCCAAACATTGAAGTGTGGTGCTCTTAGATTTCCACTCCACTTCATTACTAATCATTCCATTATTAACTCCTCCACTTCATCCCCTAGAAAAATTCACTTCCAAACATAGTTAACTATTAATACTAACAAATAAAATGTTCAAGAGAAATTTGTTTGAAGATAAGTTAATCGACAAAGCAACATGGATACAACCAGACAAGTTAAACATAATAAAATAAATCAATAGATTTAACAAACAAAAGTAAAATGAAAGCAAAGAAGGTAAATAAATTAAACCTCATTTGAGAATACCGAGGGACTCAAATATTTTAAAATTTCTATTTTATCATTTTTACTTTTTTTATTTGTTAATATGCAATGTAAGAAAGCAAGGATATATAACAACTATAAGATCAGGGGTTGCAGTTATTTTATAAATACACAAGGCTAAAAATTGAAACTTCATATATTTAGCAAAAGGATACAACCCAACTCCTTGTCTTCGAAATCTATGGAAAGAAATAAAGAAATTTCTCTATCTTGGTTCCAACACTAAGATAGATACTTCGTTGGTTGAACAATATATCTTTTGTCCAGAAGTAGATTCTTCCTCAACTGAAACCTTTTCTGTTAAGAATATAGGCTCTTTGTTGTGGTAATGTATTATCACTAGTTAGCATTACCAGCATAGATGACATAGTTGGTCTATCATCTGGATGATGTTGCACACATAAAAGACCTATGTGAATGCATCGTAAGACTTCAGATTGAACATATAAGCCATTGGGATGCACTCTTTCCACAATCTCCATGCCTACAACATTCCATGACAATTATTAACTACCGCACTTAACTATTTGGAAGTTGAAGTTATTTTTGTTACTTACATGACCTATAAGATTGTAGCTGTGGTTTGAATAGGAAAGTCCTTCATTTTTCTTTCCTTATAATCTTTAACAATAAAATTCCAAAGCTATATACACCAGATTTGAGAGAGAATATCCCATCAATTGCATATTCAGGTGTCATATAGCCACTGAAAGAAATAACACATGTATTAATAATGTGAGCTTCTATATGTACAATATGATTTTATCATCACTTATGTATTAAAGAAGCTTAACAAAAAGAAAAACGTATTAAATATATATACTTACTATGTACCAACAACTTTGTTTGTGTTCCCTTTAATTTGATCACCTCTACACATTCGGGCCAAGCCAAAATTAGAAATTTTCGGATTCATATCATCATCTAATAAAATATTATTTACTTTTAAATCTCTACGAATGACCCTTACCCTTAATCTAGAGTCATGGTGAAGGTAAATAAGCCCTCGAGCAATTCCACTTATAATGTTGAACCGCCTAGACCAATTTAGAATTTACTTCGAGAAGAATCTGCAGTAAAATTATAAATTTATGTTATCTTCATTAATCTTCAAATATAATAACAAAAAAGAAATTATAGAGTTAACAAGTTTTCTCAAAGATACTAACCAAAAAGAAAGAAGTCTAAGCTTTTGTTGGGCATATATTCATAGATGAGTAATTTCTCCTGTTCTTCAATGCAAAAGCCAAGGACCTTAACCAGGTTCCGATGTTGGAGTTTGGAACAAAATATAACCTCCTTCTTAAATTCTTTTATTCCTTGTGTAGAGCTATTCGAAAGCCTTTTTACTGCGATATCTTGTCCATCCGATAATGTGTCCTTAATCACATTTGTAAAAGATTTTCATCATGAATAAAAAGAGTCAGATTAACTTGTCCTTTGTTCTTAACCATTAATTAATAGGCAACATGTTACATATACATACCCTATACACAGGACCAAAACCACCTTTGCCGAGCTTGTTGTCATTTGAGAAGTCATTAGTGGCAAATGCTATTGTACCAAAGTCAAACAGAGGTAATTCCATACCTTCTTGTTTGCTTTCGTGTTTCTTCACTTTTGCCTTGACTATACCCACTTTCACTAAAATAAACAAGACAGTAAAATTATAAAGCACTCCAAAAATACAAGCCTTGCCCTATGCACATATTGAGGCTTTTACTCGAATGGATAGAGTAATGTTATTTTGACACTAACATTGAACACCAAGGGGGGACACCCTACTTTTTAGTAGGCCAATAACTACTTTACTCTTTCTATCTATTTATTTCATTGGTTCATAACCTACTAAAAAAAAAATGAAACTTGACTTATGAAAGTAATAATCGTGAAAGTTACCTCTAGATTTGGTTTTTCTTCTCCAACAAATAATCGTGAATACTAAAAGCATCACAATAATTGATACTGCTATATGTTAGAAAATGGGGTATGGATCTGCAACAAAGAAGAAGAAAATAATGGTAATGCGCAATCTCCAAGGCGTGTGAGGACACTAGGCTTTAGGTTCGATTCACCCCCACCAATCTCTCCTCGTAGATTGGATGCAACAGGTATAACTGGTGAATCCCCTTCAGGATACAATGGAGAACCTTGGTTTGGTTTGCACACCCTAAACCAAGCGTATCGACAATGGCAGTTTACAGAACAATAGTCTCCTTAACTCTCTCTGCGCATAAGGGAGAAAAGAAGACGATTTGGAGTGAAGAATGGTTGAGAGATTTTGAGTTTTTTCGTATCAATTACTGCATGCAGATGGTTCTATTTATAGACCAACTCATGTCACTTGGTGAAAGGAAACAACTCTTCAAAAGTTTCACAAACGGTCAAATTCGATACATAAGTAGTATTACGTTCATTAACTGACACAAGACATCAGTTGGCCTAGTGGCCAACAGATGTGTCCCTTCCCTCTCAGAGCCAGGTTCGAATCCGCTCAACAGCACATTATCATTTTATTTTTTCAGAACGTTAAACAACGATCATAATATCCAACAAAAATGAGGGAAATAGGATTCGAACACTGACCAATGAAGTCGCTATCCATAGGCTACGCGACCAAGTAGTGACAATTAGGCGCCATTAATTAGATTTAACCGTTTAAGATTTTTGAAAATTTCTCACAATCCCCCACCATTTTCAAAATAAATCCAAATCCTATTATTCCGGAAATCGCATGCTTTCAGACAAAGGTATCTTGGCGATTTGAACCTTTGCTTAGTAAGCCATGGGTTTCACTCATCCCCGAATAATTTGGTAGACAAGTTTTGAACCAAATATTCATTAGTACAAGTGTGCATGACTTACACATGAAATCTCGGTACCATTGAACGACGTGGTAGTGTGACACATTTGATAAGGCCATGTGTCGTGTATCCCTTTCATGAGAGCTTACAGAGTCAAGCCCAACTCTAAGAAGCGGCCACACTTTACTCTCACATAGGTGGACTTTACCAGAAGCACCCCCATAAGTTGGGCACCTCAGCATATATATGCTATAGGTCCATTAAGAGCAAAAGCTCACCCTTTTCTTTTTGTCCTTATGGTATCCAAGTACTTTTAAACCTTGGGATGTATCTATTCGTCAAGTACTTGCAATCACTCTCATAGTGTACTTTGACCACATTGAATTCAAGACTTGATGCTACTCAAGTGTGAGTTGGGTTTCCACCATTGGTGATCATGTAGATATAGGCTTGATTCCCATCCTTAATGATGTTTTTCCACATCATATTACTTGTCAATCCTTTCGTCAAAGGATGCAAGATTTCTTTTCGTCTTATAAAGACCCTGGATATTACTCTATTTGCAATTAGTTCCTCGACATAACTATGTCTTAGCCCAATGTTCCTGGACTTTCCATTATAAACCTGACTATATGCCCTTGATAGTATTGACTTACTATCCCATTGTATGGATACTGGCGCCATTAAAATTAGTATCCCATACAACAAATTTCTAAGCCATTCGATCTCTTTATTACTGCTGCCAATGCTATCAATTCTGTAGCCATGGTGGAACTGGCAATGCCGTCTTATTTCTTGAAACCCCAAGAAATAGAACCCCCACCATTTGTGAAGACTCAACTGCTTATTGAAGCATGATCTTCTTGTATAAGTCACCCAACTAGCATCCATGTAACCTTCTAATACTGAAGGATACCCATTATAGTTTAAATTTTAAACTATAGTTCATTGTCCCTCTCAAGTATTTCAATACTCTTCGGACAACATGCCAGTGGTCTTTGCTTGGATTACCTGTATACCTACTTAGTCTCCCTACAACATATGCAATGTTTGCCCGGGTACACGTCATGGCATATATAAACATCCAATTACTTTTAAGTATTCAAGTTGTGCTACTAAACTACCTTTATTTGGTACTAAATTAATGCTATGATCATATGGAGTAGTGATAGGTTAACAATCAAAGTGATTAAATTTCTTTAATACCTTTTCTACATAGTGAGATAGGGGTAAACCTACATTCTCACCATCTCTTATTATTCTAATTCCTAGAATCACATCAGCTACCACTAAGTCTTTCATATGAAAATCTCTAGATAAGAAACTCTTAGTTTCTTCTACCACCTAGACCAGTACCAAAGAACAACACATCATTAACATACAAACAAATCATGACCCCTTTTCCACTATTGAATTTACTATAAATACACTTGTTAGATTTATTTATTTTATATCCATTAACTAGCACAACTTGATCAAACTTTTGATCACATCGCTTATGATCTTATTCTAGTCCATACAATGACTTATTCAATTTACACACTTTCTTTTCCTGACCATTATCCATAAACCCTCCAGGTTGTGTCATATACACCTCTTCATCTATTTCCTCATTTAGGAATACCACATCCATTTGATGGATGACAAACTTATAGATGGATCCAAGTGCCAATAGCACTCTAATTGAGGCAATTCTTGCCACAAGTGTATATGTATCAAAATAGACAATTCCTTTTGTGTAAATCACTTAGCAACTAATCTTGTCTTAAACTTATCAATGGTCCTGTCTACCTTCATTTTCCTTTTGAAAATCCATTCACAACCTATAGGTTTAGAACCAAGTGGGAGGTCTACTAATTTGTACATTTTATTCCCCATTTATTGAGTCCATTTATTCTTGTATAGCCTCCTTCCAGAAAGCGACAACTTGAGACTTTATTTGCCTCTTCAAATGTCTATGGATAAAGCTTCCTGTAAAATAATAGATTGGTCCATAACTGTCTATGGACTCTCTTGTTCCTTCAACAAGGAACATGAAAAAATTGGTCTGTACGTTTTTCTTTTCTTTTCTAGGTATCTAAATTCTTCTAAGTTCTGACCCTTCCAAAGTATCTTTATTAGATACATTGATTTACGGAATATGTTCATTCCTATGAACATTATCACCGTGACTTGGAATTGAGTTAAACCTATCTTTTGAAAGATTGTATCCTATACTCAATTATTGTATTTACAGGATATAAGTCATTAGATTCGATAACCATGAATCTATATGCTTTGCTATTTTTAGCATAGCACAGAAACACATATTCAATTCACCTTTCACTTAATTTATTTATTTTGGTTCAAGAACTTCTATTATTGCCCTACAACCACTGACTATGAAATAGTTGAGATTTGGCTTTCTATAATTCAAGAGCTCATATTGGGTTATCATGTTCATTTTGTTTGGAACTATAACTAACTAACAAGCCTTCAACATGGCTTCTCCCCAATATCATTTTGCTAGACCATAATAGGATACCATGATTTTTATCATTTCTTTTAATATCCTATTTTCATCTTCAACTAATATTAATTTGTTATGGGGAATAAGATTTGGACAACTATTCCAGTAGACTCAAACTAACTAGGGTTATAAAATTCTCCTATTCTTATAACTCCTAAAAGCATTTAATAAATGCCATATGACAATCAATTTCAATTTACCCACACTATATAATAACATAAATAATCATCAAAACTAATGGGTAATTGAGAATATTCATTTCCTTAACAGTTACTAACAAGCATTCAAAATAATTTTAAATCATATATGCTAGATATAAACAAAAATAATTAACCAATTATTCCAGATACATATACAATATCAAAGAACATACTGGCAAGTTATCTGTCCCTGGCCTAGTGGCAAGCTTGTCAAACTTCTTTGATCCTGCCAATGCATCTCGGATTCAAATCCCTCCGCGTGCACTTTTTCATTCAAAACATTTTATTTACAAAAGAAAATGTTCAAAACCACTAGTTCTGAGATTTGAACTCGAAACCTGCAGGAAAGGAGAGCAGCATTCTACCGCTAGACCAACGTACCGATTGGTACTAGTGATGAACCGATTTATATAGTTAACTTTAACCAAAACGCAACTTTCCAATAAAATGCGACTTTTGGGTATCACTTCCTGCTTCCAACCGTGTTAATTAAACCCATTTTGTAGGAAACTGGGTTCACAAGACTCACTCCCTTTTTTTTTTGGTCATTCTATCCCAATCTAAACTTATTTTCATTGTCTTCATTTATTGAATTTATGTTTAAACATGTTCTATTATAAATCTAAATAATTATCATAATAGAAAACAAACAAATAATGATCAAATATCATTTTCCAGTTTTCTATATCATTCCTCTATGGAAATCCATGTTCATTTTGACAACGTAGAACAATTCAAAAACACATCCAAAACATTTATGCTTTCTACAAAAGCAATAAATAATTTTCATCTTATATTCACAAAATCATGCCCTCATAATATAAGGTTGTCTATTTTAAAAAATAATTGGTTCTTACATGGATCAAATCCATTAATACATGCACTTGATATAATCATGTATATATATCTAAGACCTTTCTATCAAAATAGAGCAACATGCATGCATGCACCATAAACCAAACATATTAATGTTCATCAAAACTCACATACTTGAGTGTATTCTAAGAATCATGCATCTAAGGATCTAATACCACATGTTAATTTTAACACAAACAAAGAATGCCTTTAGCATTGTACACACATGAATTTAGAACACCAAGTATAACATAGCCATGAAAAGTAATTGTGTACCTTTCACCTTGGTCAAAAATAAACATATTTTGATGAAGCATATGACTACTCATCTATTCTTTCTTGTAAGAAGACCATGCATCTCTTTCTCCCAACGAACGGAGTTACCACCTTCGACCCTCTCAACTTTGACTAAGTCTAATGTTATCTCCCTCAATGTTGCAACCATTTTAACAAAACAAAAATCGAACCTAAAGATTGTTGGAAAATGGGGTATGGATCTGCAACAAAGAAGAAGAAAATAATGGTAATGCACAATCTCCAAGGCGTGTGAGGACACTAGGCTTTAGGTTCGATTCGCCCCCACCAATCTCTCCTCGTAGATTGGATGCAACAGGTGTAACTGGCGAATCTCCTTTAGGATACAATGGAGAACCTTGGTTTGGTTTGCACACCCTAAACCAAGCGTATCGACAATGGCAGTTTGCAGAACAATAGTCTCCTTAACTCTCTCTGCGCATAAGGGAGAAAAGAAGACGATTTGGAGTGAAGAATGGTTGAGAGATTTTGAGTTTTTTCGTATCAATTACTGCATGCAGATGGTTCTATTTATAGACCAACTCATGTCACTTGGTGAAAGGAAACAACTCTTCAAAAGTTTCACAAATGGTCAAATTCGATACATAAGTAGTATTAACGTTCATTAACTGACACAAGACATCAGTTGGCCTAGTGGCCAACAGATGTGTCCCTTCCCTCTCAGAGCCAGGTTCGAATCCGCTCAACAGCATATTATCATTTTATTTTCCAGAACGTTAAACAACGGTCATAATATTCAACAAAAATGAGGGAAATAGGATTCGAACACTGACCAAGGCACCCAACCAATGAAGTTGCTACAGGCTACGTGACCAAGTAGTGACAATTAGGCGCCATTAATTAGATTTAACCGTTTAAGATTTTTGAAAATTTCTCACACTATAACGGTACTTGTGACCACAACTACCATTTTCCTTGAACCATCTTTTGCTTCTTGGTTTGCTAGACAGAGAAATGACCAAAATACACAGTCAATAACAAAAGTTAGAAAAACATATAAAGCATTAATGCATTGTAAGTTCCTTTTATCAAAAGCTGTTGAGTTAAAAAACGTAGTTAAAGTGTTGAGTTTGGTTAATGGATATATCAAGGTGTCACAACTCATTAATCATCTATCAAACATCATTAACCATGATTTTTAAGTGTACAAATATGCATCTATATATTTGAACACCTTAGAATCGTGGTTAATGACATTCAAAATCATGGTTAATGAAATTTCGTTGATGGTTACTGAACTACGACACCTTGATATATTTATTAGCCAAATTCAACACTTCATTAACTACATCTTTGAACTACGTTAACCATGAAAATTGTTCTTAAATTTCGTTGTTCAACTAACATTTCTCACATAAAATCCCATACCTGTTTCGGAGGCAGAGTATCTAACATACACGTCTTGCCCAAAATCTGGTAGCAATCTCATGTCCAAAAGATCACCGAACCATATGACACAACCATTTCCATCATCAGTGGTGTGTGTGTAGGCATAAGCAGTACAAGAACAATTTTCCCAGCATCTTCCCCTGCATTCCTCAAGTGTCATACTTCTATTAATCCATGTTTTTTTAGTGTCTGGCACCTTGAAATTTTGTAGTTTGATGAAGTCATCTTTATTCTTCTCCCTACAGCTCCATTTTCCACGACGTACGCATCCAGTACTCCAATTTTGAGGCGATTTTGGCGTGAATCCACTTAAACACTCAACACATTAGGGACTCATATTCATCCATCAGAGCACAATACCCAAATGAACCACAACGGTTATAGTTGTCACATTCATCTCTTGGAACATTCAAATACGACTTCCATGTTTGGTTTCATTCACCCCACATGAAGTGCTGAAGTTCATAAACGGTTTGGTTGATGGCAATTCTTGAAATCAAAGACTGATCCCTTGGTTTGTATGCGAAATAATACTCGTCCTTGTTGAACACAAAATCAACATTGAACGATGGACGACGCTTCAGTTTTTGTTTAGCACCGTATCGAATTCCATTCCAAGGACCACTTCTGTATATGATTAATGATGATGAGCCATTCCACATCTCCATTTCAGGAATGCCGCTTCTTGTGAAGCCATAAGTAAGGTGACCTGCACATGGATCGTCCCAATTCTTCCAAGCTGTTAAGTGTCCGTTAAGGCCACCTGACAGTGATTTAGATGCTCTAAAATTCTTCTCAGCCAAACACATCAACAAGCACATAATGCAGCTGCTATAATATCTGCTTCAGTTGTAGATAAGCTAACCACATGCTGTTTCTTTGATATCCAAGAAATCACACCACCTCCCAACAAGAAAGCATAACCAGATGTGCTCTTCCTGTCTTCAAGATCCCCTGCATAATCACTGTTAGTATAAGCAAATAATTCTTCATTTCCTCCAGCTTTGTAGAAAATTCCCAGATTTTGAGTGCCTTGTAAATATCTCAAAATTCGCTTTGCAGCCAAAAAGTGATTCTCTATGGGATGCTCCATAAAGCGACTTATCAAACTGACAGAATGTGCAATGTCTGGTCTTGTAGCTGTAAGATACATAAGGCTTCCAACAAGCTGCTTAAACAGAGTGCTATCAACCTCTGCTCCTTTGTCTGCTTTCAGCAACCTACTACCTGGAACAATAGGATTCTTCATTGGATTACAGTCAGGCATATTAAATCTGTTCAGCATATCCTTAATGTATTTTTTTTTTTGCCCAATGAAAATGCCATTACAGCCCTGCAAAACTTCAATGCCCAAAAAATATCCCATCTTGCCTAAGTCAGACATTGCAAACTCATTCATCATCATAGTTTTAAACTCTTGAAACGTCAACTCATCATTACCAGTATATATAAGATCATCTACATAAACACACACAATTAAAATTTCACCTTTCTCCTTATTCTTCATAAATAAAGTGTGTTCATGTGGACATTTCAAAAAATCATTAGCTGCAAAATAAGACTCCAGGTTGCTGTACCAGGCCCTAAGAGCCTGTTTAAGGCCATATAAGGCCTTTTTGAGCTTGCATACTTGGTGCTCACGTCCTTGAAATACATAACCTGGTGGTTGCTCCAGGTAGACATCTTCATTGATTGTCCCATGCAAGAAAGTTGATTTAATATCAAGCTGATAAATACTCCATCTCCTTACAGCTGCCAATGCAACAACAGTTCTGATGGTTTCAAGGTGCAAAAAGCTCTCTATAATCTATGCCTTCCTCTTGAGTGTAGCCTTTTGCTACAAGTCTAGCCTTGAATTTGTCAATTTCCTCGGTTTCCTTCAGCTTAGTCTTGAAAATCCACTTGACGCCTACAACTTTGCAATTTGGTGGTGGATCAACCAACTCCCATGTATCATTTCTCTGAATAGCTTGAATTTCAGCATCCATTGCATCCCTCCAATGCTGACTTTTTGATGCTTGGTCATATGTTATTGGATCTGCACCTGCAAACAGGGCAAAATTGATAGCATCTTCCTCAGTTAAATCATCACATGTGACATAATCTCTCATCCATGTCGGTGGTCTTCGAATCCTTCCTTCAACTGGAGTTCCTGAAGCTCCCAAAACAGAAGAATCAGACATGTTTTGAGTGGAGTTTGGAGCTGCTTGATAAGCCTCTGGCTTATCTAGTTTTATAACTAGTAAGACCATGGCTTTTGTGCTAATTATTCAAGTTCAATCTCGTTTTCGCCCAAATTGGCCTTGTTTTGTTCCTAAGTTAGACTTTGACTCGTTCTAGACATTTTTAGTAGTTTTTAGTCTATTTTGAATAGAATTACACTTTTTGTTTCTTTTTATTGTTTCAGGTTAGAAGTGAAGCTCTGAGAGTCAAGGAAAGTCAAGAAACAGTGGAAATTGCCATTCTGGAGATACTCGCCCCGCGAGTGGATGCTCGCCTCGCGAGCCTGAAGATCGGCTAAGCAGCAACAGTCATCCTTTCTGTCTCGCCTCGCGAATCATGAAGACCCTGGAGGACAGAGACCATCACGGCCTAGCCGTGATGAAGGTCACGGCTGTGAAAGACTAGGATTTGAAGCATCGCCACGCGAAACATACTCCCGCCTCGCGAGAGTCCAATTTGAAAGCGCGCCAATTTTAATATTCGCCTCGCGAGATCATGTTCGCCTCACGAGCGCGCGCAGATCCTGAATCCTATATATTGCTGTTTTAGGGCAGAATTTGGGAGCTTTTGGTTAGCCACTGATTTTGTAGCGTTTAGGACGATTCCTTATATTTCTGGAGCTGCGTCTCCCTTTTCTTTTCTTATTTTTATTTTTAGGATGAATTCCGATTGTTTGTCTGTCTTTACGAGCATGAGGAACTAATCCCCTCGTCTAAGGGAACAATGAAACCACCCATGGCGGTGTAGATTCGATGTGATGTATGTCTTTCTCCCTTATCGTAATTAATGTTTTCCAATTCTGATTTGATTGCGTTGATCATATGCATGCGTGATTGACTAGTTAAACGTGATGAGGCTTAGGAGGCAATTCGCATTTTAGAACTTGAATTGGGATCATCGATCGAATATTGCACGGGAGTGAGTAGGAGATCGGTGCAACCTCATAGGAACCAGGTTTAATAGAGTTTGATGATTAGGGTTATGAGACCTGATAAGCCTCTGGCTTATCTAGTTTTATGACTAGATGAACTAGGGTTCATGTGCCTATTTATTCGAGTTCACTCTCGTTTTCGCCCAAATTTGCCTTGTTTTGTTCCTAAGTTGGACTTTGACCCATTTTGCGTATTTTGTGTAGTTTTTAGGTTATTTTGAATAGAATTACGCTTGTGGGTGCTTTATTTGTTTCAGGTTAAATAAGTGAAGCTCCGGGAGTCAAGGAAAGTCGAAAATCAGTGGAAATTGCAAGTCTGGAGACACTCGCCTCGCGAGTGTATGCTCGCCCTGCGAGCGTGAAAGTCAACAAAGCAGCAAAAGTCATCACTTCAGTCTCGCCACGCGAGAGGTGTCTCGCCTCGCGAGATCATGAGGACCTGCAAGACAGAGACCATCACGGCCAAGCCGTGATGAAGACCACGCCCGTGGCAGTTTAAGGTTTGAAGTCTCGCCCCGCGAGAAGAATCTCGCCCCCCGAGAGTTTGAAGACCCTGGAAGTCAGAGACCATCACGGTCCAGCCGTGATGAAGCTCACAGCCTAGAATTGAAGACTCACCCCGCGAACACACTTTCGCCTCGCGAGAGTTCAAATTGAAAGCGCGCAAATTTTAATTCTCGCCTCGCGAGCGAGCGCAGATCAGGAATCCTATTTAAAGGCTGTTGCAGATCAGATTGGGGAAGAGAACTGGAGGAGGCTGTAGGGCTTTTGGAGGGCCGCGAATCCTAGTAGTTTTCCACTGTTTAGAGTAGCGTTTAGGGTAATTTCTTTTCTCTTTGGAGCTGCGTCTCCCTTTTTCTTATGGAGATTATGTCCGATTGTTTGTCTATGAGCATGAGGAACTAATCCCCTCGTCCGAGGGAACGATGAAGCCACCCATGGCGATGTAAATCCGATATGATGTATGTCTTTCTCCTTTAATTCAATTCTTGTTTTCCGATTCTGTTTTGATTGCATTGATCATATGTTTTGCGTGGTTGATTTGTTAAACGTGTTTGAGGCCGAACGGCGATTCGCGTTTTAGAACTTGAATTGGGATCACTAATCGAATATTGCACGAGAGTGAGTAGGAGATTAGTGCAACCTTATAGGGAACAAGAATTAACCAAATTCGAGATTAGGATTATGAGACCTAGTAAGTAATTAATCCAATCGTCGAATACGTCCTAATGAGCACGAGAGTGGATTTAGGAGAATTTGGGGGTCCCGGTTGACATCGTAATTGAACTTAGGGAGGAATTCATCATCACTTGGGTATGCATGTTGGGTAGGTGGATTTGTGACCTTGGACATTTTAATTTCTGATTTTTAGTTAATTATTTCATTAGATTTGTTAATTGAATTTTAGATATTAATCTCTCTCTCAACCACCTTCTGTAACTTGATCGAACATATCTGATTTCCCGCGGATTAGTCGAATTGGTAGCCCAATCCCTGAGTTCGACCTCGGTAATTACTTACCGTGTTTATTTTATTACTTGCGACGACCCGGTACACTTGTCGGCGTAACAACAAGTTTTTGGCGCCGTTGCCGGGGATTGGCACAACCAATTTCTCTGATTCTAGGGAAGTTTGATTATTTGGTTAAGTTATTTTTCTTTTATTTTAATTTTATTTTTATTTACCATTATCTCTCTACTTCTTTGATTCCACTTGGTCTTGCCTTGTTTTGTATGCGAGGTACACGAAGGAATGCTTCCGGGTTGCGAATATTGTGATGGGAACCATGACACTTGGAGTTGTCCGTTCTACTTCCCTCAAGTATATGTGGAACCATGGCATAATGACAGCGTGCCCCAGAACAACTATCAGAGTCAGAATCAGTATTGGGGTGATATGAGTAGAGACCATCCGGATGTCGCTTGGAGTAATGCTGACGATGGTCTAGCCTGGCAACCACAACCTCAACAGAATTGGCAACCACAACCTTGGGAGTTGGCTCTTGAGAAGTTGAGTGCGACACTTGAGAAAGTGTCAATCAATACAAACGCATCCATTGATAGGATGGCCACATCATTTGAGAAGGCGAATGCGGCATTAGAGATGAAGATTGCCCAACTCGCAAGGCAAATAAATGAGCATCCCCCAGAGACTTTCCCAGTTGATACCGAGAACGATCCTAAGAACCAATGCAATGCCACAACAACTAGAAGCAGTGGGGTATTGGGATATGACTGGGATGTAAGTAGTTCTCAGGGAGTTGAGGAAGAACTGCCACATGTTGAGGAAGAACAACCGGAGGAAGAGGAATTGACAAGCAACAAGGCCCCGGAACAAAGGGGTAGAGATCAAGATGAAGATAAAGTGGCAGAGGATTTCACCATGCTTGCCAAGCAACCTAATTTTGATGCGTTAAATAAATATGTCGGCTTGCATGCATGTGTGGACACCGGTAAGATAGACCCTCCCACTTGTCTGGCACACTTCCTCGTGAAGACATCATTTGGCCCGAGAGGAAGTGAGTTCATCAGTACGGAGGTCAATGGAGTTTTCACACTCAGGCTTGGTGGAAGTATGGATGGAGTCGTATTGCTCCTGCGAGGGCCACTTCATAAACCATGGGATCCGGGTGGAGGATCTCACATGATGAGCATCTCTTGGCCTTTGTACCACAGACTATGGGATCCAGGTGGATGCTTCTTAATAAGTCAGGCTCGGGACGTTAAACAAGCGCTTCTTGGGAGGCAACCCAAGCTAGGTATCTCTCTCTTTTCCTAACTTTTGTTTTGTTTTTGCTTTTTGTTTTGTTTTTGTTTGTCGCTCTTGAATAATTTGAGAAGATCAAGAGTTTTTGTATGAAATGTCGTGTCGGCAAGCTTGTTGGGTTTTGATTAAATTGAGCATAGATTGATTGCATGAATTATTAGACCATTGATGATTCCCCCTAGGTTCTGAAAATAGAAAAGTTGATCCCCACTTAAAAATTGAAAATTGAACTTTGAGAACTTTGTTGTGATTACTTGATTTATGATAAGTTTGGGGTGAGGGGGATGCACACACTAGGAATCGTATCTCGGTCAAACAATTTGCAAAATGTCCAGGTGAGGATTTGAGCCTCCAACTCTGTTTTTGAATGTGTGAATCACTGTTAAGTTGCATTTTCCCGAATTTGCTTGAATCTCTTTATGGTTTGCATGTTTATGTGTTGCATCAAATGATTTAGGCAATTTTCTTTGAAAAACCACTTGGCCTAAAAAGGACCATCCCTAATGCATGTTCCCTATTTAGCCAAATTGAGCCCAATTGACCTATTGTTTCTTGATGACCCTACATTACGAGCCAAAATCTGAAAAACCATGTTAACCCAATCTTAGGATTAGGAGAGCATGGAAATGAGCAAGAGAAAGGTTGTGAGAAACTAAGTTTGGGGTGGCTACGAGGTGATATGTCATATTGGGATGAGAAAAAGAAAATAAAGGTTGACCCAAGGCAAAAAGAAAAGAAAAGAAAAGAAGAAACAAAAAAATTGCCAAAAGAAAAGGGGCAAAACAAAAAGATTAGCAAGGAAAAGGATGTACTCACCCGAGCCCAAATGAAAAAAAAAAATGGAAAAAGGAATTTGAGTGGAAAAAGTGTCAAAATGCTCATGCTCTCTTAGTTCCTAGGGACTTAAGCTTAAATATCCTTCATTATCCTCCCCTGAGCCAGGCCCCATTACAACCTTTAAAAGACCCTCTGATGTTGCATACATGTTTTCGTGGGAACTACTTTTGAGATGAAAATCAAATTCATGGGAAGTGCTCTTGATAAGTGAAATTGAGTGAAAAGTTGATAACCTTGACAAACTTGAGCGAATGAGTGAAATTTTAAATGCCCTTGTGAGGAAGGCAATTGTTTGAGATAGGTGATCTTCCTTTGTGTATATCTCTGATCCTCAACTTAGAGTAATGATGGAATGAATGATAAATTCTCAATTGTTTAAAGTAGATGAATGTGGGGATTACATTTATGTAGGGGGGAGATCATTAGAGAAAAACTGTTTTGATTGCATTAAATTTGTGCGAAATCGATTGATTCCTTTAGGCTTGCCAAGTCTTGAGTCGTTTTTGAGTTTTAAGCTTTCTTGGGGACAAGCAAGGTTTAAGTTTGGGGTATTTTGATAAGCCTCTGGCTTATCTAGTTTTATGACTAGATGAACTAGGGTTCATGTGCCTATTTATTCGAGTTCACTCTCGTTTTCGTCCAAATTTGCCTTGTTTTGTTCCTAAGTTGGACTTTGACCCATTTTGCGTATTTTGTGTAGTTTTTAGGTTATTTTGAATAGAATTACGCTTGTGGGTGCTTTAGTTGTTTCAGGTTAAATAAGTGAAGCTCCGGGAGTCAAGGAAAGTCGAAAATCAGTGGAAATTGCAAGTCTGGAGACACTCGCCTCGCGAGTGTATGCTCGCCCTGCGAGCGTGAAAGTCAACAAAGCAGCAAAAGTCATCACTTCAGTCTCGCCACGCGAGAGGTGTCTCGCCTCGCGAGATCATGAGGACCTGCAAGACAGAGACCATCACGGCCAAGCCGTGATGAAGACCACGCCCGTGGCAGTTTAAGGTTTGAAGTCTCGCCCCGCGAGAAGAATCTCGCCCCCCGAGAGTTTGAAGACCCTGGAAGTCAGAGACCATCACGGCCCAGCCGTGATGAAGGTCACAGCCTAGAATTGAAGACTCACCCCGCGAACACACTTTCGCCTCGCGAGAGCTCAAATTGAAAGCGCGCCAATTTTAATTCTCGCCTCGCGAGAGTCTGCTCGCCTCGCGAGCGAGCGCAGATCAGGAATCCTATTTAAAGGTTGTTGCAGATCAGATTGGGGAAGAGAACTGGAGGAGGCTGTAGGGCTTTTGGAGGGCCGCAAATCCTAGTAGTTTTCCACTGTTTAGAGTAGCATTTAGGGTAATTTCTTTTCTCTTTGGAGCTGCGTCTCCCTTTTTCTTATGGAGATTATGTCCGATTGTTTGTCTATGAGCATGAGGAACTAATCCCCTCGTCCGAGGGAACGATGAAGCCACCCATGGCGATGTAAATCCGATATGATGTATGTCTTTCTCCTTTAATTCAATTCTTGTTTTCCGATTCTGTTTTGATTGCATTGATCATATGTTTTGCGTGATTGATTTGTTAAACGTGTTTGAGGCCGAACGGCGATTCGCGTTTTAGAACTTGAATTGGGATCACTAATCGAATATTGCACGAGAGTGAGTAGGAGATTAGTGCAACCTTATAGGGAACAAGAATTAACCAAATTCGAGATTAGGATTATGAGACCTAGTAAGTAATTAATCCAATCGTCGAATACGTCCTAATGAGCACGAGAGTGGATTTAGGAGAATTTGGGGGTCCCGGTTGACATCGTAATTGAACTTAGGGAGGAATTCATCATCACTTGGGTATGCATGTTGGGTAGGTGGATTTGTGACCTTGGACATTTTAATTTCTGATTTTTAGTTAATTATTTCATTAGATTTGTTAATTGAATTTTAGATATTAATCTCTCTCTCAACCACCTTCTGTAACTTGACCGAACATATCTGATTTCCCGCGGATTAGTCAAATTGGTAGCCCAATACCTGAGTTCGACCTCGGTAATTACTTACCGTGTTTATTTTATTACTTGCGACGACCCGGTACACTTGCCGGCGTAACAACAAGACCTAGTAAGTAATTAATCCAATCGTTGAATACATCCTATTGAACACGACAATGGATATAGGAGAATTTGGGGGTCCTGGTTGACATTGTAATTGAACTTAGGAAAGAATCATCATCACTTGGGTACTATGCATGATTGGGTAGGTGGACTTGAGACCTTAGATATTTTAATTTCCAGATTTTAATACCTTAGTTCTATTAGATTTGTTAATTTAATTTGCGATCCTATTCTCCCTCTCAACCATCTGCTGTTACTTGACCAACTTATCAAATTTCTTGTGAATTAGTTGAATTGGTAGCCCAATCCTTGTGTTCGACCTCGGTAATTACTTACCGTGTTTATTTTATTACTTGCGACGACCCGGTACAGTTGCCGGTGACTCAACAAGTTTTTGGTGCCGTTGCCGGGGATTGGCATAACCAATTTTCCTAATTTTTAGGGAAGTTTGATTATTTGGTTAAGTTATTTTTAATTTTAATTTTATTTTATTTTTTTTTATTCACTATTATTTCCATTTGCTTCTTTGATTCCACTTGGTCTTGCCTTGTTTTGTATGCGAGGTACACGAGGGAATGCTTCCGGGTTGCAAAAATTGTAATGGAGACCATGACACTCAGAGCTGTCTGTTCTACTTCTCTCAAGAACATGTGGACTCATGCCATAATTTCTATGACAGCGTGCCCTAGAACAACTATCAGAGGAACAGTCAGAATCAGAATAGGGGTTATATGAGGAGAGACCATCCGGGTTTCGCTTGGAGTAATGCTAGTGGTGGTCTAGCCGGGCAACCACAACCTCAACAGAATTGGCAACCATAGCCTCAACAGAATTGGCAACAACAACCTCAACAGGATGGGGGAAGGCAACCTTGGGAGTTGAGTTTTGAGAAGGCGAATGCGGCAATTGAGAAGTTGGCAATCTATACAGGCACAACATTAGAGAAGATGAATGCGGCAGTTGACAAGTTGGCAACGCATACAGTGTCAGCAATTCAGAATCTAGAGACGCAGATGGCTCAGCTCGCAAAGCAACTAAATGAGCGTCTCCCATGCACTTTCCCTGGTGATACCGAGAACAACCCTAAGAACCAATGCGATGCCATAACAACTAGAGGCGATAGGGTGTTGGGATCTAACGGGGGTGCAACTAGTTCTCAGGAAATTGAAGACAAGGCCCCGGAACAACCACATGTTGAGGAAGAGCAACCTGAGAAAGAGGAGTTGACAAGTGACAAGGCACCGGAGCAAGTGGGGGAGATTTGCAGACGGCTAGTACAATACCCATATGAAGCATTGTTTGAGCAGAATATGGTTGGGGGGATGGATCAAAATGCAGACGATGTGATAGTGGATTTCACCATGCTTGGCAAGCAATCTGATTTTGCTACATTAAATAAATATGTTGGCTTGCATGCATGTGTGGACACTGGTAAGTTAGTCCCTCCCACTTGTCTGGCACACTTCCTCGAGAAAACACCATTTGACCCGAGAGGAAGTGAGTTTATAATTGCAGAGGTCAATGGAGTTTTCACACACGTGCTAGGTGGAATTGTGGATAGATTTGTATTGCTTCTGCAATGGCCACTTCACAAACCATGGGATCCGGGTGGAGGATCTCACATGATGAGCATCTTTTGGCCCTTATGTGACAGGCTATGGGATCCAGGTGGATGCTTCTTAATAAGTCAAGCTAGTGACGTTAAACAAGCGCTACTTGGGAGGCAACCCAAGCTAGGTATCCTTTATTTTTAGTTTATGATATATATATATATATATAAGCTTGATTCGCCACGCGAATCCACAGTGGCCACGCGAGACAGAAGCCCTGAATCTCAGAGGCTTGCTCACGCTTCTGTCTCGCGCCGCGAGGTCTACTTTCACCTCGCGATTCTGGGCATCATCATCTGTTGGAATTCCAGATTCGCCTCGCGAGATACTACTCGCCCCGCGATTATGGAAAGTGTGAAGAACAATTTTCCAAATTCGCCTCGCGAGTGATCTCTAGCCTCGTGAATCTGCAATTAAGTTTTTGATTTGCAGGATTTCTTCCAGGAGTGGCCTTTGGCCCAACAGAGGGGTTCCCGAGAGACCAATTGGATGAGGATGCAACCATAGAAGAGCTTTGTGTGGAAGCGGCCACTACAACTTGATCAGGGAGCACCCTTTCCTTTCCTCACTTTTATTTTATATCTGTGTTCTTTCATTGAGGACAATGTATGCTTTAAGTGTGGGGGAGGGAACCAATTGTTTTGTCTCTATTTTTGTTTGTCACTCTTGAATAATTTGAGAAGATCAAGAGTTTGTGTATGAATATTGTGTCGGCAAGCTTGTTAGATTTTAATTAAATTTAGCATAGATTGATTGCATGAATTATTTTGACCATTGATGATTTTCCCCTAGGTTCTGAAAATAGAAAATTTGATCCCCATGTGAAAAATTGAAAACTGAACTTTGAGAAAATTTATTGTGATTGCTTGATTTATGATAAGTTTGGGGTGAGGGGGTGCACACACTAGGAATCGTATCTCGATCAAACAATTTGCAAAATGTCCAGGTGAGGATTTGAGCCTCCAACTTCGTTTTTGATTGTGTGAATCACTTTTAAGTTGCACTTTCCCGAATTTGCTTGAATCTCTTCATGGTTTGCATGTCTATGTGTTGTATCAAATGATTTAGGCAATTTTCTTTAAAATAACTACCTGCCCTAAAAAGAACCATCCCTAATGCATGTTCCCTAGTTAGCCACATTGAGCCTAATTAGCCTATTGTTTCTTGATGACCCTATATTATAAGCCAAAAATCTGAAAAACCATGTTAACCCAATCTTAGGATTAGGAGAGCATGGAAGCTTAGCAAGAGAAGGGTTGTGAGAAACTAAGTTTGGGGTGGCTACAAGGTGATATGTCATTTTGGGTTGAGAAAAAGAAAAATAAAGGTTGAAACCCAAGGCAAAAAGAAAAAGAAAAAAAAATTGCCAAAAGAAAAGGGGCAAAACAAAAAGATTAGCAAGGAAAAGGCTGTAGTCACCCGAGGCAAAAAGAAAAATGGAAAAAGGAATTTGAGTGGAAGATGTGTCAAATGCTCATGCTCTCTTAGTTCCTAGGGACTTAAGCCTAGTATCCTTGAATATCCTACCCTTAGCCAGGCCCCATTATAACCTTTAAAAGACCTGTTGATGTTGCATGCATGTTTTCGTGGGAACTATTGTTGAGATGAAAATCAAATTCATGGGAAGTGCTCTTGATATGTGAAATTGAGTGAAAAATTGATAGCCTAGATGAATTTGAGCGAATGAGTGAAATTTTACATACCCTTGTGAGGAAGGCAATTGTTTGAAATTGGTGATCTTCCTTTTGTGTGTGACTTTGATCCTAAACTTAGATTAATGATTGCATGAATAATGAAGTTCTCAATTGTTTAAAGTAAATGAATGTGGGGATTACATTGATGCAAGGGGGGAATTCATTGAAGGAAAAACTGTTTTGTTAATATCGCATGAAATTTGTGCGAAATTGATTAGATCCTTTAGGCTTGCCAAGTCTTGAGTCCTTTTTGAGTTTTAGCTTGCTTGGGGACAAGCAAGGTTTAAGTTTGGGGTGTTTTGATAAGCCTCTGGCTTATCTAGTTTTATAACTAGTAAGACCATGACTTTTGTGCTAATTATTCGAGTTCAATCTCGTTTTCGCCCAAATTGGCCTTGTTTTGTTCCTAAGTTAGACTTTGACTCGTTCTTGGCATTTTTAGTAGTTTTTAGTCTATTTTGAATAGAATTACGCTTTTTATTTCTTTTTATTGTTTCAGGTTAGAAGTGAAGCTCTGAGAGTCAAGGAAAGTCAAGAAACGGTGGAAATTGCCATTCTGGAGATACTCGCCCCGCGAGTGGATGCTCGCCTCGCGAGCCTGAAGATCAGCTAAGCAGCAACAGTCATCCTTTCTGTCTCGCCTCGCGAGAGGCTGTTCGCCTCGCGAATCATGAAGACCCTGGAGGACAGAGACCATCACGGCCTAGCCGTGATGAAGGTCACGGCTGTGAAAGAGTAGGATTTGAAGCCTCGCCACGCGAAACATACTCTCGCCTCGCGATAGTCCAATTTGAAAGCGCGCCAATTTTAATATTCGCCTCGCGAGATCATGATCCCCTCACGAGCGCGCGCAGATCCTGAATCCTATATATTGCTGTTTTAGGGCAGAATTTGGAAGCTTTTGGTTAGCCACTGATTTTGTAGCGTTTAGGACGATTCCTTGTATTTCTGTAGCTGCGTCTCCCTTTTCTTTTATTATTTTTATTTTTAGGATGAATTCCGATTGTTTGTCTGTCTTTACGAGCATGAGGAACTAATCCCCTCGTCTAACGGAACAATGAAACCACCCATGGCGGTGTAGATTCGATGTGATGTATGTCTTTCTCCCTTATCTTAATTAATGTTTTCCAATTCTGATTTGATTGCGTTGATCATATGCATGCGTGATTGACTAGTTAAACGTGATGAGGCTTAGGAGGCAATTCGCATTTTAGAACTTGAATTGGGATCATCGATCAAATATTGCACGGGAGTGAGTAGGAGATCGGTGCAACCTCATAGGAACCAGGTTTAATAGAGTTTGATGATTAGGGTTATGAGACCTAGTAAGTAATTAATCCAATCGTTGAATACGTCCTATTGAACACGACAGTGGATATAGGAGGATTTGGGGGTCCTGGTTGACATTGTAATTGAACTTAAGAAAGAATCATCATCACTTGGGTACTATGCATGATTGGGTAGGTGGATTTGAGACCTTAGATATTTTAATTTCCAGATTTTAATACCTTAGTTCTATTAGATTTGTTAATTTAATTTGCGATCCTATTCTCCCTCTCAACCATCTGCTGTTACTTGACCAACTTATCAAATTTCTCGTGAATTAGTTGAATTGGTAGCCCAATCCTTGTGTTCGACCTCGGTAATTACTTACCGTGTTTATTTTATTACTTGTGACGACCCGGTACACTTGCCGGTGACTCAACAAGTTTTTGGCGCCGTTGCCGGGGATTGGCACAACCAATTTTCCTAATTTTTAGGGAAGTTTGATTATTTGGTTAAGTTATTTTTATTTTATTTTTTTATTTTTATTTTTATTTACTATTATTTCCAATTTTCCTACGTTCGCGAGGCGAGACTACGTTCGCGAGGCGAGACAGAGAGGATGTCATTTCTGGCACAGTCAGGCCTTCCGGATCGCGAGGCGAGCAGTATCTTCGCGGGGCAAGACAGAAAGGATGACTGTTGCTGCTTCAGCTGGTCTTCAGGCTCGCGAGGCGAGCATAATCTCGCGAGGCGAGTATCTCCAGAATGGCAATAGCCACTGTTTCTTGACTTCCCTTGGCTCTCAGAGCTTCACTTCTAACCTGAAACAATAAAAAGAAACAAAAAGCGTAATTCTATTCGAAATAGGCTAAAAACTACTAAAAATGCCTTGAACGAGTCAAAGTATAACTTAGGAACAAAACAAGGCCAAATTTGGGCGAAAACGAGATTGAACTCGAATAATTAGCACAAAAGCCATGGTCTTACTAGTTATAAAACTAGATAAGCCAGAGGCTTATCAAAACACCCCAAACTTAAACCTTGCGTGTCCCCAAGCAAGCTAAAACTCAAAAAGGACTCAAGACTTGCCAAGCCTAAAGGATCTAATCAATTTCGCACAAATTTCATGCGATATTAACAAAACAGTTTTTCCTTCAATGAATTCCCCCCTTGCATCAATGTAATCCCCACATTCATTTACTTTAAACAATTGAGAACTTCATTATTCATGCAATCATTAATCTAAGTTGAGGATCAAAGTCACACACAAAAGGAAGATCATCAATTTCAAACAATTGCCTTCCTCACAAGGGTATGTAAAATTTCACTCATTCGCTCAAAAGTCGTCTAGGCTATCAACTTTTCACTCAATTTCACATATCAAGAGCACTTCCCATGAATTTGATTTTCATCTCAACAATAGTTCCCACGAAAACATGCATGCAACATCAGAAGGTTTTTTAAAGGTTGAAATGGGGCCTGGCTAAGGGTAGGATATTCAAGGATACTAGGCTTAAGTCCCTAGGAACTAAGAGAGCATGAGCATTTGACACATATTCCACTCAAATTCCTTTTTCCATTTTTCTTTTTTGCCTCGGGTGACTACAGCCTTTTCCTTGCTAAGCTTTTTGTTTTGCCGATTTTCTTTTGGCAATTTTTTTTCTTTTTTCTATTTTTTCTTTTTGCCTTGGGTTTCATCCTTTATTTTTCTTTTTCTCAACCCAAAATGACATATCGCTTGTAGCCACCCCAAACTTAGTTTCTTACAACCCTTCTCTTGCTAAGCTTCCATGCTCTCCTAATTCTAAGATTGGGTTAACATGGTTTTTTCAAATTTTGGCTTATAATATAAGGTCATCAAGAAACAATAGGCCAATTAAGCTCAATGTGACTAACTAGGGAACATGCATTAGGGATGGTTCTTTTTAGGCCGAGTAGCTATTTCAAAGAAAGTTGCCTAAATCATTTGATGCAACACATAGACATGCAAACCATGAAGAGATTCAAGCAAATTCAGGAAAGTGCAACTTAAAAGTGATTCACACAAGCAAAAACAAAGTTGGAGGCTCAAATCCTCACCTGGACATTTTTGCAAATTGTTTGACCGAGATACAATCCCTAGTGTGTGCACCCCTTCACCCCAAACTTATCATAAATCAAGCAATCACAATAAAGTTTCTCAAGGTTCAATTTTCAATTTTTCACATGGGGATCAATTTTCTATTTTCAGAACCTAGGGGGAAATCATCGATGGTCAAAATAGTTCATGCAATCAATCTATGCTAAATTTTATTAAAATCCAACAAGCTTGCCGACACACATTCATACACATACTCTTGATCTTCTCAAATTATTCAAGAGCGACAAACAAAAACAAAAACAAAAACAAAAACAAGTGAAGGGTAAGAAAATTTTTATCTTAATGGGGTCCGAGCGGACCCCATGCTTTCAGCTGATTTCCTTTCCACTTTTCATCTCTCTACTACCCCGCTTCACAGTGGGGCTAGTTTCGGCCTCATCCTTGTCCAATTGGTTGGCCCATGAGATTTCGGGCTCTCCTATGTTGTTCCATCACAAGCAAACATGAACGTTAAGCAATAACATAACAGAATAAATAGTGTACAACCAAATCGAACTCCTAGCTAGAACTCTAGGTAAAGAATGCAGGGGCCCGGATCAATGATCAAAATCGATGTCGTCCACCGGGTCACCCTGGTCCTCTGGTGCCTCCTCATCCTCTGGACCCTCGGGTACCCTCCCCTGTGGCATAGCACCCTGGTCCCCAGGGTAGTCCTGCCACCCAAGCCGAGGGGACAGCTCCTCCTCGGAGGGGTATACTGGCACCCGACCCTTCTGCTGGGCCAATGCCATCTCCCGGAAGAACTCGCGCAACACCTCCTGATCCCGCCTCATCGCCTGCTGGTTCTGCAAGAGCAGAGCCATGTTCGATGAACGTGGCCTCTGAGTGGGCAGGGGTGGTGGCCTCCTAGGTTCGGCTGGGGCTACATAGCAGAAACTCCTGATGTAATCCCGGTCGATGGGCTGCCGCGGGACCTTCTCCATAACTGTACTCACCGGCACTCCCGCCCGGCGTATGAGCTTGGTGATCAGCAAACCATGCCCCATGCTCTCCTTCAATGCCCGGGAGTTCGCCTTCATCTGAATTTCTGAGGCGATGACTCCCCCTACGTTAATCGAGCGACCTGTCAGGATGTCGTAGAGGAGATGGGCTCTGGCGGCGGTGACGGTGGACTCGTGAGAGCTCACCCTAAGGTTAGCGTGTAGGAACGCCGACCAGATCTTGGCATCTGGGGTGAGGTCCTGTCTCCTCAACCTCAAGAGGTTCCCCGATGTCCCCATCTCCCAGGCAGCTCCTGGGACACATCAAGTGTCGATGATGGCCTGAGCGAGGGCCTGCACTGCGGGGAGCTGCTCATAGTCGCAGGGCTCGTCTCCGATCGGGATCCCCAAGCAGGAGTTAATGTCTGATGCGGTGAAAGTGATGGGGACCCCCTGCACCTCTGTCACGC
Organism: Sophora flavescens; assembly: GCA_030762895.1. NCBI lineage: Eukaryota > Viridiplantae > Streptophyta > Magnoliopsida > Fabales > Fabaceae > Sophora > Sophora flavescens. Next base: position 165,089,299 of record CM061066.1, on the reverse strand, counting down.
AGCTCGGGCCTGTGACCTCGAGTTTGAGAGCGTTGGCATAAAAGTCCTGCACCAGTTTGATGTCATACCGGTGAGGAAGATCAGCCAACAACTCCCAACCTCGGTTGTGAATCTGTTCGAGGACGCTAGCATAGTTGTTGCCCACCAGGGACACACGCCACTCTAAAACCATCTCCTTCCTCACCACCAGGTTTCAATGCTCCCTATGATCAGGAGAGCGGAAACTGGGAGAGTAGGAGGTGGCCCTAGAGGAGGCACCCGGTCCTGAAGGCAACTCAACATCGTCCCCCTGAGCAGATGCGCGCTTCTTGCGCTTAACCGGCTGCTTTTCAGCAGGGTTGCTCTTAGGCGGAGCCATACCTGAAAATCAGAAAAGTCCCAATACAGTTCAATAATCAATATTCAGAACATGCAACACAGAGGCAAAAATACAGTCTCACCCCCCCACTACTGTCCTACTATCATACAGATATGCAATGAACACCTAGACAGTATCCCCACTGCATTCCTAACCATAACACTCAGAGCAGAGAACAATGCACAGTAAGATTCCCTAAACTAGAACAGTTCATGAACATGGCATCTACCCTACTACCAGTATAACATACATTTAGTGCACAGTGTGTGGTGTGTCTGTTCGAATTCCACAAGCATGAATGAGCACAAAGTGAAGTCAGAGGGCATTTCTTACCTTGCAGAGATGAACAGATGCTTCTGCGTGCGGGTGAGGGTGTGTGAACTGAGTGAGAGGGGAAGTGAGGTAGAGTGTGGGAGTGATGAGTGATGAGTGTGAGAGAGAAAGAGAGCGATTCAGAGTTTGAGAGGGGTGGTTCAGACTCTGAGAGGGGAGAGGAATAGTGAAAGGTCGCGAGAATGCCTCGCGATCCGCTCGCGGGGCTATATAATTTTCAGATTTCGCGAGGCGAGAGTATACTCGCGACGCGAATTTTAAAATTTTCCCCAAATTGAAAACCCTAATTGCATATTCGCGAGACTAGAAAACACTCGCGAGGAGAATCTGGAAAATTGTTCTTCACATTTTCCAGAATCGCGAGGCTAGTAGTAATTTGCGAGGTGAATCTGGAATTTCCAACAGCTGCTGATGCCCAGATTCGCGAGGCGAAAGTGTCTCTCGCGACGCGAGACAGAAGCTTGAGCTTTACATTGAGATTCCAGGCCCTCTGCCTCGCGAGGCCAGTGTGGATTCGCGGGGCGAGTCTCTCCTTTTTATTTTTTATTATTATTTTTTATTATTCTTTTATTTTTATTTAAGGAAAATGACAGAAAAATAAAGGATACCTAGCTTGGGTTGCCTCCCAAGTAGCGCTTGTTTATCGTCCCGAGCCTGACTCAAGTCACCCCTTCGGGTTAACTCAAAAGAAGCACTTGCTTGCCATTTGGGATTGGTTCCCCATGATAATGCTTTAGCCTTTGCCCATTTACCTTGAAATTGCCAGAGGCCCCTTCTAATTCTACTGCTCCGTGTGGAAAAACATGGAGGACCTTGAATGGTCCTGACCACCTTGACTTCAGCTTCCCAAGAAAGAGTCTCAGCCTTGAGTTATAAAGAAATACCATTTGTCCGGGCTCAAACCTCCTAGGCAAGATGTGCTTGTCATGCCATGCCTTAGTCCGCTCCTTGTAGATTCTTGCATTTTCATATGCTTGCATGCGGATCTCGGACAACTCATTTAAGTCCAAAAGCCTCTTCTCACCGGCCTTCATCAAATCAAAGTTGAGTTCTCGAATTGCCCAATAAGACTTTTCCTCCAATTCCACCGGCAAGTGGCACGCCTTTCCAAACACCAAATTGTAAGGAGACCTTCCAATTGGAGTCTTGAAGGCAGTCCTATAAGCCCATAAGGCATCATCTAACTTTTTTGACCAATCCTTCCGTGAGGAGTTGGCGGTTTTCTCAAGAATATGCTTCAACTCACGGTTGGATACCTCCGCTTGCCCATTGGTCTGGGGGTGATAAGGAGTAGAGACTCTATGCTTGACCCCATACTTCTCAAGAAGCTTGTGCATTTGATTGTTGCAAAAGTGGGATCCCCCATCACTAATCAACACTCTAGGAACCCCAAACCTCGAGAAGATATTGCGCCTTAGGAATTCCATGACTACCCGCGCATCATCTGTGGTTGTTGGGATTGCTTCTACCCACTTTGACACGTAGTCCACAACCACTAAAATGTATTGATAGGAGAAAGATGGTGGGAATGGTCCCATGAAATCTATCCCCCATACATCAAAGAGTTCTACTTCAAGCATGCTATTCAAGGGGAGCTCATGCCGCTTGTTGATGTTGCCAGCTCTTTGGCAACGATCACAGTTCTCAACAAAGGTGTGGGCATCCTTGAAGAGAGTTGGCCAATAAAACCCGCTTTGGAGGATTTTCTCTGCTGTCTTCTTTCCCCCATAATGCCCACCATAATCCGAGCTATGACAATGCCACAACACGTTTCCGATTTGGTCATGGAGAATGCACCTTCTTAGGATCCCATCCGAGCATTGCTTGAAAAGATAGGGGTCCTCCCACACATAGTACCTTGAATCCGAGAAGAACTTCTTCCTCTGTTGACTAGTCCAACCTTGCGAAACCACATTTGAAGATTTGAAGTTGGCCATGTCCGCGAACCAAGGAGGGGAATTTTCAATGAGTGCAAGCAGTTTTTCATCAGGAAATTCTTCCTTGATGTCTAACAATTCCTCCTCGGTGTTGGGATTGACCAACCTAGATAAGTGGTCCGCCACACCATTGTCGGACCCCTTCCTGTCCTTAATCTCCAGATCAAATTCCTGCAAAAGAAGAATCCACCGAATTAATCTAGGTTTGGCCTCTTGTTTTGTCATCAAGTGTTTTATGGCCACATGATCAGTGTAAACAACAATCTTAGACCCCACAATGTAGGATCTAAACTTATCTAAAGCAAAAACCACAGCAAGTAGCTCTTTTTCAGTGGTGGAATAATTAGCTTGTGCCTCATTCAAAACTTTACTTGCATAATAAATGACATGAGCTAACTTTTCCACCCTTTGTCCCAAAACAGCCCCCACCGCATAATCACTAGCATCACACATGATTTCAAAAGGTAAATTCCAATTAGGTGCAGTGATTATGGGTGCGGTGACAAGCATATTTTTCAAAATAGTGAAGGCATTTAAACAAGAAGCATTAAACTCAAAGGATACATCCTTCACAAGAAGGTCGCAAAGCGGCTTTGCGATTTTGGAGAAGTCCTTGATGAATCTCCGGTAGAATCCGGCATGCCCCAAAAAACTCCTCACCCCCTTTACATTGGTTGGTGGGGGAAGCTTCTCAATCAACTCAATCTTTGCTTTATCAACTTCAATCCCCTTTTGGGAGATTTTGTGCCCCAAGACTATACCTTCCTTGACCATGAAGTGGCATTTCTCCCAATTGAGCACAAGGTTAGTCTCTTGGCACCTTTTAAGCACCAAAGTCAAGTTCTTCAAGCAATTGTCATATGAGGTCCCAAAGACCGAGAAGTCATCCATGAACACCTCAATGCATTTCTCCACCATGTCCGAGAAAATAGAAAGCATGCACCTTTGGAAAGTAGCAGGAGCGTTGCTCAATCCAAAGGGCATCCTCCTATAGGCAAAGACTCCATATGGACAAGTGAAAGCCGTCTTCTCTTGATCTTGAGGATCCACCACAATTTGATTATAGCCGGAGTAACCATCCAAAAAACAATAGTACTCATGTCCGGCTAACCTTTCTAGCATTTGATCAATGAAGGGAAGAGGGAAGTGATCTTTCCTTGTGGCCTCATTTAGCTTTCTATAGTCGATACATACTCTCCACCCCGTGATGGTCCTTGTTGGGATCAATTCATTGCTTTCATTGACCACCACTGTTGTGCCTCCTTTCTTTGGGACCACATGAATTGGACTAACCCAATTGCTATCCGAGATTGGATAGATGATTCCGTCATCCAAAAGTTTAATCACTTCCTTACGCACAGCTTCTTTCATGATGGGATTTAACCGTCTTTGTGGTTGAACCACCGGCTTATGATCATCCTCCATCAAAATCTTATGCATGCATAGGGAAGGGCTTATACCTTTTAGGTCCGAAATCTTCCACCCAATGGCGGATTTGTGTTCCCTAAGAACTCTCAATAGCTTTTCGTCTTCATCCTTTTTCAAGGCATTGCTAATGATTACCGGATTTTGTCCTTTCTCCCCCAAGAATGCATACCTTAAGTAGGTTAGGAGTTGCTTCAACTCCGGTGCCTTGTTATCTTCTTCCATTCGTTCCTTGTTGAGCTTTTCCTTTGCACATTCATCCCTTGGGAGACTCGGTAAGGCTTCCATGTGTTTCAAGCACTCAAGATAGTCCTCATCCCCCAAAGGGTCTTCTTCCTCACTATCATCATCATGGGATTTTACCAACACTTGTGCAAGTGAAGAACCATGGGCTTCTCTAGTGGCCTTTGCCTTGACAATCGAGTCCACCATATCCACTCGATACACATCCGACCTCTCAATGGGGTGCTTCATTGCTTCAAAGACATTGAAGACTACATTCTCATCTTGCACCCTTAGAGTAAGTTTCCCTTCTTGCACATCTATCAAGGCACACCCAGTGGCCAAGAAGGGCCTACCCAATATGAGAGGGATCTCGGCGTCTTCATCCATATCAAGAACCACAAAGTCCGCCGGAAATATGAACTTGTCCACCTTCACTAACAAGTATTCGACCACCCCATAAGGATATTTTATAGAACGATCGGTTAGTTGAAGTGACATCCGTGTATCCTTGACTTCTTTGATCCCCAATTTCTTCATCATAGAGAGGGGCATCAAGTTGATTCTTGCCCCTATATCACACAATGCCTTCCCTAGAGTCATCTCCCCAATGGTGCATGGTATAGAAAAAGAACCGGGATCCTTCAACTTTGGAGGTAGTTTTCTTTGAAGAATGGCACTACACTCCTCGGTCAAAGCAACCGTTTCCTCATCCACTATTTTCCGCTTCTTGGAGAGAAGCTCCTTCAAAAACTGAGCATAAGATGACATTTGTTCCAAAGCATCCGCAAATGGAATGTTAATCTGAAGTTTGCGGAAGACATCAAGGAATTTATTGAACTGTTGATCTTGTTGAGGCTTCTTCAATCTTTCAGGGTATGGTACCTTCATGTAGGGCGGGAGGTCTTGGGGTTCAACCCACTTCTTTTTTTCGGAACTCTTCATCTACAAGTTTTAACCTTCCCCCTTGCTCCGGTGCCTTGTCACTTGCCAACTCCTCTTTCTCAGGTTGCTCTTCCTCAACATGTGGTTGTTCCGGGGCCTTGTCTTCCTGAGAACTAGTTGTACTCCTATTAGATACCAACACCCTACCGCTTCTAGTTGTTACGGCATTGCATTGGTTCTTAGGGTTGTTCTCGGTATCACCTGGGAAAGTGCCTGGGAGACGCTCATTTAGTTGCTTTGCGATCTGAGCCATCTGCGTCTCTAGATTCTGAATTGCTGACCCTGTATGCATTGGCAACTTGTCAACTGCCGCATTCATCTTCTCTAATGTTGTGCCTGTATAGATTGCCAACTTCTCAATTGCCGCATTCGTCTTCTCAAAACCCAACTCCCAAGGTTGCCTTCCACCATCTGTTATTTGCAACTGATTAGGCCCCGGAAGATCCTGTTGAGTATTATGCTGATGGATCCCATAGTTAGGCCTCTGACCCTGTGGAGGTTGTTGTTGCCAATTCTGTTGAGGTTGTTGTTGCCAGGCTAGACCACCACTAGCATTACTCCAAGCCAAACTCGGATGGTCTCTCCTTATATAACCCCTATTCTGATTCTGACTGTTCCTCTGATAGTTGTTCTGGGGCACGCTGTCATAGAAATTGTGGCATGAGTCCACATGTTCTCGAGAGAAGTTGAACGGACAGCTCTGAATGTCATGATTTCCATTACAATTATCACAACCCGGAGGCATTCCCCCGTGTATTGCATTAACCTTCTTGTTCTCTGATAAAGTCGCAACTTGTATCTTCAACGATTTAACTTGCTCTAGAATGGCTTCCATTGTTGCAGAACTGACTCCACTTGAGGTTTCCCTACCAACGGTTGTAATCATTGTACGACATCTTCTCCAATAATGCCAATCCATCCTCAGTTGATAAAAAGGAAAAGGAACCGCCAGCTGCGGCATCACAATTCATCTGATAGCGTCCCCTCAACCCGTTAAATAAATGTTGAACTTTGGAGACCATGTCAAAGAAAGGCGAGGGACATCTTCTCAAGAGCACATTATACCTCTCCCAGGCTTCATTATAAGTTTCATCTTCTGTCTGCCTGAAAGATGTGACGGCTACTCTTGCTTGTGCCGCCTTCTGAGAAGGAAAATACTTGGTGAGGAACTTCTGTGCCATTTGCTCCCAAGTTCTGATACTGTTCCTATCCAAGCTGTCAAACCAATCGCGAGCGACATCCCTAAGAGAGAGGGGGAATAGCCGCAAGCGAAACTCATCTTGAGAAACACCTCTTGTCCTCTGCAAGTCACAAGCTTCAAGGAAGTGAGTGATGTGTCTATGAGGGTCTTGTTTGCCACTCCCATCAAACTTATTCTCACGGATCTGGGCTGTGACACATCCTTCCACTCTGAAGGAATCTGTATTGAGGTTGCCTCTCACGATGGAAGAATCACAATCACCCAAGTTGGGTAGATCGTACTCGAAGAGAGGCTTGTAACGAGGAGGAGGACGAGGAGGGTTTTCTTCGGCCATCCTTTCAAATTCAATTACTTCAAGCCTCTTTCGCTCTCTTGCTTCTTTCCTTAAGCGCTTCTCGGTCTTGGTGATCTCCGAATCAAATAGCAAGTCCTCTTGTGAGAGGGTATCTCGTATACAAAAACAAGGCAAGACCAAGTGGAATCAAAGAAGTAGAGAGAGATGATAGTAAATAAAAATAAAAATAAAAATATCTTTACCAAATAATCAAACTTCCCTAAAAATTAGGAAAATTGGTTGTGCCAATCCCCGGCAACGGCGCCAAAAACTTGTTGAGTCACCGGCAAGTGTACCGGGTCATCGCAAGTAATAAAATAAACACGATAAGAATTTACTGAGGTCGAACACAAGGATTGGGCTACCAATTCAACTAATTCATGAGAAATTCGATAAGTTGGTTAAGTGACAGCAAATGGTTGAGAGAGAGAAAATAGGATTGCAATTCAATTAACAAATCTAATAAAACTAAGGTATTAAAATCTGAAATTAAAATATCTAGGGTCTCAAATCCACCTACCCAATCATGCATAGTACCCAAGTGATGATGATTCTTCCCTAAGTTCAATTACAATGTCAACCAGGACCCCCAAATTCTCCTATATCCACTGTCGTGCTCAATAGGACGTATTCGATGATTGATTTAATTACTTACTAGGTCTCATAACCCTAATCATCAAACTCTATTAAATCTGGTTCCTATAAGGTTGCACCGATCTCCTACTCACTCTCGTGCAATAGTCGATCGATGATCCCAATTCAAGTTCTAAAACGCGAATTGCCTCCTAAGCCTCATCACGTTTAACTAGTCAATCACGCATGCATATGATCAACACAATCAAATCAGAATTGGAAAGCATTAATTGAAAGAAGGGAGAAAAACATACATCACATCGAATTCTACACCGCCATGGGTGGTTTCATCGATCCCTTAGACGAGGGGATTAGCTCCTCATGCCCGTAACGACAAACGAACAATCGGAATTAACCACCATAATAAAATAAGAAAATAAAAAGGGAGACACAGCTCCAGAGTAACAAGGATTCGCACAAAACTGCTCTAGAATCAGTGGAGAATCAAAAGCTTCAAGAGATTTTTTCAATCTGCCCTAAAACAGCAATATATAGGATTCCTGATCTGCGCTCGCTCGCGAGGCGAGCAATCTCTCGCGAGGCGAATATTAAAATTGGCGCCCATTCAAATTGGACTCTCGCGAGGCGAGACTACGTTCGCGAGGCGAGACAGAGAGGATGTCATTTCTGGCACAGTCAGGCCTTCCGGATCGCGAGGCGAGCAGTATCTTCGCGGGGCGATACAGAAAGGATGACTGTTGCTGCTTCAGCTGGTCTTCAAGATCGCGAGGCGAGAATAATCTCGCGAGGCGAGTATCTCCAGAATGGCAATTTCCACTGTTTCTTGACTTCCCTTGGCTCTTAGAGCTTCACTTCTAACCTGAAACAATAAAAAGAAACAAAAAGCGTAATTCTATTCGAAATAGGCTAAAAACTACTAAAAATGCCTAGAACGAGTCAAAGTCTAACTTAGGAACAAAACAAGGCCAAATTTGGGCGAAAACGAGATTGAACTCGAATAATTATCACAAAAGCCATGGTCTTACTAGTTATAAAACTAGATAAGCCAGAGGCTTATCATATGCATGCGTGATTGACTAGTTAAACGTGATGAGGCTTAGGAGGCAATTCACATTTTAGAACTTGAATTGGGATCATCGATCGAATATTACACGGGAGTGAGTAGGAGATCGGTGCAACCTCATAGGAACCAGGTTTAATAGAGTTTGATGATTAGGGTTATGAGACCTAGTAAGTAATTAATCCAATCGTTGAATACGTCATATTGAACACGACAGTGGATATAGGAGAATTTGGGGGTCCTGGTTGACATTGTAATTGAACTTAGGAAAGAATCATCATCACTTGGGTACTGTGCATGATTGGGTTGGTGGATTTGAGACCTTAGATATTTTAATTTCCAGATTTTAATACCTTCGTTCTATTAGATTTGTTAATTTAATTTGCGATCCTATTCTCCCTCTCAACCATCTGCTGTTACTTGACCAACTTATCAAATTTCTCGCGAATTAGTTGAATTGGTAGCCCAATCCTTGTGTTCGACCTCGATAATTACTTACCGTGTTTATTTTATTACTTGCGACGACCCGGTACACTTGCCGGTGACTCAACAAGTTTTTGGCGCCGTTGCCGGGGATTGGCACAACCAATTTTCCTAATTTTTAGGGAAGTTTGATTATTTGGTTAAGTTATTTTTATTTTTATTTTTTTTTATTTTTTTTTATTTACTATTATTTCCATTTGGTTCTTTGATTCCACTTGGTCTTGCCTTGTTTTGTATGCGAGGTACACGAGGGAATGCTTCCGGGTTGCGAAAATTGTAATGGAGACCATAACACTCAGAGCTGTCCGTTCTACTTCTCTCAAGAACATGTGGACTCATGCCATAATTTCTATGACAACGTGCCCTAGAACAACTATCAGAGGAACAGTCAGAATCAGAATAGGGGTTATATGAGGAGAGACCATCCGGGTTTCGCTTGGAGTAATGCTAGTGGTGGTCTAGCCGGGCAACCACAGCCTCAACAGAATTGGCAACCACAGCCTCAACAGAATTGGCAACAACAACCTCAACGGGATGGTGGAAGGCAACCTTGGGAGTTGAGTTTTGAGAAGGCGAATGTGGCAATTGAGAAGTTGGCAATCTATACAGGCACATCATTATAGAAGATGAATGCGACGGTTGACAAGTTGGCAACGCATACAGGATCAGCAATTCAGAATCTAGAGACGCAGATGGCTCAGCTCGCAAAGCAACTAAATGAGCGTCTCCCATGCACTTTCCCAGGTGATACCGAGAACAACCCTAAGAACCAATGAGATGCCATAACAACTAGAGGCGGTAGGGTGTTAGGATCTAACGGGGGTGCAACTAGTTCTCAGGAAATTGAAGACAAGGCCCCGGAACAACCACATGTTGAGGAAAAGCAACCTGAGAAAGAGGAGTTGACAAGTGACAAGGCACCGGAGCAAGTGGGGGAGATTTGCAAACGGCTAGTACAATACCCATATGAAGCATTGTTTGAGCAGAATATGGTTGGGGGGATGGATCAAAACGCAGACGATGTGATAGTGGATTTCACCATGCTTGCCAAGCAATCTGATTTTGCTGCATTAAATAAATATGTTGGCTTGCATGCATGTGTGGACACTGGTAAGTTAGTCCCTCCCACTTGTCTGGCACACTTCCTCGAGAAAACACCATTTGACCCGAGAGGAAGTGAGTTCATAATTGCAGAGGTCAATGGAGTTTTCACACACGTGCTAGGTGGAATTGCGGATAGATTCGTATTGCTTCTGCAGTGGCCACTTCACAAACCATGGGATCCGGGTGGAGGATCTCACATGATGAGCATCTCTTGGCCCTTAAGCCACAGGCTATGGGATCCAGGTGGATGCTTCTTAATAAGTCAAGCTAGTGACGTTAAACAAGCGCTACTTGGGAGGCAACCCAAGCTAGGTATCCTTTATTTTTAGTTTATGATATATATATATATATATATATATATATAAAAGCTTGATTCGCCACACGAATCCACAGTGGCCACGCGAGACAGAAGCCCTGAATCTCAGAGGCTTGCTCATGCTTCTGTCTCGCGCCACGAGGTCTACTTTCGCCTTGCGATTCTGGGCATCATCATCTGTTGGAATTCCAGATTCGCCTCGCGAGATACTACTCGCCCCGCGATTATGGAAAGTGTGAAGAACAATTTTCCAAATTCGCCTCGCGAGTGATCTCTAGCCTCGTGAAACTACAATTAAGTTTTTTATTTGCAGGATTTCTTCCAGGAGAGGCCTTTGGCCCAGCAGAGGGGTGCCCTAGAGACCAATTGGATGAGGATGCAACCATAGAAGAGCTTTTTGTGGAAGCGGCCACTACAACTTGATCAGGGAGCACCCTCTCCTTTCCTCACTTTTATTTTATATCTGTGTTCTTTCATTGAGGACAATGTATGCTTTAAGTGTGGGGGAGGGAACCAATTGTTTTGTCTCTGTTTTTGTTTGTGTTTTTGTTTTTGTTTGTCACTCTTGAATAATTTGAGAAGATCAAGAGTTTGTGTATGAATATTGTGTCGGCAAGCTTGTTAGATTTTAATTAAATTTAGCATAGATTGATTGCATGAATTATTTTGACCATTGATGATTTCCCCCTAGGTTCTGAAAATAGAAAAATTGATCCCCATGTGAAAAATTGAAAACTGAACTTTGAGAAATTTTATTGTGATTGCTTGATTTATGATAAGTCTGGGGTGAGGGGGTGCACACACTAGGAATTGTATCTCGGTCAAACATTTTGCAAAATGTCCAGGTGAGGATTTGAGCCTCCAACTTTGTTTTTGATTGTGTGAATCACTTTTAAGTTGCACTTTCCTGAATTTGCTTGAATCTCTTCATGGTTTGCAAGTCTATGTGTTGTATCAAATGATTTAGGCAATTTTCTTTGAAATAACTACTTGGCCTAAAAAGAACCATCCCTAATGCATGTTCCCTAGTTAGCCACATTGAACCTAATTAGCCTATTGTTTCTTGATGACCCTATATTATAAGCCAAAAATCTGAAAAACCATGTTAACCCAATCTTAGGATTAGGAGAGCATGGAAGCTTAGCAAGAGAAGGGTTGTGAGAAACTAAGTTTGGGGTGGCTACAAGGTGATATGTCATTTTGGGTTGAGAAAAAGAAAAATAAAGGTTGAAACCCAAGGCAAAAAGAAAAAGAAAAAAAATTGCCAAAAGAAAAGGGGCAAAACAAAAAGATTAGCAAGGAAAAGGCTGTAGTCACCCGAGGCAAAAAGAAAAATGGAAAAAGGAATTTGAGTGGAAGATGTGTCAAATGCTCATGCTCTCTTAGTTCCTAGGGACTTAAGCCTAGTATCCTTGAATATCCTACCCTTAGCCAGGCCCCATTACAACCTTGAAAAGACCTGTTGATGTTGCATGCATGTTTTCGTGGGAACTATTGTTGAGATGAAAATCAAATTCATGGGAAGTGCTCTTGATATGTGAAATTGAGTGAAAAGTTGATAGCCTAGACCAATTTGAGCGAATGAGTGAAATTTTACATACCCTTGTGAGGAAGGCAATTGTTTGAAATTGATGATCTTCCTTTTGTGTGTGACTTTGATCCTCAACTTAGATTAATGATTGCATGAATAATGAAGTTCTCAATTGTTTAAAGTAAATGAATGTGGGGATTACATTGATGCAAGGGGGGAATTCATTGAAGGAAAAACTGTTTTGTTAATATCGCATGAAATTTGTGCGAAATTGATTAGATCCTTTAGGCTTGGCAAGTCTTGAGTCCTTTTTGAGTTTTAGCTTGCTTGGGGACACGCAAGGTTTAAGTTTGGGGTGTTTTGATAAGCCTCTGGCTTATCTAGTTTTATAACTAGTAAGACCATGGCTTTTGTGCTAATTATTCGAGTTCAATCTCGTTTTCGCCCAAATTTGGCCTTGTTTTGTTCCTAAGTTATACTTTGACTCGTTCAAGGCATTTTTAGTAGTTTTTAGCCTATTTCGAATAGAATTACGCTTTTTGTTTCTTTTTATTGTTTCAGGTTAGAAGTGAAGCTCTGAGAGCCAAGGGAAGTCAAGAAACAGTGGCTATTGCCATTCTGGAGATACTCGCCCCATGAGTGGATGCTCGCCTCGCGAGCCTGAAGACCAGCTGAAGCAGCAACAGTCATCCTTTCTGTCTCGCCTCGCGAGAGGCTGTTCGCCTCGCGAATCATGAAGACCCTGGAGGACAGAGACCATCACGGCCTAACCGTGATGAAGGTCACGGCTGTGAAAGACTAAGATTTGAAGCCTCGCCACGCGAAACATACTCTCGCCTCGCGAGAGTCCAATTTGAAAGCGTGCCAATTTTAATATTCGCCTCGCGAGATCATGCTCGCCTCGCGAAGGCCGCAGATCCTGAATCCTATATATTGCTATTTTAGGGCAGAATTTGGGAGCTTTTGGTTAGCCACTGATTTTGTAGCGTTTAAGACGATTCCTTGTATTTCTGGAGTTGCGTCTCCCTTTTCTTTTCTTATTTTTATTTTTAGGATGAATTCCGATTGTTTGTCTGTCTTTACGAGCATGAGGAACTAATCCCCTCGTCTAAGGGAACAATGAAACCACCCATGGCGGTGTAGATTCGATGTGATGTATGTCTTTCTCCCTTATCTTAATTAATGTTTTCCAATTCTGATTTGATTGCGTTGATCATATGCATGCGTGATTGACTAGTTAAACGTGATGAGGCTTAGGAGGCAATTCGCGTTTTAGAACTTGAATTGGGATCATCGATCGAATATTGCACGAGAGTGAGTAGGAGATCGGTGGAACCTCATAGGAACCAGGTTTAATAGAGTTTGATGATTAGGGTTATGAGACCTAATAAGTAATTAATCCAATCGTTGAATACGTCCTATTGAGCACGACAGTGGATATAGGAGAATTTGGGGGTCCTGGTTGACATTGTAATTGAACTTAGGAAAGAATCATCATCACTTGGGTACTATGCATGATTGGGTAGGTGGATTTGAGACCTTAGATATTTTAATTTCCAGATTTTAATACCATAGTTCTATTAGATTTGTTAATTTAATTTGCGATCCTATTCTCCCTCTCAACCATCTGCTGTTACTTGACCAACTTATCGAATTTCTCACGAATTAGTTGAATTGGTAGCCCAATCCTTGTGTTCGACCTCGGTAATTACTTACCGTGTTTATTTTATTACTTGCGACGACCCGGTACACTTGCCGGTGACTCAACACTGCTGCACTAGTAGTTGCTGCTATATCATTAGAACTTTTCTGGATTATCTCCTCAGCTGCTTGACACGACTCTTCTTGCAGATTCAACTCATTTGTATAAAGCATTATGCTGGTTTTTACCTCACCCCAACCCCAGGCAGCATCCTCCTGAAATTTAACATCTCTGCTAATATGAATTTTCTTCTTGATAGGATCATAAAGTTTGTAGGCCTTAGACTCCTCACTCACACCCAACAACACACATTTGATACTTTTGTCATCAAGTTTGCTCCTTTTCTGGTCAGGTACATGAACATATCCAATGCAGCCAAAGATTCTGAAATACGAAACAGATGGCTTGATTCCGCTCCATGCCTCCTTGGGTGTGATATTTTTGACTGCATGAGTGGGGCTTCTATTCAAAATATGAACCACCCAATTTAAAGCTTCTGGCCAAAAAGATCTTGGAACTCCCCTTTCTGTCAAAACACTCCGAACCATACTTATAATTGTTTGATTTTTCCTCTTAGCTACGCCGTTTTGCTGTGGCGTATATGAAGTAGTGAGCTGTCTTTGAATACCCTGTTCATTACAAAATTCAACAAACTCCTTGGAGATATACTCTCCTCCTCTATCAGTACGCAAGATTTGAATAGAAACACCAGCTTGTTTTTCAACTAATGCTTTAAACTGCTTAAATACACCAAATGTTTCACCTTTCTCAGCAAGGAAATATACCCAAGCTTTCCTACTCAAATCATCAATGAAAGTGAGTATGTACCTTTTATTTCCATTAGATGTAGGATTGATAGGGCCACATATGTCAGAATGAGTTAACTGCGGTAACTGAGATGCACGCCAATTACTTTGTCGTGGAAAATGATCTCTTTGATGCTTCCCTTTGAGATAATGTTCACAGAGTTGAGTTGGTGGCTTAAAGGAGGGCAGTCTTTTCACCATATCATGCTCCATTAGAGTTTTCAGTCCACCGTAGCTCAAGTGACCATAGCGAGAGTGCCAAACTTGAGCCGGTGGCGCTAAACTGACCTGAAAACAAGACTGAGAAACTCCAGATTATACATAGATAGCAAACATGCGATTTATGGTCATAAAGGTTTCAAAAATGAGTCCCTTTTCTTGAAACACTTTACACTTGTTTTGTTTCATCTCAACAGTCAATCCTCTCTCCAGAAGTTGCCCCACACTAAATAAATTAATTTTCAACTCAGGCACATAAAATACATCATTAACCAAATGCACACCTCCATTAATCAGAAGTTTAACAGTACCCTTCCCGGTCACTTTTAGAACATAATTATTCCCTAATTTCACTTCATCAGAAAAGGAAATATCCCTATCATATGGTTGCTACACCTTGAATCAATGAACTATTTTTGTTTTAAAGAATCCCATATCTCCTTCGATGTCCCCTTCTTTAGAATTGTTTCAAGCACAGCACGATCAATTGCTTGAAACAGATAATTTTTCACCTTCAATGTGTGCTCCTCCAAAGTTTTCTTCTCAGTCTCCGTCAATACAGCCCCAGCAGCATGTTGGGGAATCCCTGGATCGATAAGATTCCAATATTCTTTCGACCTTAAGAAGTTCTCCATGAGCATTGCCCAGTGGTCATAGTGCTCATTCAGTTTTGGAATGGCAGGTTGTACAAAGTTGCCATCCGCATTCGTGGTTGTAGCCATGATTGAAGTATGCTGCTTCCTTTTACTGCTAACCACCTGCCTCTTGATACCAGATGTTAACTCACAATGACAAGTTTAATGAACGAAAAATGATATGTGCTTCTTATTCCCACAACAGTTCCATCACGTAGCGGCTGAAATTGGGTAATGGTATCAGTTTCGGATGAAATTTGGGAGGAAAACGAGAGTAGTAGTATGGCAACAAGAAGAAGCAAGAAAGGTAGAATGGCCATTTTGTGGTAACAGCTACGCAGAACCACACAAACTCGAAGATAACGGTCATAACACATTCAGTGGGACTGTAGTGTAGGACTGTCCAATAATATAAAGACGAGGAGCTAGCGTTGTTCTTAGGAGGTTGACTTGACTAAAACTCGGTCTTCTTGCATGTTGCATCAGACATTCAAGTGTGTGTTTGGTTCTTCCGGTGAGCCCAGAAGTACTTCTGTACTTGTCAAACGTGATTCTAGTAGAAAAATAGGTGTTTGGTTATAAGTTCGTAGAATCAATTTTGTATCTAGAATTGATTCTATCAGAAGCAGCTTGGAGTAGCTTTTGTTTTTGGATTGAAAAATTACACTAAGTTTTACATTAAACTTGCTTTCAGAATAAAAACATCCAAACATAAATCACTTTACTTCAAACTCAATTGTATTGAAATCAATTCTATAAAATCAATTACATCCAAAATAAAGTTTATCAAATGTTCCTCCAAACACACGCAAATTCGTTTTGTGGTCCAAGTGATTTTGGAAACAAAGTATAGTCATGGACTTGAAACAACCATATTCAATCTAACATGCATCCTGAAAGAGTTTCCACGTGAGAAAAATAAAAACTTACAAATATGCACACTACCAGCATAGAGATAACCTTCGGCCAATAATATTTTATCATATATATTAAAATTTTATAAAATATTTTAAAAATAAAATATATGATAAATTACTATCAATAGTGTTCCATCCAAATATCTTAAGTAAGAGATACTCGTCCGGTGAAACTCTGTGGGAGTATTTATGGAATAGCTTGACAGAATTGATATTCTGCTCCTACGTATCCCAAGTGGGAATCAAAGCAACGTAGTTCTAAGTAAGGGGGTTGATCCCCTATTTATAGAGATTTTTAGGTATAACAGTTTTAGTTGGACTGTTATTGAGATCGTATCTATCTTTTGATATCCTGATAAAATTATGTTGTTATCATAACTAGATAAGGATAAGGCTCCGAGTTATTCGGAGAGATATTTGAATAATCGAGTAAGATGTTTGACCAAGTCAGTTGTGACTGGATTGCACGGGACCAAGATGTCTTCATCCGCGGTCTATGATAGGGTAGGTCCGAGTATTTATCCTCGGCTAACAAGTGTATTAACAAGTCCTCAGCTTTTGAGGAGTTTGGGTCAAGGCCTATTTACAGAAGTAAGCTTGGTCGATCCGGCTTTATATTTTCGGTCAGTACACAAGCCCCCCGAGCTCCGAGCTTAAATAAGCGAAAGAGCTGACAAGTATCAAACCGTCATTTCAACTGAATTTTCCTTCTCCCCCCTTTTTTTCTGTCAGAGAAGGTAATCATTCCCCTTCATCCTTCTATTGCACGTTATAGGTGAGTAACACTAGAACTCCGCGCTCATTTAATGAGGGAGGAAAATTAAAAGTCGTGCCCTTTTTCTTCTTTTATTTAAAGGAACGTGAACCGTTGATTGTGTCTCTTTATCAACCGTTGGCATCTTTCTTTTATAAATATCTCTTCTAATTCCACCTTGTTCTTCCTCGTCCATCACCTTCTTTAGCTCTTCAACTCTATTTTTCGAGTTTCTGCAATCGTTTTTCTACCTTTCGTTCTTCAGGTACGCCCGGCCTTCTTCCTTCTTTCGTGTTTCTAAGTTTTATTTCTTGCTTCCGGATATGAGTTCATCTGAGTCTACTGAGTCGAAAACTTCGCCTCTGGTGGAACGCGAGATTTCTCCCATTGGGGGTTCTCCTTCCAACTCTTCTGTTCCTCCACAGGAACTAAACGTCGGTCAGGTAAAGCCGTCCTCTTCCGGGTCGTCTTCTGCTGGGTCTGGTTCTTCTGGGTTTGGTTCTCCCCCCTCCAATTTCTCAAACCCAAAGCACGCAAACTACCCAGAAGTGTTCCTAAAGCCCCTATTCCCGATATTACCCTTCCTGGGTATACCTGGGTTAGGGGCGAAGTTGGGGTTTATTTTTCTAGCTATCAATCTTCGGATTCAATCACTCGTCTTCGATCCGAGATTACTATCTCGGCATCTGGAGACGAGTCCGAGTTCATCTGTCCTCCTTGCTCGGGTAACGAGTATGTTTTCCTCAGCGCTCATCCTTCCGAGCCTCCTTTTACATATATGTATAAAACACTTTTTTCTCATCTACGTGTGTCTCTCCCCTTTACTGAGTTTGAGTGTGACGTTCTGAGAACCATGAATGTCGCACCTACTCAGCTTCATCCTAACAGTTGGGCTTCTTTAAAAGCCTTTCAAATTCTCTGTCAATACATCAGGATGGAGCCTACCACCCCCAAATTTCTGTACTTTTACCAAACAAGGTTTGGTGAGAAAACTAGGTGGATCTCCCTTAATGGGATTAACCGAAGAGGGTTGATTGGTTTGTATACATCATCGTATAAAAACTTCAAAGTTGACTTCTTCCGAGTTCGCCAATCGGATTCTCACCTTTCCTTCTTTTTTTTGATGAAAACGGATGTGTCGGGTTTCCTTTGTACTGGCAATCGTCCCCTACCAAATTTGTTGGTTTTGAATACGAATCCCTTCCTGCCGAGGATAAACGGGATGTAGATATCTTAGAAAAACTTCCTCGGCCTCTCCATTGTGGACGTCTTCTGAAACTCACCTTTTCATCCACTCAGAGAGCCGATTTTAAAAGTAAGTGTTCGGCTTTTTAGTTTTTAAATCTTTTTTGTATGTGTTCCTATACTAATAGCTTTCCTTTTCGGCAGTTATTATGGGGAAATTCGACTTTTCGAAGCTTTTGAAATCCACCCCGAAGGAGGGTCCTTCAGCGACCGAGAAGCAGAAGAAGAAATGAGTTTCTTCGGCCGCTGCTAAGGGGACTTTATCATATGCCCCTCAAAAAAGAAAAAGGGAGGATATGGTAATTGATGCCGAAGATTCTTCCCTCCTCGCCCAGAGCCCCAAACGTCCTACCACACATGAGACGGGTGCTAAGGAGCGAGAGGAGCAACTTCCTCCTCCCGCCGACTTGAAGTGGTATAACACTTCTATGAAGGCAGGAACTTCGTCTCTCTGGAGAGACGACTTCAACCCCTTCCCTTATTTTGACTCGCATTACCTGAAGGCTGCCGATCTCCGCTTAATTAAGCGGCATGGGGCTCAGTCTAGTATGGAGGCCTTCTCAGTCTACTGTATCCGAGCTGCTGCTCTGGCCCGTTTGTGTAGCCGAGAATTGACAGAGACTTAGAGAAAGTCCCAGCGCTTGGAGGCTGAGTTTGCTTCGATCGAGAAGCTGAAGGGGGATCTCGCCCAGATTTCTTCGGAGCGCGATGAGCTGGCCCAAGCCAATAATCTTCTGAATACTACCATCGCCGAGCTTAATGGTCAGAATTCCGAGTTGAACTCCCAATCAAAATTAGCTGAGGAGGATAAAGCTCGTGCTGAAGAGGATAAAGCTCGTGCTGAGGAGGAGCTCAAGGAGGCTCAAGTTGTAATTGAACAACTTAGAGCTGACTTGAATGCCGAGACTAAGGCCAAGATGGAGGTTCAGGAAGATTTGAAAGAGGCCACCGGTTGCATCCTTGAAGAGCATCGAGCAAGTTTCGCAAAGGCCATCGCTCAGATTCAAATTCTCGCTCCGGGGATTGATATCTCGGGTACCGATGTAAATAAAGAGGTACAAAATGGGGAACTTGTTCCTATTATTCCCGAAGAGGAGGAAGATGAGGAAGGGGGGGGGGGGGGATAATCTCCCGAGGACCATGTCGGTGCTGAAGATAGCCATGGGATGAGTAAATGTATTTTTTGTTTTTCATACCCTTGTAATGGGTTTTCCCTTTGTAATCCTCGTTGATTTAATGAAAACTCTTCCAGCATTTTGATGACTTCCTCTTCCTCTTATAGCATTTGTTCGGCCGAGATATTCTTTGAATACTTCGAGTAAGACCGAAATATTTTATATATTCCGACGTTGTTTGTATTGCGTGCTCGACTGTTTAAACAAGACTTCGACTAAGACCGAGATATTTTGTCATTCGTATCAAAAACGACTAGTTGTTATCAAATGCTAAATGCATGAATCACGTTTCATATATGCGTTCACACGTTATGTGCCTTCGAAATTCCAGTGGGTTCATGCAATTACTACTTTTTGCTAAGTTTCGAGATTTATTTTTTCAATAAACCTTTTCTCAACGCATATCTCCTCTTTCCAACGCCTTTTCCCCCTTATAAATAGGGCTGTTTGTTTGCTTCGCCTCTTCATTCCTTATCTTTTCGACAGCAAAGTTCGTCCTCTTTTGACCCGAGTAATTCTCTTCATAATATTGCTAGGGGTTTACGTTCCTCTCTCCCAGTTAACATCCTTTTTGAGCTTTATAGCTGCCAAAAAGGATGTAATTGGGAGATGGGATCCAGAATCCCTTTCGTGATTTAATCCTTTTAAAAAGGATGTTAACTGGGAGAATAGCAGTTTACGGGAGTGGAGAATGGGGTAGCAACCATCTCCTCCCGAAGCTGGTCGAGCGCCTCATCATCCAGCTTTTTCGGGGGGGAAGCGATTACTTCCTCCACCAATGGAAGGTCGGGGCATCCGAGTGGGGGGACTACTGGCAATACCCGGGTTCCTACTCCTAGACCCAGAATGTTCTGGCCACTTGGTCTTGCTCTAGTTCCGAGGATTTTGAGGTCGGCTCGGCCTTATTTTCTATTTCGGATTTGTAACTCCCCTTTTTTACTTTTCATATTTTTAAGGCTTGAACTTGGCCTTATTTTCAATTTCAGCATTGTACTCGGTTTCCTTAATAATTTCATGGCTCATATTTGGCCTTTGGATTCAAACTTTGTTCTTCTTTAATTGATGCTCGTATTCGATTTCTCTTAACAATTTCAAGGCTCGAACTCGGCCTTAATAATTTAATAGCTCGAACTCGGCTTCTAGGCTCAAACTTGGCCTCTAACAATTTAATGGCTCGTACTCGGCCTTTTGGCTCAAACTTGGCCTTAAACAATTTAAATGGCTCGAACTCGGCCTTTTGGCTCAAACTTGGCCTTAAGCAATTTAAATGGCTCGAACTCGGCCTTTTGGCTCAAACTTGGTCTTAAGCAATTTAATGGCTCGTACTCGGCCTTTAGGCTCAAACTTGGCCTTAAACAATTTAATGGCTCGTACTCGGCCTTTAGGCTCAAACTTGGCCTTAAGCAATTTAATGGCTCGTACTCGGCCTTTATAATTTAAATATTCGCGGAATAATAGTAAATACATCGGCAAAATAAGAAAATGGACCAATGTTCATAATAAATTCTTTATTGGATAGAAGAAAAGTCTGCGGTGTGCCTCGTTAAAACCTTCTCGGTCAAAACCCTTTTTTGGGATAAAATACCGAGGTAGGAAAAAGAGTACATCACCAGACTATATACATCAACTGTAATAAAATTTCAAGTGGGAAGCGTTCCAAGTTCTCGGAATAGATTTCCCTGACAATTCTTCTAATCTGTATGCTCCGTTTCCTAAGTTTTCTACTACTCGGAATGGTCCTCCCCAATTCGCTGCTAGCTTGCCCTCGGTATGATCTCTTCTTGCTTCTCCTTGCATTGTTAGCACCAAGTCCCCGTGCACGAACCTCCTCGGCTTTAGCTTTGAATTATACCTCCGAGTAGCTCTTCGTTTGCAGGCTTCCTCTCTGATTTTAGCCTTTTCTCTGATCTCCTCCACCAAGTCAAGTTCGACCCTTAGGTTGCTTTCATTCTCATTCTGCTCATATTGCATTCGCCGAAAAGACGGCTCACCGACCTCAACTGGGATCATGGCATCCGTTCCGTATGTCAGCCTGAATGGTGTTTCTTGGGTAGTGGATTGTGGCGTGCAGTGGTAGGCCCAAAGAATACTCGGCAATTCTTCTGCCCAAGCTCCTTTAGCTTTTCCCACTCTCTTCTTCAGCTCTCCGAGAATGACTTTGTTGGCTGCCTCGGCTTATCCATTGGTTTGGGGATGTTCCACCGATGTGACATGATGTTTAATACCGAGATTGACATAGAATTCTCGCAATGATTTATCTATAAACCGCCTTCCATTATCGGTGACAATTGCGAAGGGAATTCTATGCCCGCAGATGATATTTTTCCAAACGAACTTTTGTACCTTCTGGGCAGTAATTTTTGCCAAAGGTTCTGCTTCAATCCATTTTGTAAAGTAGTCTACCCCTACCAAAAGAAATTTGACTTGACCTTTGGCTATGGGGAATGGTCCAAGTATATCCATCCCCTACATAGTAAAGGGCCAAGGCGAGTTCAATGTGTGAAGTTCTTCGGGCGGGGTACGACTTATATTGGCAAATCTTTGACATTCATCACATTGTTTCGTCCACTCGATACAATCTGCTCGGATGGTAGGCCAATAGTATCCTGCTCGGACTACATTGGAGGCCATCGATTTGCCCCCGCAGTGAAAACCACAGATTCCTTTGTGAACCTCTTCCATTACGTATTTTGACTGGGCTTTAGTTAGACACTTCAACATCGGTACCGAGAATCCCCTTTTACACAACTCTCCAGAAATAATAGCAAAATGACTCGCTCTAAGCCTGATTTTTCTGGCCTCGGCGTGATCTGGGGGCAAAGTACCTGAGGATAAATATTCCCATATGGGTGTCATCCATTCTCGGTCAGCTGGTTCATTAGCCATCACCTCTCCAAGTGTAATACTCGGACTTGGTTCATTAATAGTTTCCTGAATAACTGTCTTATGCTGGCCTGACCTCTTCGTGCTGGCCAATTTTGACAGTAGATCAGCCCGAGTAGTTTCTTCCCTGGGAATATGTTCAATAGTAAATTTCTCAAAATTGGAAATTAACTGATTTACTTTACATAAATACCTGGTAAGTTGAGGTTCTTTTGTTTGGTATTCTCCAGAGATTTGACTTGTGACCAGCTGTGAATCACTTCGGCATCTAACAGTTTTTGCTCCCATTTCCCTAGCCAACATTAATCCTGCTATCAAGGCTTCGTATTCATCTTGGTTGTTTGAGGTTTTGAACTCAAACTTTAATGATTGCTCTAGGATTAGCTCTCCCGGACCCTCCAATATTACCCCAGCTCCACTGCCTTTGACATTCGAGGATCCATCCACATATAAATTCCACCATAAATCTTCAGTAATCGGCAGCGGATTGAGCTCGGCTACGAAGTCAGAGATACATTGAGCTTTCAAGGGATCTCTCAACTCGTACTTGAGGCCAAACTCGGATAATTCCACCGACCAAGAAATCATGCTGCCTGCCAACTCAGGCTTTTTGAGAATTTGCTTAATAGGGTGATCAGTTTTGACAATCACCTGGTGACTCTGTAAATAGGGACGCAATCACCGAGATGCAGTTACAAGAGCTAAAACTAGCTTTTCTATAACTTGATACCGGGTTTCAGCGTTATGAAGAACTCGAATGATGAAATACACCGACATTTGCGTTTTCTCTACTTCTTGAACAATGACCGCACTGATGGCATACTCGGTGGCTGACAAGTATAAATACAACTCTTTCCCTGGAATAGGTCAAGTTAATATTGGTGGTGAAGACAGAAAGGTCTTAAAGTCAACAAAGTCCTTCTCGCATTCCTCAGTCCACGTGAAAGTTTGAGGTTTCTTCAACAATTTAAAGAAAGGCCGAACTTTCTCTGCAGATCTGGGGAGAAACCGAGATAATGATGCTAGTCGCCCTGCAAGTCGTTGCACCTCTTTAACATTTTGTGGACTTCGCATCTCAATCACGGCCTGTCATTTGTCCGGATTGGCTTCGATTCCCCGGTGTGTCAACATAAAACCGAGGAATTTTCCGCCTTGGACACAAAAAACACATTTTTCTGGATTTAGTCTCATATTGTACTTGCTAAATTGCTGAAAAATTTCTTCTAAATCCCTCGGATGATTGTTGTGGTCATCGGATTTTACAACCATATCATCCACGTAAACCTCCATGTTCTTCCCGATCTGTTTTTCAAACACTTTGTCCATGAGCCTTTGATAGGTTGCTCCAGCATTTTTTAATTCGAATGGCATTACCTGGTAACAATAGTTTGAGCCTTCGGTTATAAAAGCTGTTTTTTCCTCGTATGGGGGATACATTCGTATCTGATTGTACCCCGAGTATGCATCCAAGAAGCTCAAAATTCTGTACCCGGAAGCACCATCCACCAACCTGTCAATACTTGGTAAAGGATAAGAATCCTTTGGACAAGCTTTGTTTAAGTCTGTATAATCAGTGCACATTCGCCACTTGCCGTTTGTTTTTTTAACCAGAACCACGTTGACCAGCCAAGTAGTGTATTATATTTCTCGAATAAAGTTGGCTTTAACCAATTTTGTTGTTTCTTCTTCTACCACTTTTATTCTTTCCTCACCAAATCTCCTTTTCCACTGAGCTACCGGTTTTGCCTCGGGACAGATTGCCAGTTTGTGACATAAGAAATTGGGGTCAATCCCCGACATATCTGATGTTACCCAGGCGAACAAATCGGCGTTGCTCCGGAGTACTTCCATTATTTTTTCTTTTAAATTTGGCTCGAGTTGACCTCCTAGTTTAGTGCACTAATCGGGCTGTAATCCAAGCTAGAATTTTTCCAACTCCTCGATGGGTTGTGGTCATTGTTCTTGCATGTCAATCCTCGGGTCTAGTTCAACAGAGCTAACCGAGTTTACAGACTCGTCTTTTCCTCTTTCTAGTGTTTCTTCAGGTGTAGATTTGAGTTTGCTCACACGCAAACTATCTGCATAGCACTGTCTGGCCATTTTTTGATCAGCCCGGATAGTAACTATGTCTCCCGAGTTGTAAGGGAGCTTCATAGTAAGATGGGGAGTAGAGACCACGGCTCCCAACTCGTTCAAGGATGGTCTTCCAATCAAGATATTGTACGATGTTACTGCATTAACCAACACGTACCTGACTAGAATAGTTTTGGACGTTTTGCTATCTCCAAAAGTAGTTAGGAGGTCTATGTATCCTCGGGTATTCACCTGCTCTCCAGCAAAACCGACGAGTTTACTGTCGTATGGCTGAATAGATTTTTCTGGGATCCCGAGCTTCTGAAATGTTGAATAATATAGAATATCGACTGAGCTTCCCTGGTCGACGAGAGTTCTCTTGACGGAGAAGTTGGCCAATTGCAAAGTGATTACCATTGGGTCGTCCTGATTAGGATCCACACCCAAGAAGTCTTCATTGGAGAAAATAATCGGCGGGGAAATTCTCGGGGGTTTGCCAACTATCGAGTTTACAGCCCGAACAGCCCGCAGGTGTTTTCTACAGGCTGAACTCGTTGTGCCCCCTCCCGTAAATCCACCTGAAATAGTGTTTATTACACCTCGGACAACATTATCCTCCGCCCTCCTTTCATTCTGCTCTTCCCTATTTTCTTTTCTTTCATCAATTTGCCGACCACCACCCCTTCCCGGGTTTTGGCCACCTCCTCTTCGTCTACCTCTGCCACGCCCTTCACGATTGTTGTGACTTCTCTGAGCAAAATTATTCAGATGACCAGCTTGCACTAGCTCTTCAATCTTGTCACGCAAGACCCAGCACTCCTCGGTGGTATGCCCGTAGTTATGATGGTACCGACAATGCTTCTGTCGACCAGCTTTCTCGGGCGTGTGACCATGGTTGGGGAGTGGCAAAAGTTCTGCGTTGTAGGCTCCCTCAAATACCCGAGCTCGATTGGTGTTGAGGGGGTTATAGTGCTCATATTTTGGCCCCTTATATAAATGCTCGGACGTCTTTTTGAATTTCTGCTTGTCACCTCCAGCTCTCCTCTTCTCTTTCCCCTCTCGTCTATCAGAATCATCGGTTCTTTCTCTCTTCTTAGACTCTTCTATTTCTTCCATGTTAATGAATCCGACCGCTTTTCTCCTCAACTCATCCATGCTGGATGGGGGCTTCCGAGCTAGATGTCTGGCGAAAGGGCCGGGTTGTAATCCGGTCTAGATAGTATGCAGTGTGACATCGGCACTGAGATTCCGGATCAGGACAGTCTCTTTGCTGAACCTGGCCATAAAATCACGCAGAGACTCATTTTTTTCTTGCTTAAAATTTACCAACGAGGCCGAGGTTTTTTGATGAGCTCGGCTCGTGGCAAACTGAGTATTGAATTTAATCATAAACGTGTCAAAGGAGTCAATTGACACTGGCGGTAGCTGGGTATACCAGCTTAACGCAGCGTCTTTCAGAGTAGTAGGGAAGACTTTACACATAACAACATCATCATTGGTAAAGAGATATATTTGGGTGGTAAAAGCATCTAAATGACGTTCTGGATCCGTGGTGCCATCATACCTGTCAATGTTTATTGATTTGTAATTGGCTGGTAGAGGAACTTCCATGATGGCATCAGTGAAGGGATGTCTAGGCTTTCGCGCGCCAGCCCTTTCATTGGGCCTATTTACCTGAAGTGAAAGTTCAGCGGCCTGTCTAGGAAATTCCTCCTTGTCTCTTCGGTCAACATGATGAGAAACACGGGGTTGTGAGATTCCTTTTTCTCTGCGCGTGTTCCTGGATCCTTCATTCCCAGCTATCTGGTGCTCTTTCTCATGAGGAGAAGAGGCATACCTTTCTCTGCTTTGTTCTCGTTCACGACGGCTGTTCTGCCGACAAATCTCTTCATTCTCCCTTCTCAACATTGCCACCTGCGCGAGAAGTTCTTGAATAATGGGATTGTCGGTCATCGCCGCTGGGTTTGTGGATCGTTCTCCATTATCCTCATTGTTGGCATTCTCCAGCCCCTCTCTCCTGCCGTTCCCGCTCCTTGTCCTCACCATTGTATGTGGTATGGGAAAATTTTGCTTCGATTCCCACAGACGGCGCCAATGTTCCGTCCAAATATCTCAAGTAAGAGATATTCGTCCGGTGAAACTCTGTGGGGGTATTTATGGAATAGCTTGACATAATTGATATTCTGCTCCTACGTATCCCAAGTGGGAATCAAAGCAACGTAGTTCTAAGTGAGGGGGTTGATCCCCTATTTATAGAGATTTTTAGGTATAACAGTTTTAGTTGGACTGTTATTGAGATCGTATCTATCTTTTGATATCCTGATAAAATTATGTTGTTATCATAACTAAATAAGGATAAGGCTCCGAGTTATTCGGAGAGATATTTGAATAATCGAGTAAGATGTTTGACCAAGTCAGTTGTGACTGGATTGCACGGGATCGAGATGTCTTCATCCGCGGTCTATGATGGGGTAGGTCTGAGTATTTATCCTCGGCTAACAAGTGTATTAACAAGTCCTGGGCTTTGGAGGAGTTTGGGTCAAGGCCCATTTACAGGAGTAAGCTTGGTAGATCCGACCTTATATTTTCGGTCAGTACAAATAGGAACATGATATATGATATAACGAGAGAGATGGTTTGTATCCCGATAACAAATATACAACGGAATGTAAAATTTCAAGAAAACCCCAAGGTGGTGTTTGGTAATTGGAGTGTTTTATTCCCAGAAAATTACATTCTTGATGATCACATTTTCGGGCATAGATTTTTTTCATCTTCACATACGGAAATAGAGTTTTCTCAAGTTTCTAACTATCGTTCACTAATTTTATTATCGAAAAATTTTTATGTCAGTGAATAAATTTTAAAATATTATACCAAATATGATAAAATTTTATTTTCATACCAGCATTCTCGAGATTTTGTGTTTTAAAAAAAAATATCCAAGAGTAAATCACATCGGGAGATGGTGATGCAGAATGTCGCTAGACGAGATTTAGGATAATTTGTTGCCCATACTGGCCACTCAATAGTTCGGTTACATTAACGGGCCTGAGCCCAAGAGCACAGACAAGAAAACTACTACCCACCCATAAAGAGGAAGAATAGTATGGGGCAATGCTACCCCTTCCTCTTCGCATCTGAACTTATTATTATTTTAGTCACTGTTATTATATTGTTAATAACTTGTTATTTTGCATCTGAACAATTGTTTTAGCCAAAAGCTTTCTTAGTGTAATTATTTAAAAAAAAAATCAAAACAGTTCAAAAACATATTTAAAGAATGGATCATTTAGACATTTACCCATACCATAAATATCACTGTGTTGGAAAATAAATGGAATTCTGTAAATATCATCAAGGGGGCTAGATACGGTGGTAAGTGAAATGGTTTTTTGAGAGAAATAACCAAAATTTAAATGAGTTTAATTTTGATACATCATTGATATAAAATTATTTACACATGAGTTGTTCTATATATGACTTTTGAGAAGTTATTATGATAGTGAATATTTTTAACAATGTAACAATTCATAATTGATGGACAAAATAACTTTTTTTATATGAATGGTACATAATAATTAAATTCACTTTAAATTATAGAAAAAGTAATTATTAAAAGTGCTTTTTAATCACAAGAGTATCTAAAAGAGTTAATTTCGTAATGGTGGAATTACCTTAGTCAAATACAAAAAAGTGTAAATTTGGTTACTACGGATTTACTTCAGATTATTGTTTTCATTAATAATCGTACAAATGTCACATTATTTTTATTGTGCTTTAAAATATTTATAAAAATATTTTTGCTGCTTTATGTATAATTTTCTAAACCATAAAGCTTAATGAAAATAATATGATATTTTTGTAATTATTAATAAAAACAAGAAATGAAGAAGAAAACAAGTGCCCCTAAATTTTTCCACATTTTATAGTGCTAATTAAGAGCAAAAATTCAAATCTTAACTACTATAACTACTTACTAAAAGGAGAAACTTTTATGCACAAAACCAGAGCGACCTTGTCAGGTAATGTTCAATTAGTCTCAATATTTTGTCTATCACCTTTAAGAATTGAAAAGGATATGCATTATATTTTGAAAAACAGCGATACGTTCTCAGTATCGGGTTAATGTCATTGATGCTGGTCCTTTTCTACATGAGGTAACAAAAATCCTAACTTATATAGGTATTTTTCAAGGACTAATGTGTATGATATTTAACCTTACAGATACAATGGAAATGAGTAATCCACACTCAATTGGGGTAGATGGCTAAGAGCATATTAACTTTTGTCACCCACCAAACACAACCTAACATGCAACAGTAGTAAAGCAATGTACTAATTAAGATTTTAGACCTCTTGCCTGTACCTTGTGATCAATACCATCCTAACTAGCAAAGCATAATAGAAAAGTAAGAAATAAATTATAACTTTCATATAGGGGGAACATAAGGACAAAGAAAAAGAAATTGCCTAATTCCTTTCATATATTTCAGTACATAAAAGCTTGTATGGGCTAAATGGAGATGGAAAAGAAAAAATGCCTTGATTTTCAACAGCATGATCATTGTTTTTGCCTATGCTCTTATACCATGCAACAGATATTGCTGGTAATCATTGATTTTTGCAAGTGGAATTGAGGATATTGCAGGGACCAGGGAATCACAAAAACATGTGACAAGGGGTCTAAGGACAGAGGAATAAACCATCATGGTAACTAAAGTTTCCACCACGCCAGTAAAGACAAGTAAATTATTTAAAAAATGTTGATGCTTGGTTTGAATATTTGACACGAAAGTGACCTAACCAAACTTAATTATTTTCATTCTCGACTTGTTCATGCTATAAGTGCTCCATAAATTGCTATAAACTTGATTATTTGAACTACTTTGGGCAGCAAAAATGGAAATACTTGTCTACATCAATGGATGGTTATCATAAAGAGTTTTATGAGCAAGAGCAACGTTACAGCAACAAACAAAATTGTAAAAGGAGAATAATATGGTCAAGATACTGTTCATTCATAAGATTATCGACTTTATTCTCCTATGCATGTGTTTGGATGTATGGTGGTTTTTCCTAGAAGCGTTTTTTCTTGAAGCTTTTGTGAGTAACTTCTATGATGGAAAAGTGATTTTGCTGTTTCCACGATGTTTCCAAACACACATTATAGAGGCTAAAAAGAGCAATTCAACTATGCCAATCAAATCTCAGTTTCTCTTTTAGCAAATCTTCATTGAGATCCATGTCTAAATCCCAAACTCGTTTGGCCATTATCTTTCTTACCAATTAAAAAATAAATAAAAACCTTGAAACGATTTGAACATTTTTCTCATGATTCCATGCGAATACTATTTGGTAAAAACCAAGTATTGAACACTATTCTAAGAACACTCAAAATTATCAGTACCATTCTAGTCCCTAAGGAAAAACACAGAGAATAAAAGGACACATCCAATTGTTCTGTTATAACTCAAATTTCTGCAACTCTAAAATATGTTATTTCTGTTGCCTATGATGAAAAAGAATGAGTATGTATCCTTTCAAGAAGAAAGGGAAATAAGAGTCAAAGGAAGAATTCAAGAAAAGAAAGAAAGAATAAGAAATTGAAAACAAAAAAAGAGACAAGAAAAAATGGGGTTAAAAAAAAAAAAGATGAACAAGTTCCTTTATGTGCTCTTACATGCATAGATCAACAAGGAGAATTCAATTGTATCTTCATCTTGCAGTGCTGTCTTCTCCTCTAACCACAATCTGCTATCCAACCCACTCCTAGTCCTGAACATGAAAACTGCATACCCAGAAGCAGGGTTGAAAAACCAGTTATGAACATCCCACAACAAATCCACCAGCAACCCATCAACAAAAATTGTCTGGTTACCCCTGAAATTCCACTGCAGCCTCTTCACGCGAATCACGGTCTTGTTATCGATACAAACCGACAGAACCGGATACTTCAACCCTTCATTTTCTCCACTGCATCTGATCAAAATGTTATGCCATGTACCATTGTCACAGAACTGAGCCTTTGTGGTGTAAAGGGTGTTGCCTGAACAATGTTCCTTTCGTGATAATAGTGAGACTTTAGCCAAAGGGGTTCTAGTTTTGAACTTTTTGGTCACAGTTTCTTCAGCCATGTTACCAAGAATAAGGACTATTTCTGCATCAATGAGAATTGCAACATAAAACCCATCAACAGGTTCAGGGCCAGTATCATATTTGGCATTGCAAAGATCCCAAAAGATTTCAATCTTTGACTCATAAGATTCAAGCAATTTACTTCCTTTCTTCTTCCTGAAAAACCGCGAATTGGTGTTGAGTCGAAAAGCTGCTGCTGCTGTTGTTTCTGATGGTTCTTCTTCACCAAAGCTTATGGTGAGTCCTTGATTAGTGTGGCTTTTACACCATGTGATTGTGATCAAAAAGTGCTTTTGGTTGGAGAGTGTTGTTTTGTAGACAGAAGAGACTGAATTTTGGGTTGAAGGTGTAAGGCTTGGAGTGATGCAAGCATTGCTTGAATAATTGGAACATGAGGAATGTGACACATTCACTGCGTTCTCGCTGAAACATGAAACTATGTCTCTCATTTTTTTGCATTAAAACTCTGCAGAGAAACTAAAGATCTGAACTTTTGGAGGAAATGGATAATGGGTCGTTTTTGTTTTCGGCTTCTATGAATAAATCATGAGCTCTAAGGACATTGGAGATTATGACTGCATTTCAAGTGTCTTGGTTTTGTGAATGGGGAAATGAATTGAGAAGAGCAAGGGAAGACAATTTTGTTTCCTGATAGGACCATTACCATTTAATTTCCATTTAACATGACTCTCTTCTTCTCTCTCTCTCTCTCTCTTACCTTATAATATAACTACGTACCTAAATGTGCATCTTATGATAAAAAAAAAAAAAAAAAAAGGAGAGAGAGAAAAGAATGCAAGATTGAGGCAAAAACCTAGGTGGTGTGCTTTTTAAATCTGTTTTGCCAGTTAATACTAGAATTTAAAAAGATGAGAAAAAGAAGAAAAGGCCAACCGAAAGAGTTGATCCTCCTCCTACCTTCTTCTATTTCAGCACTTTTGTGACATGGTGATCATATTTTGCTTTTGCTTTAATTTGTGCACCTCGGATTTGATGATTATTAAGAATCGCAATTAACGATACAGTGTTAACTGTTATGTAATTAATGGGTGGAGATCGAAATCACTAATGAATTATTTTATGAAATATTTATTGGGTATTAATATTTGCAATAAATACTTAAATAATTAAATATCACGTATAATCAATATTACCTGACTGATTTTTATTTACCATAATTAATAAATTATTTGATAACTAATCAATGTATTTTGTTAAAAAATTTAGATACCAAAATAATGTCAATAATAATTTATTAGGTTCACCCGTGGGTGATCAAGATTGGAAAATGTAAAAAAGGAAGTCAAAAAAAGAAAATAAAAAAGGGATGTACAAAGGGACACAGTGAAAAGGAAAACCGAATCAAAATGAAGGCCTTTTAATTTTAGAGTTTAATTTGTATGCATCGTACGTATACAGATTTTTATACTGATAACCAAACAGTACTCATGAAATTTGAGACTTTTAAGATAATTACGATAAGAATCAAGTATTTATAATGATATATCAATTTCTGGTTGGTTGACAGTAATTTTTTTTATATTATCAGTATATATCAATTAAATCCTTAATTTTATTGCTAGTTTTTTTTTTCGTGCCTTTTTCTTTTTAATTTTTGAGAAGTTGTATATAACTTGTATTTGTCAACTGTGGTACAGCTTAGCTAACTTCAACCTTGCTAATGGAACTGAGTAAGAATGAGTTTGTTATTCTTTATTTTGCTAAAAAAATATTTTTTAACTGAATAATCAATTTTCAAAACTTTTAGTGTGTTTGTCTTTGTTGTTTTTGAAAATAATAAAAAGCAGAAAAAAAATATTTTCAGGATTAAAATAAAAAGTAACTTTTATTTGTTTTTGGAGGAAAAAACAGTTTTTATAATTGATTACTATTTAAAAAAATGAATTTTTTAATTGTGAACAAACATAAATTTGCTTCTGCTTTTCTTTAAAATCTCTAAAAATAAATACTAAATTATTTTCTATCAAAATCATTTAATTTTTAATCTTAAACAATCATGCTCTAAGTATTTTGCAATACGTTAGTACTTTTTTTTTCAAAAAACTTTTTCAACAATGTCCTAAAAGCATTTCTTACTCTCATGTATCTAGGGAAGGGAATATGGTAGCCATAGTTTAGCCAGATATGTTCTTAATAACCCTGATCACCATTGAATAGAGGAAGCCGCTCCTATGGTCTCTAATTGTATTTTTAAGGAATTTTGTCCTATAGTTGAATAAAATTTATCTGTTCCAGTCAAACAAACAAAAACTCTTTTCCAATATTGCCAAAATAATCTCCTATGTGTCGGACTGTGATTCGAACTCATCATCATTCTAGATTAGGGTCTCTCATTATCAAGCCTAAATTTGTGCCAGTTTGGTAAAGCATTTTTAAAACGCTTCAAAGATGTTAGAGACAAATAAGGTCAATTTTCCTAAGACCCACAAACCCCTCAAAATTTTGTAGGCATTTAGGATATTTTTAGATCGCTGATTAAATTGTAGGCATATGTGATGGTGAATTTTGGCCCACAAAATAAATATGCCCCGTAGGCCCACAATTCCTACTCCCAACACATCTCTGGTTAAAAGCAGGGTGTTGTATATATAGGATTTAATCGGTATGTATTTTTAATATATAAGTTTTATATTAATATATTAATAAAAATGATTGACTCTTATTCAATTATTCTAACTATTTTAAATGTCACTCATGTTTTGATTTTTGATTGATTGACGGTGTGAAAAAAACTTTATATCGAGGATTCATACAATATATATTGTAAAAAGGAATTGGGACCATCACAACTTTATGGCTTGAGTGAGCACGAGAATCCCAACTCCTTAAATGGTGCAATAAGATTTACCCATGGAATGAATGCAATTGTATTTGTAAAAAGCCACAATATGAACTAAACAAGGTAATGACTTTCCCTGGTTCTTCCTAACTAATAAATATAAAATATAGAATAGAATACTTGATATCACTACAGTGGCGTGTAACTATTTTAATTAGTGATGGTATCCTTTAATTAATACAAAATATCATGTGCAGTTGGTAAAGAAAGGCATTTTAATCAACACAACCCTTGAATTATTGAAGCTTTGGTCAACAGATAACAGTTTCATCTTCTCTCCCACACAACCAGAAGATCGTCAATTTGTGAAATCATGCTCTGTAGTAACAGGACAACTGAACATGATCTGTAGTTTGAATAGCTCAAACACAATTTTCAAAGCTTGAGCAGTTAAAAATTATCTGACTCCTATATTTTATGTTCTGATTAAGTTTTAATGCCACAATGCATAAGTATGTAATGGGATGAAAGAGGAATTAAATGAGGAATGGAAAGAGAATAGGGAATATGTCATATCATGAAAGAATGCACAAGGGGCATTATTACTCTCTCTCTCTCCTCTCTGTGTTGAGGTACAAGTGTGAGGACATTTTTTGGGTTATGGACCCAAGCAAGTTTGGTTCTGGGGCATGCCCAACATCCTCATTATGATCAAGTATATATACTCCTTAATATGAATCAAACATTCATGCTTGCTTATGATAAACGTAAGGATTCTTTTTATGTAACAGGGTTCTGCAGCTATGTAATTCAGTATTAAAAGTAACTTGAAGATCAATAATTAAATTATATCCTAAATTGTTTAGGAATGGACAAGAGAAGAGTTTATAAAAGGTTGGATCCATGAATCTATGCTCCAGCTACGGTGAGAGATATTCACATGTCTCTCATTGTGAGAGACAATAAACAACCGTTGATTAAGTGATGACCTATGATATTACTATACACTTGCCCACACCAGAATATTTTTAACATTTGGTTCACTACAACCTCCCACCACCTTAAACCTTCTCGACCGCCATCAACCTCATCGTCGGAGCTGTTCACGGCGGTGGGAGTACCAAAACACGACCTCTCCTCCGTCACCCCCGCCTCTCCTCCGCTTTCTTACTCCTCTGCCACCCCACCCCCTCTTTCCCCGCCACCCCCACCGCCTCAGACCATTCTTGGTGACAAATCAGATTAAGGAATTCCCTTTCTCCTCCGCCACGGCGCAACGCCTACCCCCACCGCCTCGAACCAAAAAGGAAGGAATGTGCAAAGAACATTTGGTTCACTGCATCCTTCCACCACCTTGAACCTTCCCCACCGTCATTGGAGCTATTCACGGTGATGGGAGTACCAGAACAAGGCCTCTCCTTCAATTTCTCTCTCCTCCACCACCCTACTCCATCTTTCCCCGCCATCCCCACCGCCTTAGACCAAGAATGGCGATAGATCAGATGAAGGAGTTCCATTTCTCCTCCACCACGGCGTCACGCCCACCCCCGCCACCTCGGACCAAAAAGGAAGGAATGCGCAAAGAGGGAGAAGATCAGACCAATCTGTGACTGAGTGTCGCAAGAATTTGATGTCACGTGGAGAGGAGCAGGGGAGGAAGACGTAGAAAGCTCCTCCTGCAAGCTCTTCATGTCTTATTCGATGCAACAAGATTCAATCGAGCAAGCGGCGATAGATTTTCAAGTGTTATAGAGATCGAGATCGAGGCCGCGATGAAGGATGGTTGGACCAGGGCGGTACTCGGCGATTGAACGATAGAGCTGGCATGGTGGACTCTCACCCCTACCACTCTCCAAACTCCGCCACTTGCACAGCCCCTGATTGAAGATGCAGCCATGACAGTCCTTGGCAAAGGTTTTTGATCTTCGTCAAATCTGGGGAGTGTAGGTTGAGGAAGAGTGATAGAGGAGGAGGAGGAGACCGGCACCGTCATGATGAAGTTGAACAGCGGAGCGGTAGCCAATCCCACTTATCTAGACATATCATTAATGAGTGACCCTCCTTTTTCTCTGCCTCTTCCCAAGACCAAATTTCATCTCTCTCTCATATTTTTCCTCTTTCTCTTTCCATCTTCTCCTCTCATTCTTTTTTCTTTTGTTTCAGATTTCATATTTCATCTCTCTCTCTCTCTCTCATTTTTTTCTCTCTCATGTTTTTCTTTCACACCTCTCCTCTCATTCTATTTTCTTTTGTTTCAAATTAAACTCCTCTCGTCGGCATAGTTCTGAAACCATCGCCGCCGCTCCTTACTTCCTTCGCTTCCTTCGACTCCAAGATCGGCAACTCTTCTCCCTGCTTCGGTTTCTCCGGACGCCGTTTCCTCTCCACAGTGGGGCGCCATCTACCGCCGCGGTTGAAGAAGAATGTTGAAGTGAAATTTTGGTTTGCTTCTCTTCCTATGGGCTACGACTCTCATGGCCACTGTTTGCGGCTTTATTTGCTCACTTCAGGTATGAAGATTTGCGCCGCTCCTTCCCTCCCTCGATATGTCTCTCAATCGCAGCTCTCAAGTAATGATTTAGGTTGTGGTTGATTTTTTTATTTTTGGTGGCTTTGATTTGTAGTCATTTAGGATTAGGATTTGCTACCCCCTCCCCTTTCTTTCATTTGCTTATGGGTATCTAATACCGTATATTCCAATGGCTGTATTTAAGGCATAACCATCGGGATTATTCTCCATGGATTATTCTCTTATTTATTGTAAATATTAGCTAATCAAATCAAGGATATCAATGACAGATGTAAATGAGACATTATAGGCATTAGTTTAGGACACGTAAACCTCATGTAACTTCTATATATTTGGTATCTGTTCAATGGAATGATACACACATTCTTTCCACCATATTCTTGTTATGGTATCAGAGCCATCACGGTGCTGGTGAGAACGTGTTGAAGCAAACACATTTTCCATGGCGGAGATGTCGGAAAAGACTGAAGCAGAGAAGAAAACTGATCTGGTGAAAAAGATCCCTTCACCATATGATCTGAACTCTAGTGATAATCCAGGAAACCTGATTACTCAGGTTCAGCCGAAAGGGGAAAATTATGATGAGTGGTCTAGAGCTTTGCGTACTTCTCTTCGTGCAAGACGCAAATGGGGGTTCGTGGAAGGAAAATTCCCGCAACCAAAGGAAGGTTTTCCTGATTTGGAAGATTGGTGGATGGTGCAATCCATGTTGGTCTCATGGGTACTGAACACGATAGAACCAAGCTTGCGTTCTACCATTTCGTATCAAGAGAACGTAAAAGAACTATGGGAAGACATTAAAGAGCGGTTCTCAGTCTTGAATGGACCAAGGATTCAACAGATAAAGGCAGAACTGGCAGAGTGTCGACAAACAAAGATGAACATGGTAACATACTATGGAAAGTTGAAAAGCTTATGGGATGAATTGGCAAATTATCAGCAGATTCCTCTCTGCACTTGTGGAGGCTGCAAGTGTGACGTTGGGAGCAAGATGGAGAAACAACGAGAAGAAGAGAAAGTTCATCAATTCTTGATGGGTCTAGATGATGTTTTGTACGGAACGGTCCGCTCTAACCTTCTTGCAACTGATCCCTTGCCTACATTAAATAGAGTGTATGCCACTTTGGTGCAAGAAGAAAGAGTGAGAACCATATCTCGAGGAAAGGAGGAACAAGGAGAGGTTGTTGGGTTCTCTGCACAGGCTCTTGGAAGAACCAAAGGACTTACTAAATCAAAAGACAAAAATATGGTGTGTTCGAACTGTAATCGAACAGGACATGAAGCTGAAAGTTGCTTCCAGTTGATCGGTTATCCTGAATGGTGGGGAGATCGGTCACGAGGTGAAGAGAAAGCCAATGCGAGAGGAAAATGACTGCAACGAGGAGGAGCTACACCTAGCAGAGGCAGAAACGGGGGTGTTCGAGCCAATGCAACATTCACTAATGGAGAAAACGGTGCTACACCAACTAATTCAAACAATGCGTTGACCGGGCTGAGTACTGAACAGTGGCAAGCACTAGTGGATTTTTTAAATAGCCAAAAAGGGAACATAAATGACAAGATGACAGGTAAACATAGTGTGTGGATTGTTGACACAGGAGCTTCCAGCCACATGACTGGGAACTTGAAATTCTTGCATGGGATGAGAGAAATAACAGGATGTCCAGTTGGACTTCCAGATGGAAAACAAGTGTTAGCCACTAAAGAAGGGACAACAATACTTGATGGAGGATTGAAAATTGAGAATGTTCTTTATGTGCCAAAATTGAACTACAATTTGATATATATCTCTCAACTGATTGATGAAAAAAATTGTATTGTCCATTTCACTGATACCTTATGTGTTATGCAGGACTGCACTTCGAAGATGCTGATTGGAGCGGGTGAACGAAGAGATGGGCTTTATTTTTTCAAAGGTATCCGAAGTGAGAAGGCACACAAGACTAGTGGAATTTGTCAGTTTAATCTATGGCATCAACGCATGGGACATCCATCTTTGAGGACTACTCAATTAGTTTCCAATATAAGGTGTGAAGAAAGTGAGTTGAAAAATAAAGCATGTGATGTATGTTTTCGAGCTAAACAAACCAGGGATGTTTTCCCTTTGAGTACTCATACTGCTATTAGTAGTTTTGATTTAATTCATTGTGATCTGTGGGGACCTTATCGAACTCCCTCTTCTTGTGGTGCTTCATACTTTTTGACAATAATGGATGATTTTTCTCGTGCCATATGGATTTATCTATTAGTTGATAAAAGGGAAGTGTCACATACATTGATAAATTTCTTTGCCTTAGTAGAAAGACAGTTTGATAAAAGGGTTAAGATGATGCGTAGTGATAACGGGACTGAATTTACATGTTTGAAAAATTATTTTCATGAACATGGAATTTTGTTTCAAACTTCTTGTCCTGGAACACCGCAACAGAATGGAAGGGTAGAAAGAAAACATAGGCACATTCTTAATGTTGCTCATGATCTACGTTTTCAAGGTAGCCTTCCTATTTCTTTTAGGGGTGAGTGTGTCTTGACTGCTGGATATCTAATTAATCGCACACCTACTCCAGTGCTGCATGGAAAAATACCGTAGGAGATGTTGCATGGGCAAGCTCCCTTACATAGTTTGAAGGTTTTTGGATGTTTGTGTTACGCACATAACCTAGGAAAAACAAATGATAAGTTTGCCAGTCGAAGCCGGAAATGCGTTTTTGTTGGATACCCTAATGGTAAAAAGGGTTGGAAATTATTTGACTTAGATACTCAACGTTATTTTGTGTCACGTGACGTTGATTTTTTTGAGACAGAATTTCCTTTTGCTCATACAAGCAAGGAAAGGGACATTTCATCTGTGGATTCTCCTGTAGTGTTTCCCTTGTTGGTTGGTGACAGTGACAGTAGGTCCCATGATCAAATTGACACAGAAGAAGAAGTAAGCCCAAACAATGGTGTTGATGTGGGTCCTACCGTAAGGGGGGGGGGGGGGGTACAAATGACTCAGACAATGAGGCAAGTGAATATTCAAATCCAAATAATCCTTTTGTCGATCCTCCTACATTAGATTTGATTGCTCACAACAATGTGGAGGAGTTGGGAAGAGGTCACCGCATTAGGATGCCTTCAGTCAAGTTGCGTGACTATGTGACTCACACTGTGCAGAAGTTAAGCCCATCTCCCAGTTCACCCTCTCCACGGCATATTTCAGGTGCGCCTTATCCCTTAATACATTATGTGAATTGTGACAAATTCTCTGTAAAGCATCACAGGTTCATTGATGCTCTCACTATGGAACATGAACCCGTCCATTTTTTTGAAGCAGTGAAAGATGCTAAGTGGAGACTTGTAATGCAACAAGAACTTGAAGCACTGGAAAGTAATGGGACCTGGACTCTGCAACCTTTGCCGGATGGGAAGAAACCTCTTGGTTGTAAATGGGTGTATAAGATTAAGCACAACTCTGATGACACCATCGAAAGATACAAGGCAAGGTTGGTCATTCTTGGGAATCATCAGGTAGAAGGGATTGACTATACCGAGACATTTGCTCCTTGTCGCGACCGTCCCGTCCGGGGGCCGCGAAAAAAGGAAGATAAAAAGACAGAGGAGTCGCCACTAAAATTTTTATTGGGAAAATCTTAGAAAACCCAATTATTTAAAGGTAAAATGATCTAAGAAAAGAGAGAGAGATGAGTCCGGGAGTCGGTTACGAGTAGGGAAGGTATTAGCACCCCGCATTGCCTGTTTAAAAAACGGTACCTCAAGTTAATTGTGAAAAAACATTTTAATAACCATTTAAATATTTATTTTACCCCAAAATTATTTACAAGAAAGAATTATTTTTAATTTTTAATGTTTTAAATTTTTATTAATTTTTATTTTTAAATTTATTGCTTATAAAAACTAAATGAGATTGAACATGGAACGTGAGTCCATGGGGTAACATCAAATCTAAGGGACTGGATATGACACCGAGTCCATAGAGCATCCCTAAAAATAGAAAAGTTCAATTATTTTTACATAAAAAAAGACACAAAAAAAGGAAAATTTAGTTTTGGCTTGACAAGATAACTTATCTTGCTCCTACGTATTCCCGGGTGCGATGGGAAACTCAAAGCCACGTAGTTCTTTAGGAAAAAATTTTGATTGGTTTGTTGATTTTAATTTTGATAAAGATTTGATTTTTCTGTTTTAGAAAAGAATTTTATTTTAAAATAAATTCACCTTTGCACAGAGTCCAAGATAACAGCGCTATACGATAAACCCTTACAATTCATACGACACTTGAGGATGAATAAGTCCATACATCAACGTCGTAGATTGTTGCATGAATTCAAAAGCTATTTTTATAAAATGAAATTGGGTAAAATTAGTTAAAAGTATAAATTGAAAAAATCATTTTGTCATTTTTTATAAAATGATAATTAACTCTTGTACAGGGTCAAAGATAGTCAAGCTATACAATGAACCCTTACAATTCATATGACACTTGAGGATGAAAAATCATGCATTAACATTGTTGATTGTTGCGTAAATTTGAAAAGAGATTTTTATTTTTTACAAAAAAAGTTGGATAAA
The DNA here is from genome assembly GCA_030762895.1 of Sophora flavescens. NCBI lineage: Eukaryota > Viridiplantae > Streptophyta > Magnoliopsida > Fabales > Fabaceae > Sophora > Sophora flavescens. Next base: position 165,049,007 of record CM061066.1, on the reverse strand, counting down.
ATTTGTTAAAAGAGCAAATTGAAAATATTTTTATTATTCTTAATAAAAGGGAATTCATTTTTGCACAAGGTTCAAGATAACAGTGTTATACGATAAACCCTTATAATTCCTACAACAGTTGAGGATGAAAAATCATACTTCAACATTGTAAATAGTTGCATGAATTCAAAGAAATTTAATTTTTTGTAAAAAGTTATATATGATTTTGTTTAAAAAAGAGTAAATTGAAAACATTTTAATTTTTACAGAAAGAAGGGATTTACTCTTGCACAGGGTTAAAGACAGCGAAACTATACGATAAACCCCTACAATTCATACAACACTTGAGGATGGAAGATCATACATCAACACTGTAGATTGTTGCGTGAATTTGAAAAGATTTGCTATTTTATTCATGCTATTTCTGATTTTTATTTCAAAACCCAACACACACACACAAAATTAATTAAATGGGCTAAGCCCACTAATCCTGCTGACCAAACCCTACAAACCCAAAAGAGAAAGAAAAAAAAAACAAGGATAAGAAATTATACTGCAGACAATGATAAAAACTCAAAAAGGAGCATATAACCAAAACCAGAGGGGTTTCTCTGGTATCATCCTCCAAGCACCAAACAGGAGCAACGTCCGTACGACGGCTAGGCAGTGCACGACGGTTCGATCGGCGGTTGGACGCGGAGCGGCGGTGGAGAGCTCGCGACTGAACGGATATGCTACGGATCGGGGCTGGATCTGGTTCGGGTCATGACTGTGAGGAATGAGGCAGCAGCGGCAACGACGGAGCTTGTGGGTTCGGTGGCGTCGATTTCTGGGATCTGCGGTGTTGCTGGGTCGAGACGCGGCGGTGGAGGTGGTGCGGGTTCCGAGTTCTAACAAGATCTGGAGCGGTGGTTGCCGGATTTGTAGAGACGGAGGTCGTGGCGGCGAGGCGCGGTCTGAGCAGGCGAGCCGGACGTGGTGGTCGCGTGGCTCCGGCGAGCTTCCAGGTGGTGCGGGCGACGGTTCGTGGTCTGGGCAAGAGGGAAGAAGATGATGAAGTTAGGGAGAATAAGATGGGTTCTGTAAGTGGAAAAAGAAAAATGAAAAATAGATAGAAGAAGAAGGAGTGGTTGTGGCTAAGAGGAATAAGAAGATTGTGGTCTCTGGTGATTTTCTTTTTACATAGTTTTCTTCTCTATGTTCTTGCTCTCTTTCTTTCAGTATTTTTTGACAATTTTTTGTTTTTTTTGAAAGAAGAAACAGAGAATGGAGGACAAAATAAGGAAGAATCTTAAGTGTGATTTCTGTGTTTTTTGTTTCCTCCCCCCCGGTCACTGTTCAATGCAATATTTAGCACAAGAAAGAAGAAGATGACAAATCTTCTTGTTAGGCCAGCTGGTGTGGGTACAAGTAGTGGGGAGCAAATCAGCTTTTGCTCCACCACCTTGCTTGGATGGTGCAAGGTGGGGAGGTCTGTACCATTATCCCTCCTTTTTCTTTGAAAAAGAAGAAGATGACAAAAAGGGGTACAAGCATGGGAGCAGATCATAATTCAATTTTTTTTTACTTTTCATTATTTTTCATCAGAATAAAAAACAATTTTAGTTGGGCTTGGATAATGGGCCCAAAAGATAGCTTGGAATAAAAAACGAAAATGGGCTCCATTTAATGATGTAATGGGCCAAGAATAAAAATATTTTTTTTGCAAAGTGTTTTTTTTCTTTTATTTTTATTTATCATTTTTGCCTATTATTTTCTTCAAAACGCTAATTAAAACATCCGGACAAAATTAGGTGTTCACACTCCTGTTGTTAAAATGGTCACCATTCGTCTTGTTCTTGCCATAGCAGCAGCAAAGAAGTGGGAAATTCATCAAATGGACGTCCATAATGCTTTCCTCCATGGTGATCTTCATGAAGATGTTTACATGAAGTTGCCCCCAGGCTTTCGTACATCTCAACCAGGATTAGTTTGCAAGTTGCGCAAATCATTGTATGGCTTGAAGCAAGCCCCTCGATGTTGGTTTGCCAAACTATCATTTGCCTTGACGAATTTTGGGTTTCAACAATCATCCTTTGACCACTCACTCTTTACTCTTCTTAATCATGGAGTGCAAATAGTAGTTTTGGTGTATGTGGATGATTTGATCGTGTGTGGGAACGACTCCACTGCAATTCAAAAATTTAAAGTATATCTTAGCAAGTGCTTTCACATGAAAGATTTGGGGACCCTGAAGTATTTTCTTAGTGTAGAAGTTACAAGGAATCCAAGTGGGATATTCTTATGCCAACGTAAATATGCTTTGGACATAATTCAAGAAAGGGGTTTACTTGGTGCCAAGCCCGTGTCCACACCTCTTGAGCAGAACCATCAACTTAGTCTCGCTACTCGACGACTTCTCGATCAACCTGAACATTATCGACATCTAGTTGGTCGTCTCATCTATTTGTGTTTCACCAGACCAGAGCTATCTTATTATGTTCACCTCTTGTCACAATTCATGCAACAACCTCGCGAGGAACACTGGAATGTAGCTCTTCAAATCGTTAAATACCTAAAAGGAAGTCCTGGTCAAGGCATACTTCTTAGCAGTACGGCTAAATTTCAGCTGCGTGGATGGTGCGATTCTGATTGGGCAGGCTGCCCTTTAACCCGACGCTCAACCACCGGCTGGTTTGTGTTCTTGGGTCACTCTCCTATCTCCTGGAAAACCAAAAAAGAACACACTGTTTCTCGTTCCTCAGCTGAAGCTGAATATCGCTCTATGGCTACCACCACCTGCGAACTTAAGTGGCTTAAGAGTTTGCTTTCTGAACTTGGCATATTACATAAAGGTCCCATGCGCCTTAATTGTGACAATCAAGCAACTTTGCACATAGCCCAAAATCCAGTTTTCCGTGAACGCACGAAGCATATCGAAGTGCATTGTCACTTTATTCGCAATGAGGTACTTCAAGGTAATGGTCAGTCATCTTATGTCCCTACATCCGAACAATTGGCAGACATTTTTATCAAAGCATTAGGAAGGCATCAATTTCAGACTTTGCTTGGCAAGCTGGGCATTCGTAATCCTCACGCACCACCTTGAGGGGGGGGGGGGGGGGTAATACCGTACATTCCAATGGCTGTATTCAAGGCATAACCATCGGAATTATTCTCCATGGATTATTCTCTTATTTATTGTAAATATTAGCTAATCAAATCAAGGATATCAATGACAGATGTAAATGAGACATTATAGGCATTAGTTTAGGACACGTAAACCTCATGTAACTTCTATATATTTGGTATTTGTTCAATGGAATGATACACACATTCTTTCCACCATATTCTTGTTAGTATCCTACTATTTAGATGTCAAAAATTGCTTTTGAATATGACTTTTGGTGTTACGACCAAGAGTTCATGCTTTTGAAGTGGAGGTTATCTATTCACACCAATGGAAGCTGTGTTTGTTTTACCTTCTTATTAACTTATTTACAAAATGGTTTGAGCATTAGATAGTGATTATTCTGTATTTTGTGGCTAATGTTTGTAGGTTGTTTTTACTCTTGGGTTTTGACTGTCTTCTGAATCTCAGCTATGAAGTTTGAGATTTGGATTCAGCAAAATGGAATGATAATGGAGAATGGACTTTCCTAATTCTTTTATGGTGAAACAACAAAATCAAGGTTCACAAAGTGAGAAAGTAACTATTGGATGGGAGACAACAACTATATGGCTGCAATGAGCATAAAGACTAAATGCAAACCAGTATTTTTTGTTTTCAATCGTGATTGAGTTCATCGTGAATAACTAGAAAAAGAAAGGAAAATTCAATACTAGGGATGTTAAATGCATTTAAACAATTTGCATGTATTCATAAGATTTAAGATGGCTTAATTTGTTTGATGCCATGGGATACAAGCTCATCCCAAAACATAATGAGATTGATATTGTCAATGTCAAAGACAAGATTACGAGATATGGTGATATCTCTTATTAGAAGAGTTGCAAGTCTCTTTATCGAGATTCATTTCGATATTCTTCAGTACATCATGTGTTGATATTAATTTAATTTTCTTTAATAAATTCATTTCCTTAAGAAAAGTGGTTATACCAATATTTCTTTAATAACATGTGCTTACATTAGTTAATTTACTAGTATTTCTTTAGCTTACACCAAAATCATTTATAGCTACATTACAGGACATGAAGCAAAATAGTATATTATGTTGTTATTATTAACAATATATATTTAAGAACTTCATTTCAAAATCTATGTTGTTTTATTTTTTTTACAGGAAAATCTCACTTTAGTTTTGTAAAAATATTATTTCAATATTATTAAATTATTCTCATATCTCAGCAACAAATTTATGAGTTTAATAAATATACACTGATAATATAAGAAAGTTTTACACAGACGTCCAATTATATTTCACTATTATGGCACTTTGTTATATTAGTTCCTAAAACATCTCAACAAAAATCTATGTGGTGAGATATGATTGGATGATCGTGTAAAACTTTTTTTTAATTTACTGTCTGTGCATATACATTAAATCCAATTTATATTTATTTTTCTTTAAAGTATAACTTTAATTTCTCTCTTCTATCTTCATAGAAATTATAGATTAAAGATGACAATTTATCAACAACAAAAAAAAAAGATTAAAGATGACATACGGGATTGAACATTTTACATAAAAATTGATAAAATATGATACACGAGGATGGATATTTGACATAAAGCAACAATGAAGATATTAACTTAGGAGGAAATATTTTACATAAAACCACATTGACAAATAAATTTCCGAGTTATGTTTCCAATATGAAGTATTTTTTATATTTCCTTATGCAGTTTTTTTTTTTAGTTTTAAAATTCTATATATTTTAAGATTATTGTTACAAAAACCACATATTTTAATATTATCACTACATTAAAATTTCTAAAAAAAATATTAATATGCCTTTTAAACCACATTCCTACCCAACATATATTTCGTGCCATACATCCGTACTTCAACGTATAATCCATATATTGCACAAGTCAAAAACACCATTAAGATAAAATTTTATAAAATTCTTAATCTTATATGTTAAAAAATTCAAATATTTTATATAAAGATTCATAAGCCAACATATGCCCCGTTCTTATACTAGTTATGAGAACAAAAGAAAGCTCGTAAGAACTTATCAGTCAATAGAGGCATCTTTAATGGCAAAAATTGCATAATTCCATTTGAACTTCTTCTGAAACATCAATATTTCTTAAAGAAGGGACGGTCTACCATAGAATTTTATCACAAAACTTAAGATTCTGTCCCCTTGATTTCTTGATGAAACATTAGGAAAGCTGTAGGTATTAGCGAGGAAATTAGTCATTGATACACCACTTAGGCCAGCCGGCCAAAGATTCGGCCTTACTGCATCTGCATGTTAGCGAGGTGCAACGGATGAGAATTAATTATAAAACCAAGAGGTTTTCTAAAACATTTTTTTGGTGCACACGGTAATCCTAACCAATAGCGGAAGATTGAACCATTTCAAAACTCATCGAAGTGAGTTTTGTCTTTCTCAACAAATTTTTTTAATACAAAATCACAAATGAAAAGAATTGAACCTCTTATAGCATGTTTAAAAAAATTAATTATCCACCAACTACGTTTATTAAGCTATGCTGGTTCTTAAGCTTTTTTTTTTATAATTCCCTTAATACTTAGTAAAAAACAAACACATTTATTGTCTTAGGAATTTAAGAAACATTCAATGTTTTTTTTATCGTAGTCAACTCTTTCTAGTGAGTGAACACATGCTGCAATTCGACTGACAGCGTGCCTCTTTGTTTTTAACGTGAATTGTTTTTTTATATATATAAATTTAACGTGAATTGTTTTATTAACTTAGTATATGTTTGGTTTGGCGTTTCCAAGCCTTCAACGTACCGTGGAACCATTTTAACTTGATTCCAATGTATTGTAAAGATGTTTGGGTTTTCAAAGTTAAAGCAATTTTGCTCTTCAAAATCAATTATGTGTGTGTTTGGTTCTACTTCTAGAGATACCAGAAGTGCTTCTGCACCTGTCAAACGTGATTCTGGTAATAAAAGAGGTGTTTGGCAACACGTTTGTGGAATCAATTTTGCATCCAGAATTGATTCTACCAGAAGCAGCTTGGAGTAGCTTCTGTTTTTGAATTGAAAAATTACACTAGGTTTTACATCAAACTTGCTTTCAAAGTAAAAACATCCAAACAAAAATTACTTTACTTCAAACTCAATTGTATTGAAATCAATTCTATAAAATCTATTCCATCCAAAATCACGTTTGTCAAACGTTCATCCAAACACACACTATACTTGAAGCAAATATTTGTAGCTTCCATGATGGTTTAAAATCAATTCTCTCTGTTGCATGTTGGTGTACAACACATCTTCCGTAACGCCCTATACCAATAGCTGTCCATAATTTACTCTATTCGTCATTGGTTCATTTTTTAAATTTGTTTTTGCTGGAAAAATAAATTTTCAAACCTGCTTCATTAATAAAGTCCCTAATTATTTTTAGTTTCATAATTTAACATAAATTAAAATAATTGATAAAAAGCAATTTTGATCCCCCCCCCACACACACACACACACACACACACACACACAATAATTAAAATGGCAATGAAATCCAGTTAATAAAAGCATTTTTGGTAATTACATTTTGGTAATTACACACATAAAAGCATTTTTGGTCCAAACTATCCAAACAACAAAAATTGATAAAAATCATTTTTTCATGAAGGCAACCAAACACACTACAAAATGACAATGAAATCTAGTTAAAACCCATTTTGGTAATTACACACCCAAAAGCAATTTTGATCCAAACTATCCAAACAACAAGAATTGATAAAAATCATTTTTTCCATGAAGTCATCCAAACATAAATCACTTCACTGTCAACTCACTTTTAATCAAAATCAATTCTGCAAAATCAATTCTTCTCAAAATCACGTTTGTCAAAAGTTTATCCAAACACACACTTAATCTAATTGTTTTGTCATATCCTCTTGAGGTTATTTTATTATTTTATTCGAAGTCCTAAACTAGAGATCATCTTACAAATCCTGAAATACAAATATCCAATTGAAGTACCTGTACCAATTGCCTTTCTTCCAAGTTATAATTAGTCCTAAGTTATGACTAATCTAGTACTCTATACTTTTAGGCAAAATAGATAAATTAATATTATATGTTTATTTTATTTTTCATATTAGTCCTATATTTTTTTATTTTTTAAATTGATCATACATACTACGTTCTGTTTTCATATTAGTCATTTTCGTCAATATTGACGTAACACCGTCAATTTTGATCTGACGTGGCTATTACCTTAATCTGACACATGTCATTTGATTTGACTCTTTAAGATTGAATTTAACGGAAATGACTAACATGAAAACAGAACGTAACGTATAGACCAATTTAAAAATTAAAAAAATATAGGATCAATATGAAAAATAAAATAAACATATGGAATCAATCTAGCTATTTTTTCATACTTTTACTAGGAAAAAGCTAGTCTAGACTCTAGACTCTGTAGTTAGAATTAATTTGTATTTAAAGTGGCCAAGTAAAAGGGTGCCTTAGTCTCTTCTTTCTTTTGTTTCTCAAAGAATCCTCACGTGTAAACAACTTTATAAACTAATCGCTCGAGATATTGGATGATATAGAAGAGTTGACATCTACCAACCAGTTTTCTCCATACAAAAAAATTAGGGATCAAACCTTTAATCAATTACTTAAGGAACACAGCTCGTTACCACTCAAACCACTCACATTGGTAAAGTTGTCGACTCTTGATTTATTTAAAATATTTTAAAATTTAATTAATTAACAGTTTAATCCTTATTTATTAATTTACATATAAATTGTTTTTAAAGGAGTCTTATCCTTTTTAATACCGAGTCTTTGTTTTTTGGGTTGCCTGCGGATACTACATGATAGTTTAAACTATGATCAAGTGGCCCTACTTTAACTTAATTAAATTTAAAAGAAAACTAGTACAATTTCTGGGTAGGTGCATGGTGGGTGGGGGAAGGAGGGTGGCGTAAAGAGGAGAATTGTCTCTCTCAAGTTGAACCTATATATGTTCGCAGTTGGCTCTTTTCAAAGAACCACAGTTTCGCACAATTGTAACAAGTCAAGAACTACACAAAAAAATATAATAGACTTCAAAAATATTCTATCGTGCTTCATTAAAAAGAATAACGATAATCTAAATCAGTGTTCAATATTGGCTAAAGAATAAAGAATTTTTTTATTATTGAAAATTGATATATTAAATATTTTTATAATAATATACTTAATGTATTAATAAAAACTTATTTGCGGTGCCAAAAAAAACCTATTTGTTTGAATTTCTTAACTATAAATTTACTGGTTAGAATGAACAAAAGATTAATTCTATTAAAAACGTACTCATACCTTTTAAATTTAGGAGAATGTTGATTAATGAATTAAAAGAGGTGGATTTATATAAAAAATTGATGTATTTATTATTTTGAAAAATATTAAATCTATATTCTTAATATAATTTTTTTTTTTATTATTTTCTTATCCAATGATCTTAGAGTAACAGGTTTAAATTTATGTTTGTCCGAATATCTATTATCTAGAACAAACCGTCTTATAGATTCCTCATTCATCAGAGCAAAAAGCAGTTTCGTTGACTGTACTATAATGCATTGAATAAGATGTAATTTTTGGTTTGATAAAAAAAAAGGTTTAATTATAATTTTGATCCCTAATTTTTGATTATTTACGATTTTGATCCTTGAGTTTATTTTTGAGTATATTTGATCCCTAAACTTTTTCAATGTTACAGTTATGGTCCCTCCATTCATATGCAGTTAATTTTTTAACGGAATTTGACTGGCCCCACCCCCGTCTTGGCGACATGCAATGTGTACCCTTTCTTCTATCAGCTTGAAATCTTTGAAAAATTCAACAATTTGAGATTTCAATATCTCAGCAGTGTATTCCATTTGTCCTTATCACTGAACCTCTTGGACCGGGAGGGAAGAGGGCCTCCATGGTAGCCATTATCGTAAATTCCTCGTAAACATCCATCCCAAAATACTTTTGAACCCAGCACAGAACCACACCACAATCCCAGCTCCGCCTCGGTCCTTTGCTGCCGCCACCGGCAACTGCATATCCACGTCCTCTGCCATCTTCGCCAACCACCATCATCGCAGCCACATAGCCGCCGCCGCTCAGAACCACACATCCACCCAGCTCTGTCACGGACCGCCGACCAGATCCGCGTCATCTCAGTGTATTCTGTTCGCTGTCGCGGCCGTCACCAGACCCGCCTCATCTCAGCTCCGCCCCGCCGTCACCAGATCCGCGTCACCCTAGCTGATCCCAGCCGGCGCCGTTCACACTCACTCAGCCCGGACCACCGCTGCTGCACGAATCTGCCATCACAGCTCTCCTTTGTCTTCTTCGTTAGTAATATTCTCGAAGCTTAGCTTCAGAGTTTGCTCCTTTCGATTTTTTTATCTGCCCTCTTAAATTTTCGAACCACTTGAAGAAGAAGGAAAAGTGTTGAAGCTGTTAGGCCAGGGATTTTGGAACCCTAGTTTTGTGCAGAAAGGGGCACGTTGCCACACAGTGTTCCGTTAAAAAAATAATGGCAGATGGATGGTGGATTATAATTGCAACATTGAAGAAATTCAAGGACTAAATATGCTAAAAAAAAAGAATTCGGGGACCAAAATCGCCTGTAACCAAAAATTGGGAGACCAAATCTATAATTAAGATGCAATTCTTGGTTTTGTTTTAACATTTATGGATGTTGAAGTACCAAACAAATCTTACATTATTAAGATTAAGTCACATGGACTTTATGGAGTACAATTTAATTTAATTTATATGAACTTCATATTCAATGCCGATGCCATGGTTATCTGCTTCAGGGAATAAGGGTAGCCACTACTATGGAGGGCCACATGTAGCAAAATGACCATTTAGTCTAAGAATTAAAAAAAATGTATATGCAATTATAGGCTAAACCCTTGTTTTGGTCCATTATCTTTATTTTAGTTTTCATTTTGGTCCCTTATCTTTCAACCGTTAGCCTATTTTGGTCTATTATCTTTAAACCGTTAGTCTATTTTGGTCTATTCCGTCAGTCCGTCATCTCAATTCACCGGAAACCGCCACCGTCAATCACCGGAACCGTCGCCGTTCGCCCGAAACCGTCACCAGAATCTGGGTTTTAAAGAGAGAAAATATCGTTTTCTCTTCCTCCCTTCTTCCTGCTTCCTCCTTTCTTCCTTCTTCCACCCCTTCCTTCTTCCTCCTTCCTCTCCCCTTCCTTAAATCTCATTGATGTTGTCACGATTTCATGGAGGAAGAAGGAGGAGAAAGGGAGGAGGAAGAAGTAGGAGGAAGGAAGAAGGAAGGAGGAGGAAGGAGGAGGAAGGAATGTGAGAGAGAGAGAAACCTCTCTCTAAAACCTAGATTCCGGCGGCGGTTTCCGACGACAGCGGCTGTTTTCGGTGGCTCACGACGGATACCTAATGCCGTCAGTGCAAAACCGACCGAATGGACCAAAATGAAAACTAAATAAAAGATAAGGGACCAAAATGACAAAAAAGAAAGAAAGATAAATGACCAAAACTAAAATAAAGATAAGACACCAAAATACTGATTTAACCTGCCATTATATCTATAGTTCGGTTATCGAAAACTTAGAAAATGAACTATCCCGTAGACATGTGCATATTATACATTAATTCTAACTTGAAATAAGATATACTAAAAAACTCAACCATTCTCACATCTAAACATGGTGTCTTTAGACTCTTCGCAGGTTTTTGTATTCGAGTGTAAGAAGTTCGTTTTCGTAACTTATAATTTGCAATCTATAAAAGATTACAGTATAAGGAAAATGATTTTTCTACTTTTGGCAATAATTCAAAGCGTTTAGTATGGCTAGCTTGAGATATACGTCTGTCAGAAACATATTACCAGCATGATTTGGGTACTAACTATGATTTTTGAGAGGGGAACAAAGAAAAGAAAAATATTAAAAACAGAACTAAAGGCAAATCAAATCAATATCATCCACTGCTGTAACCAATAAAGTGAATTACCAACAAGGTACAACACAAACATGATCGGTAGATAGCCAAGTATCTTAAGCATGTTGTCAATGATTCGATTTCTACTGTGTGTAAGAAAAAGATTCTGTTGAAAAAGATAATACTCATTTTGATGAAATCTATGTCTCGAAAATGATTAGTTTTTACCTATCAGCCAGAGATATCTTTAGGGCTCGTTTGGCGGTCATGATAGGATAAGGGCGGATAGGATAAGAGAGCATGATAGAAGTAGGATAAAATATGAACATGATAAACTGTTATCCTATCCGACGTTTGGATAACCAACTGGATAGCATTGTAATTTTAGTATGAATTTTAAAATTTTCGTTCTTATTCTGAATGTTTTCATATTTTATTAGATTTTAGTTTTTTTTTATAATTTTCATTTTTTAAGATTATATAAAAAGACAAAATTGTCCTTCTGATAAAATTACATATAATATTTAAAATTTTTAAAATATTGTTTATCTTAAATTAAATTTTTTATAATTTTAAATATTCATTTTTTGTTTTTACTTTACGTATAGTTAAATTATTAGAATATTTTTATTTATTTTTCAGTTTTTAAAAATAATATGACATAACAAAATTAGCCTTGTGAGATGAAATAATAATTTTTAAAATTAATTATTAATATTTTTATTATTTTATGTTTTATTATACCTTTTTCGGTAACCATATTATAATTTATTATACTTTAATTATTTTATGTATACATTTTTTTATACTTTATTATACTTTAAATCACCTTATCCTATCTTGTTGAGTTCTAACCCAGCTCCCCCCTCAGGATAGAATTTTAACTAGATGGACAGGACATGATAGGAGACAGGATTGGTTTATCCTATCCTGTTGGCTCACCAAACAATAGTTTCAAACAAGATATGATAGTTTATCTTATCCTGTCTCTCTTATCCTGACCACCAAACGAGCCCTTAATATAAAAAAAAACATAAAGTGAATTGAACAATTAGTTTTCCTTTTCCTTTTTCTTAATTAGATCAATTGTTTGTTTATGTTTAACTGCATTTGATGATTCATTTTATTAAAACTGTCATTGAAATTATTCTTGTGCTACTTGCACTTGGTGATCATTGTAAGAAATCAGCCAGAATTAAGTAATTGTCATTGTCACTATGGGTGTCATCTTAGAAGGCTACAACTAACCAAGGAATAAGTACTAACAACTTTTCTTTCCATTTGCCTTTCTTTTGGTGCAATATTTAGACATTGAAATTGATTGAGGAAAGAAAATGATGATCGAAAGATCATAGACAAAGTCAAGGAACCTAAATTCTTTAGCAAAATTTACATTTTTTTTTAGAGTTTATAACTTCCTAGCCAAGATCTATATGTAATGGTGGGTCCGGACGGGTTCATTAAATATATTTTCTACTGTGATTAGTAACCAAAACTAAAATGACATCTAATCTACTCAATCATGTGCAATTTAAGTCTTCCAAGCTAAACCTCAAAGATGAGTAAAAAATACAATTAACTATCTAAATAATTAATGTCTTTGTTTCAAAGACAAATAAAAAACAACATCTAGACTTTGATGGCATTTGTTGCTTCTTGGAAGTCTGGTAAACAGTCCTTTTACTTCTTAACGGAAACTTAGATTAAATTTAGAGTGCGTTTATTATCGTTTATTTTACTAAAAAAAATCATTTTTTTACTGAATAATTATTTTTTAAAATTTTTAGTGTGTTTGTTTTTGTTTTTGAAATAATGAAAAGCAGAAAAAAAAATCAATTTCATGGTTAAAATGAAAAACAACTTTCATTAACTTTTGAAAAAAAAATCAATTTTTATAACTAACTATCGTTTAAAAAAAAATTTTTTTATTATAAACAAACACAAATATGTTTCAGCTTTTCTTTAAAATATCTAAAAATAATCACTAAATTATTTTGTTTTAAAATCATTTATTTTTTAATCTTAAACAAACGGACTCTTAATTGATGATGATGACACTTCGATATTCCAATGTATCTTTCAACCTTCAAAATAAAGAAAAATCTCGGCAACATCAACAAACGGTTTCGTGCGATAAGACGGATCGTATGATATATTGAACTATTGAATTTGATCTGTTTATTCTTAATAGAGTAGCCAATCGATTAGTTGAAGTTATATAAAAAAATATAGAAGCAGATCACCCGGAAAAAATATAAGAGCGTTATTGTAGAAGAGTAATTCATGGTTCAATTGATCATAACTGAGATATAATTCAAAACAATATATGCAAAGGAACCGAAGATTTTTTAGTCCTTCCTTCTTATTCATTAAAAGGTGTTCTATTTGCTCATAGCTTACAACCCGTATCAGATAAAGCACATTTTAGGGCTTGTTTGATTTCTGTTTTCAAAAGCAAATTTTTTTTTAAAAACAAAACAAAAAGATTTTAAAGTAGTCAATTTTCGTTCAATTTTTAAAAAATGTTTTCAGAATTATTAGTTTTTAGGCTAAAATGTAGTTTTAGTCCCCCAAATTTTTCACATTTGTGAAATTAGTCCATCTATTTTTTTTTAGTGATTTTAGTCCTCCTAATTTTCCAATCTTGTAATAAAGATCCTTCTATCATCTTTCTATCCAAAATTTAACAGAATTAGTCTATGGGTCAAACAGCAAACAATATTATTGTCATGTGTCATCCAAATAATAAAATGATAATTAATAATAAAATTATTTTTTAAAATCCTCCTCTTATCATGTCATGTGATGTACACGTGAGGCATATCATCATCTTCGTTCACCGGATTGTATTCCTGTAACTGTAAAGGAGAGAACAGATTCAAGGAACCAACACAAGAAACAAAAGAAAACTTTGATCCTCTTCCGACGTTATCAAGAGGTGTGGAAAACAAAAAAAAGGAAAAGAAAACATAACATCTTTTAGATGGTCTCGAAAAATGTTTTCATGTTTTTATTTTCACGATGGCAAATTTGAAATAATACAACTTCGTTGGGTGTAATTTCGTGAATAAATTAATTTTCTTTTTATTTTTCCTCCCTCCTTCCCACCACGCTAAAGAATTTAGGGAATAATGACTTAGTTCCTGTTTGTTTAAACTTATTTTCAACGCCAACCCGCATTGGCCATTGCGTTGGGAGAAAGCTCCCCAACGATGGCAAATTTGAAATAATACAACTTCGTTGGGTGTAATTTCGTGAATAAATTAATTTTCTTTTTATTTTTCCTCCCTCCTTCCCACCACGCTAAAGAATTTAGGGAATAATGACTTAGTTCCTGTTTGTTTAAACTTATTTTCAACGCCAACCCGTGTTGGCCATTGCGTTGGGAGAAAGCTCCCCAAGGGAGCTTTGAGAAAAAGGTCGTTCCACGCCTTGGGATGTGATTTTTTGCCGTTTACGTTAGGAAAAATCCTAACCAAACATACCCTTACTGTTTTAATTTAAAATAATGTTATCAAGCAACTTTCATCATCTTTCCTTCTAAAAGTAGTTTTTTTAAAACTATTTTACAAAATCATTTTGAAAAACCAAAAAAAAAAAAGTCCTTTAGTATTTGTTTCCTTGTGATGAACCTGGAAGGGGGGAATGGGATCTTATCTTCTTAGGGCTATTCTAGATGTGAGATACAGTTTCAGTAAAAAAAAAATTTGATAAGCTAAAATATATGTTGATGAGGGGTACTTGGGATGCCCCAACCCATATAGAAGAGAACCAAAATAAGCTATGTAAACATAATACTAGAGCTGTCAAAATGGGTTATAACCCGTGAGCCAACCCAGCTCACTGGTGGGTTGGGATGTAAAATAGTAGGCTCATTTTGATCCCGAAGTTTTTTGGCCCAGCTCACTTAACCCACTGGTTAAGTGGAATCAACCCAGGTGAGCCGGGCCAAACTGTGAGCTAGCCTTATTTTTTAACAAGCACTGGAGCAAGAGCAAGCACTAGACGGTCCAACCCATTTTTTTGCGAAAAACGCAAGCCCAACCCATTTTGGAATTCACAAGTCACAACCCTTTCTTACCCAACCCTAGCAACTCACGCCTCTATCAAAAGAAAAAACCCTAGAAGAGAAGAACCATCACCGTCTTATCAGCAAGAGCAAGCATTGAACCATCACCGAACGGCGAACGCGCCTGAGAAGAGAACCACGAACGATGATCGGTCGAACCCCTGTCGAGAACGAGCACCGAACAACGATCGGTTGAACCCCCGCAGAGAACGAGCACCGAACGTGCCTGAGAAGAGAACCCACCATCGCTTGAGCCATTCTCCATCTTCCTCTCAGCTTCGTTCTCCCTGTCCCTATCAGCTCATTTTCAATATTTGTTAGTTAATTATTGTGTTTCTGTTTTTTTTTAATTCTGCTTTTTATTTAATTATGTTTTTTTTATTCTAAGTGAGCCAACCCGTTCAACCCACCAACCCGTGGTGGGTTGATCTAGGTTGGCTATTTCTTGACTCATTGAAAAAGCGAGCCAACCCGGCTCGGCCTACTTTTCGCTCAACCCGTGGTGAGCCAACCCGGGTGAGCCGGGTTGGCTCACTTTGACAGCTCTACATGATACCACCCCTAAGAGGAACCCATAATAATATCTACAAAAGTTTGACCATAGCAAAACACCACAATAAACTGTAAAAGACCCCCACCACCCCAAAGGTCCAAAAAACAAAGATATCCAAGGAAAGAACCAAAACTACACTTAGAGCATTTCAACCAAAACATCAACTGAGAATCATCAAAAGAGCACCCCTGAAGAGACAAAATAAGTCCACAACCCTTAGCATACTCGTCAAAAACCATAAGGAACCAAAGTAGCTTTATCACAATGGTTCAACTGAACCAAAACAATCGGACCCGAATATGGGCTTTGTACCAGAATAGCTAGAAACAGAGGAGCAGCAACACAATCAAAGAGCATAGTAAAAGTGGAATTATAAGAAACCAATATTTCCACTTGTTACAGAAACACACTATCAAAAAGCCACCCAAAAATACCTTCCAACCAAGGTTTCAGGAAGGCTAAACACAAACCAAACCAGAGGCTAACATTAAGCACCCCAAAGAAAACCCCATCCTTGAATGTGAGAATGATTCAAAAAGTGGGGTTAAATCAAGTCTAGCAACAACCAGACTAAAGAAAGCTTGTCACTGAAATACCTCTCTTGTTATTGAGTATGGAAGAAAACGATTACAAGAACAAGAATGATTTTGGTGAATGTTTCACTCTATCTAACATAACCCAGTCAAGCTCAGTTCTTATATCTGAGCAGCAACAAAACCTAGCTCACTGGACACAATCAGAGCTAACGGAAAGAAAAAAAACACCTATTGGGCCGGAATACAAGCAGATAAGAAATGGGCTAGATGGGCTAGAATACAGACCCTGAAACAAACAGATAAGAAATGGCTTTATATAAGCCCAAAAGAACTAAAACAAAAAACTAAGCTAATTGATTTTCATTACTCCCCCTCAAGATTGGAGTGTGAGGATTATAAAATCCAATTTTGAGAGTTAAGTCTTGGAACTCCTTTGCTTCGAGAGCCTTGGTAAATATGTCTGCCTGCTGTTCCTTGGTGGGAATGTGCTGAGGAGTGACAACTTTTGCTTGAATATGTTGCCTAATGAAATGACAATCCACCTCTATGTGTTTTGTCCTTTCATGAAAAACTGGGTTAGCTGCCAAGTGTATTGCAGCTTGGTTGTCACAATGAATCAAAGTTGGAGTCTCAAATTCAACTTGCAGACATCTCAGCAGGTTTCTAAGCCAGATTACCTCACTTGTTGCATGATCCAAGGCTCTATATTCAGCTTCACTTGATGATCTAGAAACCGTGACTTGTTTCTTAGTCTTCCATGATACTGGTGCAGTGCCAATCTTCATCAAATATCCAATGACAGATCTTCGGGTTAAAGGGCAAGCTGCCCAGTCAGAGTCACAAAATCCCTCCAGCTTCAGGTCATCCTCTCTTGGCAGGCATATTCCCTGTCCAGGTGCTGATTTTAAGTACCTAAGTACCTTCATGGTTGCATCCCAATTGGCTTGCTTTGGTGTCTGCCTGAATTGGCTTAACACATGAACAGAGTAAGTCAATTCAGGTATGGTAATGGTTAGATAAATCAGCCTCCCTATCAGTCTTCTATACTGAGAGGGATTGGCATAAAGTTCTCCCTCAATGAAAGCTAGTTTATGGTCTGTTCCAGAGGGAATGGGGATGGCTTGCATCCCAACATTCCACATTCATTTAAAATATCCAGCACATACTTCCTTTGGCATAGAAATAGTCCTGAAGTGCCTCGGGCTAACTCTATACCAAGGAAGTATTTAAGGTATCCCAAATCTTTCAAATGAAAACACTGATTCAAATGCCGTTTAAAATGGTTGCAAGCTTCACTTTGTTGTTTCCAAAGAATGACTAAGTCATCAACATAAACCAAAACAACTAAGAAAATAGAGTTGCGGATATATGTAAACAAACTGTGATCACATTGAGATTCTTTAAATCCATAATTAATTAAATAGTGTGAGAGTTTAGAATACCAATTTCTAGAGGCCTGCTTTAGGTCATACAAGGATTTCTTTAGCCTACAGACCATTCCTTTTTCTGGAATGGCATATCCTTGAGGAGGGTCCATGTAGACCTCATCATCAAGCTCTCCATGAAGGAAAGCATTGCTAACATCCATTTGATGTAGCTCCCAATCTCTAGCTATGGCAATGGTCAAGAGGCATCTTATGGTGGTCATTTTGGCTACCGGGGCAAAGGTTTCATTAAATTCTTCCCCTTCTATTTGAGTGTAGCCCTTGGCTACTAACCTATCTTTATACTTTTCAATTTCACCAGAAGCCTTGTACTTCAATTTATATACCCACTTACATCCGATAGCTTTCTTTCCCTTAGGTAAATGCATGAGATCCCATGCCTCATTTTCTTCAAGGACTTTGATTTCTTGACTCATAGCCTCTTGCCATTCTTTCCTTTTGACAGCTTCAGTGAAGGAACTTGGTTCCTCACCCTGCCCGACAACAGCCACAAAGGCTATGTGCCTATGTGAAAAGTTATGGTATCCTAAATACTCTGTAATGGGTTACCTTAATTTGGAGTTTTTGTTCAAAATTCCCATTCTACAGGTGTCTTTTTCTATAGCTAGATGACAATAATAGTCTTTTAGGTAGGTAGGGGGTTGCCTAGTCCTTGGAGCAGGCACCATAGCCTGCTCCTCCCCCTAAATGGCAGCCTCAGTAAGCTCCTCATTAATCCGAGCCTCATCACTCTGTCTTAATTGTCTAAGATGTTCAGTGTCTTGGTTATTTTGAGTTTGGTCTTCACTCTCATTTTCTTCAGTTAGTAAAGGTTCAGAATGTTGAAAAATTACCCTAGGTTTTTCTTTATTAAAGCTCTCTGCTTGTTCTGCAAAGGGGAACACATTTTCATAAAAGGTGATATCCCTAGACACAAGGAAAGTCCTAGATTCTAGGTTGAACACCCTCCATCCCTTCTGGCCAAAGGGATACCCCACAAAAACACATCTTGCTGCTCTAGACTCAAATTTATCCTTTTGTTTGGAAGGGTTCCTAACATAGCATAAACAACCGAAAGTTCTCATATGCTCATAAGTGGGATTTTTGTTTAAAAGCATTTCATAAGGTGTTAGGCCATTATTGGCCACTGTGGTGTCCTATTGAAAATATAGGCAGCAGTAAGGATGCATTCTCCCCAAAACTCAATAGGGAGATTGGCTCGAAATCTTAAGGCCCTTGCTATGTTAAGGATGTGTCTGTGCTTCCTTTCCACTCTCCCATTTTGTTGGGGTGTATAGACACAAAAGGTTTCATGGATGATACCTTCTTGGTCTAAGAAGTTTCTAAGGGTAGAGTTCAAAAACTCTGTCCCATTGTTGCTCCTCAACCTTTTAATTCTTTTTTTTAAATTGAGTCTTAACCATATTGTAAAAATTCATCAAAACATGACTGGTTTCATTCTTTTCTTTCAAAAGAAATGTCTAAGTACCACGAGTGTAATCATCTACAATGGTTAAAAAGAAGTGAGAGCCATTATGTGAAGGTGTGTGATATTTGCCCCACAAATCACAGTGAATAATATCAAAGGGTTTCTCTGCTTTATTTTCACTTAAGCTAAAAGAAGTTATACACTGCTTAGATCTATGGCAAACATCACAACCTATCAATTTATTCATAACAATTCTACTACAAAGAAATTTAGAGATACTCTGTAAAGACTGAGCAGATGGATGTCCTAGCCTAGCATGCCACAATACAGTCTTGTCCTCCTTTCCAATTACTGCAGAGGATTCTCCTGTACTTGCTGCTTGGAAGATATAGACTCCATTCCTCAATTCACCCGAGCCAATCAATTTCCTCGTGACTTGGTCTTGTATGGAACAAGAATTGGCATAGTAAATAACATTACAGCTCAAATCTTTTATCAACTTAAGTATGAAAATAAGACTGCAATTAAATCCAGGTACAAACAAGACATTATTCAATTATATATCTCTACCGAGATTAATGATGCCCTCCTTTTCTACAAGTATTGTATCACCAGTGGGTACTACAATATTGAAGGGGTTTTCTAGGTCTTTTACCCTCTCTAAGTGAGAGAGTACATGTGCCATGTGGTGCGAGGCACCACTATCTAAGACCCAAGATTTATCTTTATTGATTCCTACTTTACCCGCCATGAATTCATGACTGTTTTTCAAGTAGCAGGGCATGCCCTGCGGTTTCAACTTCCTGATTTTTCTTCTGGCCCTCATTTGCTCAAGCATGACGAGCATAATTCTGTCCAGATGATCTGTTTGGGTTCCTCTGAGTCCTCCTGGTGTCCCAGTTTGGAGGATAACCAACAATTTCAAAGCATTTGGCTTTGATGTGGCTTATCTTCCCACAGTGATCACATTTCGGCTCGTTTACATCTCTTCCTTTTTGCTTATTGTTGTTGTTGTTGCTGTAGAAGGCTGATCCGGAGTCATTCTTTCCATTCCTTTCTCTTTCTGCCATGAACCTTGATTCTTCCCTTAGGACATGGTTGAAATTTGTCCTTAAAAATGGTAGTGGGTTAGAGTTCAGGATATTGGCCTTTATGTGAGCATATTGCTCACTATCAATGCTGCCCAGAAACAAGTGGACTCGGTTCTCTTCTTCCCTCTGCTCCAAAGCTTTAGCCGCCCCACAAGTTCATTCTGGTAGAGGTTGGAGCTCTCCCAGTTCATCAAGATAGCTCTTGAACTGGGTGTATAAGTCCTTGATGTTCATGCCTGATTCTTGTTGTATCAAACACAAGGTTCGCCATAATTGGTTGATTCTTGGGGCATTCGTTTGCGCGACTCTTTCTTCTAGGTCATCCCAAATGTCCTTGGTCATTGTTCCTCTCGAGATGCTTGCATGGAGGCTTGGGTCAACCGAGTTGATCACCCAGGCCATGACCATGGAGTCGGCTTTCTCTTAGTGAGGATAATCGGGGCTTTGCATTGGGTTTCTTGATTCTCCCATCTATGAACCCTAGCTTCGTCTTCTCTCGAAGGGCCGTCTTCATCGATCATGCCCAGGTGCGGTAATTGTCGTCGTTAAGGACGGCAGCGACAACAGGGGTCCGGGATTGTACGAAGAATTAATCAGAAAGGCAGGGTTGGAAGGCGCAGCGGCTTTGTTGTCGGAGGCATTCGATTCTTCCTTCTTCGGCAATTCCTCTTTGTTCCCATGATCGTCACTCTTTGATACCATAAAGAAAGCTTGTCACTGAAATACCTCTCTTGTTATTGAGTATTGAAGAAAACGATTACAAGAACAAGAATGATTTTGGTGAATGCTTCACTCTATCTAACAGAACTCAGTCAAGCTCAGTTCTTATATCTGAGCAGCAACAAAACCTAGCTTACTGGACACAATCAGATAAGAAATGGCTTTATATAAGCCCATAAGAACTAAAACAGAAAACTAAACTAATTGATTTTCGTTACAGACCTAAGATCACCACACTGAAGAACCCCCAAAAATCACCAGACAAAGGCTATGGAAATTTACTAGCCTGTATCAAGTTTCAAACCATCCTCAAAGTAATACCATCATAATGAACCAATGGAGAACCAAATTGTACTTATCAGAACCAGAATCTTAAGAACTAAAAGAACTCGCAAAAATTTTCGCGCTCTCACAAAAATCTGTCCCTGAGAAGAAAAAATTTTCCCAACCTCACTTTGATTCACTCACACTCACCTCCACTTGAAGCTAGTTGCAAAGCCTCCTAGGCACCTACCTACATGAGAAACTTCCAACCAAAACAATAAAAACATTATTAGTCAGTGAGTACTTGTGAAGCAAAACCACTCCGATTCTCACTCAAAAATATCCAAAACCCGAGAGATGCCCCCCAAACCTTTCAAGTATATCACTCCTAAGCACTCATCTCACGGACCAATCATAGCTACTCTCAACTCCTAAGCACTCCAACTTATTCCATCTCAAGGAATAAGCACTGATATCACAAGAGTAACTTTGTGCAAATTTCCATTACCGTTAGGAGGCATTGTGAATGTTACATATGCATATGGAATGGTCATGTGATTTTTTTATCATCATCTAACATTCTTTTCTTTAATTTATTATATAATTCTAAAAAATTTAGAACATTCAATTAACCCAAAAATTACATGCACCATTAATTTTTTTTTACACAAACCATATTTAGATAAAATAAGTGACGCGCTGTCGCGCACGCGTCAAAAGATGAGCGGTTAGTAAAAATGTAGTTTAGAATGCGACAACTTGGGTATCGTATCACAAGGACTCTCGTAATGTTATTATCACAGAAAATCGGTTTTCTTGGGGGGTTTTGGAATTCAAGTTAAACAAGGAAAACAAAGCAGAAAACTAATGTAAAATAAACAATTACCAATTAAGCTAAGCGATCAACCTACTGCTTTCGGTTTCCCACTATCATCGGTTCATATAAATCCAAGCCCTAAGCGGATTCTAAACCCTTTTCGATTGTAACATCAATTAACAAGCGAAACCGACGCTACGAGACATATGTTCCTAATTCCGAATTAAGCAAACGGATTAAGCCCTTCGTGAATTAAGCAAACACGAATTGAACGCACGCGAATTAAGCAAACGCGATTAAGTTTAGGAACACACAATCATCGAAACAAATCAATACCCATTCGATACAAACTGAATTAAGCAAACAGAGAATATAGAATAGATATTGAAAGAGAGTAGCAATTAAATTAGGAATTACATAACCTCAAGCGGCAGTGCGAACCGATTACAGCGGATTGATCGAGGAGACTAGTTCTCCATCAAAAACGCAAAACAACCAGAGAAATTCGAAAACAAGGATTAGCAAAAAGATAATTCTGTTCTGCCCTAAACAGCTATTTATAACTTTCAGAAACTGCGCATTCTCGCGAGGCGAGTGGCCTCTCGCGAGGCGAATATTAAAATGGCGCCTTCTTGAATTTGTATTCTCGCGAGGCGAGTGTAATTCTCGCGAGGCGAGTCTTCAAAACCTGGGTTGTCACAGCCGTGATGCCTATCACGGCCAGGCCGTGATGGTCTCTGTCTTCGGGTGCTTATCTGTCATGGCCGTGACCTTCATCACGGCCAGGCCGTGATGGTCTCTGTCTTCCAGGGGTTTCTCTTCACGCCCGTGATGTGTGTCACGGGATGACCGTGATGCTTGCTGACTTCAGGATCGCGAGGCGAGCTATAGCTCGCGGGGCGAGGCAGAGAACATGACTTTTCTGGCACAGGCTGGTCCTCACTCTCGCGGGACGAGTGTCTGCTCGCGTGGCGAGTGTTTCCAGATTGCAATTTCCTTTGTTTCCTTCATTCCTTGGACTCTAAGTCAACCTGAAAACATGAAATAGCCATAAGTGCTTTATTTGACTCAAAAACTGACTAAATAACCCTAAAACTACTTAAGGGACTCAAAACCTTGCTTGAGGACAATCAAGCCTAATTTGGGTGAAAACGAGATATAATTGGCACAAAACCACGGTCATACTAGTCATAAAACTAGATGAGCCAGAGGCTTATCAAAATACCCCAAACTTGAACTTTGCTTGTCCCCAAGCAAACTAAAACTCAAAACGACTCAAGACTTGGCAAGCTAGAAGGATTTCAACCAATTCCGCACAAATTTCAAGCAATTCATCAAAACAATTTTCCTTCAATGTTCCCCCTTTTCAACAATGTAATCCCCACAATCATTTATTCCGAACATCTGAGAATTTCATCAATCAAACAATCATTAATCTAAGTAGGGGATCTAAGTTACACACAAGAGGGAGATCACCAAATTCAAACAATCGCCTTCCTCACAAAGGGGTTTAGTGTTCACTCAATCTCTCAGTTTGTCTAGGCTGACAACATTTCACTCAGTTTCACTTTTAAGAGCACTTCCCATGAATTTGATTTTCATCTCAAAATGGTTCCCACGGAAAACATGCATGCAACATCAAAAGGTCTTTCAAGGTTGTAATGGGGCCTGGCTAAGGGAAGGATATACAAAGGTACTGGGCTGAAGTCCCTAGGAACTAAGAGAGCATGAAGCTGTTTACACATTGAATTCCCTACTCAAGTTCCTATTCTTATTCTTCTTTTTGCCTTGGGTGGCTACAGCCCTTTTCTTCTAATACCCTTCTTGACATTTTGCTTTTTTTTTTTTTTGAAAGATTTATTTTTGCCCTTTGGCTCCAACCTTTATTTTTTTCTTTTTCTCAATCCCCAACAACACATCATATCCCTGTAGCCACCCCAAACTTAGTTTCTTGCAACCATTCTCTTGCTAAGCTTCCATGCTCTCCTAATCCTAAGATCGGGTTAACATGGTTTTTCCAGATTCAGGCTCATAACATAAGGTCATCATGAAACAATAGGCTAATTAGGCTCAAAGGGGCTAACTAGGGAACATGCATTAGGGGCTGGTTCAATTTAGGCCAAGTAGTTAATTCAAATAAAATTGCCTAAATCATTTGATGCAAACACATAGACATGCAAACCATGAAGAGATTCAAGCAAATTCGGGAAAGTGCAACTTGAAAGTGATTCACACAATCAAAAACATGTTGGAAGCTCAAATCCTCACCTGGACATTCATGCAAATTGTTTGACCGAGATTCTATCCCTAGTGTGTGCACCCTATCACCCCAAACTTATCATAAATCATGCTCTCACAACAAAATATCTTAAAGTTCAGTTTTCAATTTTTCAAATGGGGATCACAATTTCCAAATTTCAAAAACCTAGGGGGAATCATCAACATAAATCATGCCATCAATCTGTGCTAAATCAACCAAAACCTACCAAGCTTGCCGACACAAGACACACATGCTCTTGAGCTTCTCAAATTATTCAAGAGCTTTATTGAAAACAAAACAGAAATAAAGCAAGGAAAAGAAAATTTAAAAGGAGAAAGGGTTAAGAAAACTCATTGAGGCGGTTCCACCAGGATCCCACTGTCTGTAGCATAAGTCCCACGTGGTAGCCAAAGGACTGAAGCTTGTTCCATGCTTCCCTAATTTGCAGCCTTGATATGGGAGTGAGCGCTTGATAATTATGGTAACTCTGCCCAGTGCGGCGGACTTCTCACTCCCTCTTGGGTCACAGATGACCTTCTTCTCAACAAAGTCTCCCCAATAAAAGTGGCGCTCAACCTCTTGGACTGGCCATGGTGCAAAATCCAAAGGCTTAAACTCCATCACTGGTAGCTCCTCTGGGATAGGTGGCAAATAGGACACTGGTGTCTCCAGTGCTGCTTCAGCTTCTGCATTTTCTTCATTCACTGCACTAACAAATTTATCACCTGCTATACATGCAGAAATTTCAGCACACACCACACAAAGGTTAGTGTTAGTAGAGTCAATACATATATCACAATAAACTGAATCAGTAAAGGTCTGAATGTCTGGAAATTCAGCACTCAATTCATCCACCCCATCACTCTCAACACATGCATTTGATTTAATTGAATCATCTGCTTCCAAAGGTTCTTCATCATCCTCAAGCATGGTGAAGCAGATGTCCTCCTGATCCTCCTGATCCTCATTTTCTACGTTTCCAGAAAAGAATAAACCTGCATAACATTCTATACACAAAGCAATTATCAAGACAATCAAGCACATGCATTAGAATCAGGGGATTCAGCACACAGTTCATCAACAGAAGTATCATCAAAATCATCCTCAGAGGTATTGTCAAGAATAACTTGTGAATCTGTATGTTCTTCAAGGGGATGTGGAGTTAGCAGTGCAGCAGAGTTGGCGACAATTTGATCAATTAGAATGGACAACTTCTGAGATTCAGCTTCTCCTCTCCGATGGCTTTCAAGACTTTGTTCTGTCATTCGTTGAAGATTTGCTTGGAATTCTGTCATATGTTGTTGCATCAGAGAAGCTAACTCATCCAGGCTGGGTTGGACTTCATTTACTCCAATCATGCCAAAACCACTACTAGACTCATAGCCTTCAGCAAAGTTAGGATAATATATGCATGGTGGTGGCTCATAATCAACATAAGGCATATAACCTTGCATGAAATTATCCATGGCAGTACTAAGATTCATAATCAGACAAAGCAGCCATAACTAATTTAGCAATGAATTATTATTTTTTTATTTTTTATTTTTTTTATTTTTTTATTTTTTTTTAAATTTTCTGTTAATAACAACAAGAGTCCCCGGCAACGGCGCCAATTTGACGCGCTGTCGCGCACGCGTCAAAAGATGAGCGGTTAGTAAAATTGTAGTTTAGAATGCGACAACTCGGGTATCGTATCACAAGGACTCTCGTAATGTTATTATCACAGAAAATCGGTTTTCTTGGGGGGTTTTGGAATTCAAGTTAAACAAGGAAAACAAAGCAGAAAACTAATGTAAAATAAACAATTACCAATTAAGCTAAGCGATCAACCTACTGCTTTCGGTTTCCCACTATCATCGGTTCATATAAATCCAAGCCCTAAGCGGATTCTAAACCCTTTTCGATTGTAACATCAATTAACAAGCGAAACCGACGCTACGAGACATATGTTCCTAATTCCGAATTAAGCAAACGGATTAAGCCCTTCGTGAATTAAGCAAACACGAATTGAACGCACGCGAATTAAGCAAACGCGATTAAGTTTAGGAACACACAATCATCGAAACAAATCAATACCCATTCGATACAAACTGAATTAAGCAAACAGAGAATATAGAATAGATATTGAAAGAGAGTAGCAATTAAATTAGGAATTACATAACCTCAAGCGGCAGTGCGAACCGATTACAGCAGATTGATCGAGGAGACTAGTTCTCCATCAAAAACGCAAAACAACCAGAGAAATTCGAAAACAAGGATTAGCAAAAAGATAATTCTGTTCTGCCCTAAACAGCTATTTATAACTTTCAGAAACTGCGCATTCTCGCGAGGCGAGTGGCCTCTCGCGAGGCGAATATTAAAATGGCGCCTTCTTGAATTTGTATTCTCGCGAGGCGAGTGTAATTCTCGTGAGGCGAGTCTTCAAAACCTGGGTTGTCACAGCCGTGATGCCTATCACGGCCAGGCCGTGATGGTCTCTGTCTTCGGGTGCTTATCTGTCATGGCCGTGACCTTCATCACGGCCAGGCTGTGATGGTCTCTGTCTTCCAGGGGTTTCTCTTCACGCCCGTGATGTGTGTCACGGGATGACCGTGATGCTTGCTGACTTCAGGATCGCGAGGCGAGCTATAGCTCGCGGGGCGAGGCAGAGAACATGACTTTTCTGGCACAGGCTGGTCCTCACTCTCGCGGGACGAGTGTCTGCTCGCGTGGCGAGTGTTTCCAGATTGCAATTTCCTTTGTTTCCTTCATTCCTTGGACTCTAAGTCAACCTGAAAACATGAAATAGTCATAAGTGCTTTATTTGACTCAAAAACTGACTAAATAACCCTAAAACTACTTAAGGGACTCAAAACCTTGCTTGAGGACAATCAAGCCTAATTTGGGTGAAAACGAGATATAATTGGCACAAAACCACGGTCATACTAGTCATAAAACTAGATGAGCCAGAGGCTTATCAATAAGTTAAATTAAAAGTATAATTTATAAAAACTTGACCAATTCTCATTTTAAGTAATTGACCCAATAGGGCGAGTTTAAGATTCTACCGAGACCGGTAAGAGGTCCACCAATAGCAAATGGAGACACCTTAGGCTAAATTTGTATTGATTGAAATGAATGAAATAAAATGCAATAGAATGAAATGATACTAGGTTCCATGGTTTGTATTCTTTGAACTTTGAAATAGAATCATTTCATCTAATAACTCTATTTTTCTTCCTTCCGAGTTCATGGGGTTATACGATAAACCAAAATATATTTCAATTCATTCTATCATAAAATATCCAAATAATGATATGATAATTTTGATCTATTCTATTTCATTCTATTCCACCCCATCTCATTTATTTCATTTCATTTCATTCCACCCACTATTAAATATCCATAGTTAGTTTAGTTACATTTCTCACATGATGCAACAAATTTGCAACTACCATATATACCAACTTTCATCTGGCAGAATTCTAGTCAATTATGATTCCCCCATCAAACTATATCTGACTTGTATTTTTAGGATGACAGAATCCCACTCCACATGGGGTAATGAGGATCAAGACACTTGAAAGAAACAATGAATAAACAGAATAGCTGATTGACAATTTTGCCGCAGACAATATGTGCTTAGGTCCGATTTTCACCTCACCTAATCTTCCCGTGTATCATACTCCTATTTGTACCAGCGTTATTGCAAAAGGGAACAAAAATATAATAGTAAAACTGATGCCATACCACAAAATACCATACAATAATGTTATCTTCCTTACTTTGTCATCGGTCCAAAGGAACTGATCTACTGTATATATAAAATTTCATGACTCATTATATCATTTCAACCATCCCCTTATTTGAACCCTCAATTATGACATCCAGCTAACACATCTCTTATATTGGAATATGGTACGTTTATTCCACCATATCATACAGTCAAGATTTCAAATCTGGATCCGAAATCGAAATCTGGGCTTCGACATGCTGGTTTTGACAGTCGCCGAAACCGCATCGTAACCGTAATTGCAGTCACATCAACTGCATATCAATAATGTTTTAACACAACCGCGACCGCAATTTAAAACCTTGGATACAGTATATCTGGAATCCACCCATTTGAGTGTTCTGAATAGATTGGCAGTGGTACCCAAAAAAATAAAAAATAAACACATTTTTCTTATTTCAAAGACAACATAAAAGTATAAAACATCATTTGACTTATCAAAAATACAAAATTACAATGATATCAGAGGGGCAGGACTGGAAGAAGACATACAAAGACTACTCAATGTAGCTATCCTGCTCAACATTTTTAAAAAAATAAACTGAATTTCAGAATCTGTGCATCACCCACTCCTACTAGATTGGGGTGATGTAGTTAGCAAATCTCCCTGTCATCAAAGAGAAACAAAAATGGCATATGTTCAATAGTACCATAACTCTGAATACAGAAACTAATCTCATCTCACTCCACAATTAATTTCCTAGAACCCCATCAACACCCTATAACTCTCAAAAAGAACTCTCGGGCATTGGTTAAGGAATCAGAAGAATCAAGTTTATATGGGAAATTGATATATTTATTATTTTAAAAAATGTTAAACTTAGATTCTCGATACAAACTTTCATTTTTTTTGTTTTATTAACTAATGTCATTAGGACACTAACAATAACCTTCCCAGCCAAGTAGGACTCAAATATTGTATTCTAATTCTCAGAACCTCTCTTTTTTCTTACGTTATCCATATTGTATCTTACGTTTAATGTTGTTTGGTTTCTCTAATGAAATTGAGTTTTACGTTAAAAAAAAAGTTATTCAAGCTTATAGACAATAACATAATATGAAAGTGCAAATTATTATCAATAATCGAGAGAGAGAGAGAAGGACCTTGGGTGGAGATGATGGGTTCGCTTGGAAGATTGGAAAGAAGGTAAGCGGAATCAATGGCAGTGTGTAAGGGTTGGAACGAGCTCAATTCTCTTCGAAACAACAACCGAGGAGTGAGATTGGAAGCGAACAATGGCGAACCCAAACAGAAAGAGCTTCTCCTAACCGTAGATTTCACTGAAGCTCGGCATAGGGTGCGCACGATGGTTGATCCTCTTGCCATCCAATCCAATCCTAAAACCCTTTGCAAAACCCACCTCACTGCCACAGTCACCCAAACTCATAAATGGGCCCCGCTAAGCTTGATATGAAAAATTGTTAGGTTGGGCGACAACAGAAAAACACTGGCCCAAATGAAAAAAAAGTTTCAATTAAAAAAAGAATTGCAGAGTTACACACAGTAGATATTTACAAAAAATAAAAATCCATATCTATACACATAACATGTGACCAAAAAATTTTTGCAATAAATGGCCTAAGTTAAAAATTATATTAACCCCATTTTTAGTTTCATAATAACTGGTTGAAAAGTAATTTTTTTCCCATAGATGTACTCAAGAAATTCCATACATAGTTTTCAACCACGAGAACCAACCAACACATACGTTAGGGATGTCAATGGGTAGGGTTCCTCTTCATTTTAAAGTTTTTGTGGCATTTCGTTCTACAAAACCGAAAAATCTGCACAGAGAATGTTCAGGAATCTGGGCCACAATTTCTGTGTGATAAGAAGCTTTGCTTTCATAAAGCATTTAGTTTAATCTCATCTGGTCCAGCTTGAGCAATTACTTACATAATTAACAGTGCTTAGTAGCATTTGTAGAAATAGACCGGCATATAGATGGAAGATAAGTAGGTAGGAGTGAATTTATTTATTTATTTTATAAAAGAAGAAACTCACCAAGACAAAGACAAAGAGCTAGGAGGATAAGGAGTGAATTTAAATTTACCTTTGCATCATTACGAACAAATTGGATTCCATGTCCAGGGTATACGGTTGAAGAACAAAACCAGCACTTCTCCAATCTCATTGTGCCCCCTGACTAGAGCAGCACCTTACGAGAAGAAAAGTGTCCCCAAAAAACAGTAATAACAATAAGGTTTACAATATTATTGCACAAGCCCCCAAAAGGACAAATTAAGAGATATATTATACATATTGTGGCATCTACTTATATCATCAAACGATTAAATAAAATGAATCAGTAAATATGAAAGACTACAACAGAGTCAACAAGTATTAAACCAATGCCATATGCAACAGAAATCAATAAGTGAACAAATACCATTCATTAGAACCTATAACTTAAAGTTAACTATGCTTAAAAGAACTTAAACAAAAATATAAGAAAATTAACAAAAATCCCATAAGACTGAACAAAACCAATTACCACATTACTACAAGATTGACTGAAACAAACATACATGGAGCTGTTTGAAGAACATATAGAAAGCTTATTTAGACATATCTTATAGTATACGTACGTAAGCAGATGTATGGAAGAGCTTGTAAAAATAGCATACGACCTCTTTCCTAATAGCTCTTTTTTGCTTATTTCAATAAACTTGATAGAGACGCTTATGAAATAAGCAGAAAAGAGCTTAAAGGAGGATTATAAGCTCTCATGTGATAAGCGTTTATTCAAAAAGCACTTAAATAAGCTATTTACCCAAGCGTGTACTATATCAATTATGCAGTCTTAACAATTACAATAACCAAACTAGAGCAATACTTAGGTACATAGTGGACCAAAAGAAAAAATTAATTGCAATGTGCCAAGTCATTTAAATCTTATTCGGTTATGGCAGCTGACACTTCAATTATTTGAAATGCTTCTCAATCACACTGCATAGCAATCATAGAAGACATGTATTTATAGTCTAAAATCATATGTCAATTACTCCGAAACAAATGGCAAATGGACATCTTTTCTACTCTCTTTCATCTACTGAAATGCATATAATCTCGCTGAAACACACTGCCTGTTCAGTCCTACCTTCCCATTTATGTCTATCAATCTAAATATCCACCATTTCCATATGATTGTGCCACCAACTTAAAAAACATAAAATAAAAGAAAATCATAGCTCAAAACCTAATAATTTTCTGATTTGACAACATAAGCCAAAAGGGAGTACTATCTTGTAGTCCCTCACGAAAAATAAAGTCTAGGTTAAAAACAATTGACCCAATTGGAATTAAAATGCCGAAGTTTGAATTAAAATGCCCAATTGGGTCGGGTATCCAAGCTCGGTGGCCGGATTTTACTCCTCGACCGAGACACAAGCCCACCAAGCTTTGAGCTAGTAGAAGCGTAAAAGTTTTCATGACATGGCTTGAGCTTGGTCTTTTAAAAACCTTATTTGGAGGATCCAAGGTCTATGGTGTAGGTTCTCCCTCCCCTTTTTACCATAGTCTTAATGACCGATCTCGTCCCTCGACCAATCGTTTAACCTCGGTGACCGAGCTTAGGAACTTGGTCTCTTCTTTAACCTTTCGAGTTGGAGAGGTAATTGGCCGAGCTTTGCACTTCGGTACATATATATATCTTTTACCTCGGTGAACACCTCGGGCGACCGAGTTTCACGCTTCGAGTTGGCGAGCTTTACACCTCGACCCATATACAAGCCCCCCAAGATTTGAGCTGAATGCGTGGAAGCTTTTTGAAGGAGCCGAGCCTAGACGAGGTAGTCATCTTAGTTTCGCACTGTGACCATATTTTCTTGGTTCTCGAGATGAAAAGAGACGTTGCCCTTTGTTATTAAGGCAAAGCTGACTTGGGACGCATGACTTTTATGGCATCATTTCCGAGGCCTGCGCTGTAGCTGCGTGCCCATATTTTTAATTGATGAGAGCGTATATTCCGATGTCTCTGCCACATGTTTCTTTTCCATTAGTGTGCCGAATTTGCGCAGACCTGAAGGGACGTTTTTCTTCTCTCGCACGTCAACAACCACCATCATTTCGCCAAATGGAACGTTTCATTTCTTTTTGAAGCTTTGCTCTTTTTCTATAAATTGAGCGAGCCCCTGGTACAGGGCTTTACTTTCCTTGAACCTTCGATTTTCTTCTCTCTCAAGCCCTTTCTAGTCCAAGCTTTCACACTTCCTTTCCTATTTGAGGTACGCCCTTCTCATCTCTTTTTTCCAGTTTGATTTCTGATTTTTCATTCATGGAGACTTCATTCGAGGTATCCCAGAATGCCTCTTCTGGGGTTCAGATCGTAGAGCCCGAAATCAATCCGATTGGGGGCTCTCCTCGTCCTTCTCCATCTTCCTCTCATGGTATTGGCGGTTCTAATGGTGCCTCCACCTCCTCTGATGAGAGTAGCTCCGCTATTCCTGATGCCATACCCATCTCCAAACGCCGTAAGCGTACCAATAGGATGCCTAGATTCCCATACCCAGATATCACTATACCTGGGTATTTCTGGGTAAGACCGGATGCGGGAGCCTTTCATTCAAATTTTAGGGATTCTGAATCCCTGTCGTCCATGAAAAACAAAGTTTCTTCTTCTAGTGACACTGTAAAATGTTTGCCGTGTTCTGAGAATGAACACATCTTCCTTCATGCTACTCCAGATCAACCTATTTTCACATACATATATAAAACCATGTTTGAGCATATTGGAGTTACCTTGCCATTTACCCAATTTGAGTGTGATGTTTTGAAGATTATGAATGTTGCCCCGACTCAACTCCACCCGAACAGCTGGGCCTTTTTAAAGGCTTTCCAAATTCTTTGCGGACAGATAGGAATGGTGGCTACTGCTCCTATATTCTTCTACTTTTATAAAGTCAGGTTTGGGGATCGGGTTGGTTGGATCTCCTTTAGTGGGGTTGAGGGGAGAAGAATCATTGGTCTATACAAGAGTTCATACAAATTTTTCAAGTCGAACTTTTTCAAAGTCCGACCTACTGTAGGAAATGAGTCCCTATTTTATGACTCGGATGGAACCTCCAAATTCCCTCTTTACTGGCAACCCCATCCCACTAAGTTTTCTAGCTACGACGTTGGCTGCATGACAACTCAACAAAGAGCCGATGTCGAGCTCCTCAAGCTCTAACCTCGGCCATTGCCTTGTGGGAAACTTTTATTGCTTCCCAAATCGTCAACTCGGTAAGCCGATTTTGATTGTAAGTAGCTTTTTAGTGGGTACTTTACTTACCTTGCAACATACTTGTATCTGACAGATTTCCCCTTTTTAGTGGTAATTGAGGAGTTCAATTATAAAGATTTGATGAAGAAGTCGGATAACCAAGCTGCAGGTGGGTCATTTTCGGTTGCTGAAGCTAAGGGGAAAAATGAAGAAGGTTACCGATGTTGCTGACCCGAACACACACCTCTCTAAAAAGACTCGGGAAGATTTACAATCCGAAGTTCCAGGGAGGAGTCCTTCTCCCCTACTGGTTGTTGAAGAAACTCCCGCCACCGAGAGGAGGTCGGGCAAGGCTCCTGTGGTGGCCGATCTTAATTCGGTCACCAAATGGTACAACGGGAGTTGCAACTCGGACTTCGGCTCTCTTTGGGGTAGTGAGTTTAACCCCTGTTCGCTCATCGACGGCCAGGTACTCAAACCCGCTGATGCCCGTCTTTTGCTGGAGCAAGGGACTGGTGAAAGCATGGAGGCTGCTGCTGCCTATGCTCTTCGGATAGCTTCGATTACCTGCTTCTGGAGTCACCAGTTCTCAGAAAACGTCAAGAGGATGGAGGTGATGAAGGCCGATGTCGCTCGTGCCCTGAAAGTGAGGGATGAGTTGGCTCAAGCTGTGGCCAAGTGTGAGGAGCAAGCTCGGGTCATTGGCCAGCTAAAGACCCAAAAGGTGGAGCTGGAAAAAGGCAAGACCGCCCTTCTGACCGAGCTAGATATAGAAAAAGCTGAGCGGCTCAATCTTCAGAAGGCCGCAGAGGGACTTCAAGCCGAGAAGAAGGCCAGTCTTGAGCTGCGGAAGTCGCTAGAGGCCGAGAAGGAGGCCAATCTCAAGCTCAGATCTGATCTGACTGAAGACGAGGCTTCCATTATGAAGGAGCACGTTAATTGCTTCTCCCGAGCCGTGAAGCAGCTTCAGCGCTTCAACCCGAATGCTAACTTCTCCCTTACTGACGTGGACAAGGATTTTAATAGAGATGGAATTCTAGTTCCGTTGTCCGAGCTAGAGGATGAGGAAGACGAAGCTCAAGACTGGGAGGGTGAAGGGCAAGCAACCGAGGAGGGAGCCAGTGGTGAAGGCGAAATGGGCCTACCTGACCAATCTTCTGCTATACCTCCGAGTGCCAAGGATGACCCAACTCTTGAAATCATTTCTCATGGGGATGCCCATGAGTAACCTAGGAAACATGTTCCTAGGGCAATGCCCTTTTTATTTTGAACTCTTATGTATTCTGGGCTTTGCCCCTTTTTATTAATGAAATCACGTGCTTGCTTACGAGTTATTTTTTACTTAGAAAATTTTCTAATGCCTTTTCGGATTTTGGAGCTCGAGCTTGTAACTATTTTTCTAAGTTAGTGCTCGACTTTTACAGTTTGGGGTGTTACTCGGTTTACTCGAGTTTTTGGAACTCGGAATACCTGCAGGTATTTACTTACCTTCTTAGGCATTGGTTGCCTTTTTAGGTTTAGAGATTCGACCTTGGTTTGGTCGATCTTAGCTCGGATACCTCTTTTAGGTTTTTAACTACCTTTAAATGTTGTTTACCTTTTTAGGCTCGACATTTCGACAACAACCCGGTCAGTTTTAGCTGGGACAACCTTTTTAGGTCTTTAGTTGTTATTTACCTTTATAGGCTCGACATTTCGACCACAACTCGGTCGATTTTAGCTCGGTTAACCTTTTTGGTTTTTAACCATCTTTAGTTTTTGTTTACCTTTACAGGCTCGACATTTCGACCTCAACTCGGTCGATTTTAACTCGGTCAACCTTTTTAGGTTTTTAACCATCTTTAGATGTCGTTTACCTTTATAGGCTCGGCATTTCGACCTCAATTCTGTCGATTTTAGCTCGGTCAACCCTTTTAGGTTTTTATCTTTTCATAAATAAATTTTTAACCATAACAGTATTCTTGCCTAACAGTGCAACTGGAAATGATTATTTTTTTTTTTCCGGGTGTGCCTCATTAAAACCGTCCTGGGCAAAACCTCGTGGGAAAAAGACCAGGATAGGAAAAAGAGTACAACACCTACTTACATAACCTTAACTAAAATAAAACTTAAGGTGGGAAGTGTTCCATGTTCTTCGAACAACCTTTCCTGAAAATTCTTCTAGCCTATAAGCACAATTTTCAAGATTTTCAACTATTCTGAATGGGTCAGACCAGTTCACTGCGAGCTTACCCTCTCTGGAGTCTTTTCTCGCGTCATTTTGCAATCTCAGCTCTAAGTCACCTTGCACAAATTCCCTTGGCTGCTACCTCGAGTTGTACTTCCGAGTTGCTTTTTGCTTGCATAGCTCTTCTCTGATTTTCGCCTCATCTCGAACTTCTTCAACCATGCCATGCTCAACTCGGATTTCTTCTTCATTCTTACTTTGGTCGTGATGCTGCCTTCGGAAAGAGAGTTCGCCGAGCTCAACTGGGATCATTGCATCGGTTCCGTAGGTTAGCTTGAATGGCGTTTCACTAGTTGAAGACTGCGGTGAGCAATGGTGAGCCCATAGGATGCTTGGTAATTGTTCAACCCAAGTCCCTTTTGATTGACCTAACCTTTTTTTGAGCTCATTTAAAATGACTTTATTGGCTACTTCTGCTTGTCCATTTGTTTGTGGATGCTCAACCGATGTCACTTTATGTTTAATTCCGAGGTTGGAGTAGAACTCTCAAAGCTCTTTATCGGTGAATTACTTTCCATTATCTGTGACAATTGAATAAGGGAGGCCATGCCTGCATATGATGTTTTTCCATACAAAACTCTGAACCTTTTTAGCAGTTATCGTAGCTAATGGTTCTGCTTCAATCCACTTAGTAAAGTAGTCTACTCCTACCAGCAAGAACTTGACTTGACCTTTGGCGACTGGGAAAGGACCGACTATATCCATCCTCCATATAGTAAAGGGCCACGACGATAACATGGAATGGAGCTCTTCTCTTGGAGCTCGTGCTACATTGGCGAACTTCTGACAGGACTCACACCTGTTAGTCTAGGTAGCACAATCCAATCTCATGGTCGACCAGTAAAACCTCGCTCGCAGGACCTGAGCTGCCAGAGATCGGCCACCTGAATGCATTCCACAGATTCATTGGTGCATCTCATCCATTACGTATTCGGACTGCTCCTTTGTTATGCATTTTAGTAATGGCATGGAGAATCCTCTTCTGTACAGCTCTCCGTCTCGGATGGTGTAATGGCAAGATTTTAGATGAATTCTCCCCACCTCCTTAGGGTCATTGGGCAATTTGTCCGAGACTAAATATTCCCAAATTGGCATCATCCAGCCACGATCATAGTGCTCGGTCATTATCACTTCGGAATTTTTTATGCTCGGTTCGAGAAGATTTTCCTGAATGAAAGTTCTTAGCTGGCCAGCTTTCTTGGTTCTAGCCAACTTAGACAACAGATCTGCCCTGGAATTTTCTTCCCGAGGTATATGCTCAATAGTAAATTATCAAATTCAGAAATTAGACTATTAACCTTGCAGAGATACCTGGTTAGTTGGGGATCCTTTGTTTGATAATCACCCAAGACTTGTCCTGTTACAAGCTGTGAGTCACTTCAGCATTTTAATTCCTGGACTCCATACTCGTACATCTCCATCCTTAGGTCTAGTTCAAACATGCTGACCGAGCTCACTGAAGTTACCGAACTGACCGAGCTAATTACTTTTGCTTTATCATCCTCGGCATTCTTTGCGATATCCTGATTTCGGGTAACCTTTAGGCTATCCACATAGCATTGCCTGGCTATCCTTTGGTCATCTCGGACAACGATTGTATCTCCGGACTCGGCTGGGAATTTCATTGTCAGGTGTGGGGTAGAGACAATCGCTCCGAGTTCATTCAACGTCGGTCTTCCAATAAGGATGTTGTATGACGTGCTGGCATCCATAATAACATACCTGACTGATACGGACTTGGAGAGTTTTCCTTCTCCAAACGTTGTTAAGAGGTCTATGTAACCTTGGGTTTTTACTTGCTCCCCGGCAAACCCTACTAGTTTGCCTTCCTGCTCTTTTATCAACTTTTCTGGAATTCCAAGTTTCTTGAAGGTCGCCAGGTATAAAATATCAGTCGAGCTCCCCTGATCAATAAGTGTTCGTTTGACCGAGAAGTTGGCTAATTCGACCTTTATCACCATTGGGTCATCTTGATTTGGATCCAGTCCTTGGAAATCATCATCCGAGAAAGTTATTGGAGGTCTTGTCCTTGTAGGTTTTCCAGACACCGTGTTTACAGATCGGATGGCTTTTACATGACGCCACCGAGCTGAACTCGTTGTTCCTCCACCTGCAAATCCTCCTGAGATTGTATTGATGACCCCTCTGACTCATTCTGATTCTTCATTAAGAGCCCTCTGATTATTCAACCGATCTCCGTTCTGATTATTTCCTTGCATGTTTGCATCTCGGTTACGATTGTCATAATCGCGTCTCCGTCGTCGTCGACCAGCTCGTCCTCCTCCATTATCATCTCGGCAAACGAACCGGTCAGGGGGACCTGCCCGTACCAAGTCCTCAATTTTTTCCTGGGTTGTTCTACAGTCTTCAGTGGAGTGACCATAGTTTTGATGCCATTTGCATTTTTTACTTCTACCTGCATTGGCTGGTGTTACTGGAAGAAGAAGAATGGAGTTTGGAGTGGTGTATTTCTGAAATAAGTT
Source organism: Sophora flavescens (assembly GCA_030762895.1). Classification (NCBI taxonomy): domain Eukaryota; kingdom Viridiplantae; phylum Streptophyta; class Magnoliopsida; order Fabales; family Fabaceae; genus Sophora; species Sophora flavescens. The sequence continues at coordinate 165,011,112 of CM061066.1, read as the reverse complement.
TAAGTGTGTTTAACATAATTGAGGGTATTTTATGAATATTTTTGAAAAAAAATAATTTTTTTGGGTGTAAAAAGTAGGGGTCCACGAATGAAATCTTCTCCATATTGTTAGCCTATTCCAACTTACCCTGTGAATATTGGATAAAATTTTACACTAATAATGGTCCATAAAAAACACAAAGAAAAAGGAATTAATCAAAAATAGCCATGATTGAGACCACAGATTTCCAAGAATAAAACAAACAGAACATAGACATTAGCCAACAAGGATATGTTTCTGAGAAAGTTCAATGTACTAAAATCAATTTATGACGTCGTGTTTTAATAATATTTTCTTTTTCTTTTGGGTGGGGAGTGGTATTTCAATAAAGTTTAGGCAATTTATTTTATTGTTTTTGAATCTTTCTTAAGAATTGCACAAATTAATGGTATAAAGTTTAATATGCCATCTAGTACCAAGCCTAACGTGGTTAGAAAAACTATAGAGCACACTAATCCATTTATATTCTAAAGTCAGAACGTTAAAAACTAAGGTAAGGAACGCTGGATTCCTTTACCGAGTTCGAGTGAATATTTACATATTACAATCAACATGAGACTTGAAAATTCAATTAAAGCCATGCCATATGTTCCTGTCGAGATCCGACTTGTCGGAGTCTCACCATAGAACGTCTAACCAAGAGTAAACACCGGGGTTGTTTTAGGTTAAGGCTCGACAGAATATTGTATTCCGGTCCTATGTATCTCAATGGGAATCAAAGCCAGACGTAGTTCTAGGTTCAACCCTTGGTCATATGGTGATCTCAATCCCCTAATCTTGTATCTGATGAATACCAGCGAGCAAGGACTCTTCAATAGTCTCTTGGTCGAGCTAGTTTCTCTAATACACTTAAGGGAGAGTCACCTCGGTCAGTGAAAAGTGAGTCTCTCCTTTGGGTTATCCTCTTTTTATAATAGGATCCCCATATCTTTAAGAGATCTAGATTTATCTCCTTTTATCACTTAAATCTTCTTAGAGATGTGATTTCCTTAATTTAAGGGATATTATCTTTTTTAATCGGATAATAATATCAGGATTATTAAAGATAATATCAATATCTTAAAATGATCTCCTAACCGGATAAGGTTATTTGAGATAATATAAGGTTATGAAAGATAATATTAATATCTTATCCTTTCCACCTTGATTGGGTCGGGTATCCAAGCTCGGTGACCGGGTTTTACTCCTCGACCAATACACAAGCCCACCAAGCTTTGAGCTAGTAGAAGCGTAAAAGTTTTCATGACAGTAGCCGAGCTTGGCCTTTTAAAAACCTTATTTGGAGGATCTAAGGTCTATGGTGTAGGTTCTCTCTCCCTTTTTACCATAGTCTTAATGATCGATCTTGTCCCTCGACCAATCGTTTAACCTCAGTGACCGAGCTTAGGAACTTGGTCTCTTCTTTAGCCTTTCGATTTGGCGAGGTAATTGGTCGAGCTTTGCACTTCGGTACATATATATATATATATATATATATATATATATATATATATATATATATATATATATATATATCTTTTACCTCGGTGAACACCTCGGGCGACCGAGTTTCACGCTCGAGTTGGCGAGCTTTACACCTCAACCCATATACAAGCCCCCCAAGCTTTGAGCTGAATGCGTGGAAGCTTTTTGAAGGAGCCGAGCCGAGCCGAGGTAGTCATCTTCGTTTCGTACTGTGACCATATTTTCTTGGTTCCCGAGATGAAAAGAGACGTTGCCCTTTGTTATTAAGGCAAAGCTGACTTGGGACGCGTGACTTTCATGGCATCATTTTCGAGGCCTGCGCTGTAGCTGCGTGCCCATATTTTTAATTGATGACAGCATATATTTCGATGTCTCTGCCACGTGTTTCTTTTCCATTAGTGCGCCGAATTTGCGCAGACCTGAAGGGACGTTTTTCTTCTCTCGCACGTCAACAACCACCATCATTTCGCCAAATGGAACGTTTCATTTCTTTTTGAAGCTTTGCTTTTTTTTCTATAAATTGAGAGAGCCCCTGGTACAGGGCTTTACTTTCCTTGAACCTTCGATTTTCTTCTCTCTCAAGCCCTTTCTAGTCCAAGCTTTCACACTTCCTTTCCTATTTGAGGTACGCCCTTCTCATATCTTTATTTCCTGTTTGATTTCTGATTTTTAATCCATGGAGACTTCATTCGAGGTATCCCAGAATGCCTCTTCTGGGGTTCAGATCGTAGAGCCCAAAATCAATCCGATTGGGGGCTCGCCTCGTCCTTCTCCATCTTCCTCTCATGGTGGTGGCGGTGCTAATGGTGCCTCCACCTCCTCTGATGAGAGTAGCTCCGCTATTCCTAATGCCATACCCATCTCCAAACGCCGTAAGCGTACCAATAGGATGCCTAGAGTCCCATACCCAGATATCACTATACCTGGGTATTTCTGGGTAAGACCGGATGCGGGAGCCTTTCATTCAAATTTTAGGGATTCTAAATCCCTATCATCCTTGAAAAACAAAGTTTCTTCTTCTAGTGGCACTTTAGAATGTTTGCCGTGGTCTGAGAATGAACACGTCTTCCTTCATGCTGCTCCAGATCAACCTATTTTCACATTCGTATATAAAACCATGTTTGAGAAGATTGGAGTTACCTTGCCATTTACCCAATTTGAGTGTGATGTTTTGAAGATTATGAATGTTGCCCCGACTCAACTCCACCCAAACAGCTGGGCCTTTTTAAAGGCTTTCCAAATTCTTTGCGGACAGATAGGAATGGTGGCTACTGCTCCTATATTCCTCTACTTTTATAAAGTCAGGTTTGGGGATCGGGTTGGTTGGATCTCCCTTAGTGGGGTTGAGGGGAGAAGAATCATTGGGCTCTACAAGAGTTCGTACAAATTTTTCAAGTCGAACTTTTTCAAAGTCCGACCTACTGTAGGAAATGAGTCCCTATTTTATGACTCGGATGGAACCTCCTAATACCCTCTTTACTGGCAACCCCATCCCACTAAGTTTTCTAGCTACGACGTTGGTTGCATGACAACTCAACAAAGAGCCGATGTTGAGCTCCTCAAGCTCTATCCTCGGCCATTGCCTTGTGGGAAACTTTTATTGCTTCCCAAATCGTCAACTCGGTAAGCCGATTTTGATTGTAAGTAGCTTTTTAGTGGGTACTTTACTTACCTTGCAACATACTTGTATCTGACAGATTTCCCCTTTTTAGTGGTAATGGAGGAGTTCAATTATAAAGATTTGATGAAGAAGTCGGCTAACCAAGCTACAGGTGGGTCATTTTCGGTTGCTGAAGCTAAGGGGAAAAAAGAAGAAGGTTACTGATGTTGCTGACCTGAACACACGCCTCTCTAAAAAGACTCGGGAAGATTTGCAGTCCGAGCTTCCAGGGAGAAGTCCTTCTCCCCTACTGGTTGTTGAATAAACTCCCGCCACCGAGAGGAGGTCGGGCAAGGCTCTTGTGGTGGCCGATTGAACGCGCTGTCGCGCACGCGTCAAAAAGCGAGCGGTTTACAAAATTATGTAGATAGGGAAAGTACGACAACTCGAGTATCGTCTCACAAGGACTCTTTGGTTGTTATTAACACAAAATCAGTTTTTTTTTTTTTTGGGGGGGGGGGGGGGGGGTTGAAATTAAGGATGCAGTTAAGAAAACAATTAAGGAAAACAATGCAAATTAAATTATTACCAAATAAACTAAAGCGATTAACCTACTGTTCTCGGTTTCCCACTATCATTGGTTTACATAATTCCATGCCCTAAGCAGATTCTAAACCCTTTTCGATTGTAGCATCAATTAACAAGCGAAATCAACGCTACGAGACATATGTTCCTATTCCCGAATTAAGCAAACGGGGTGAAGCACTCATGAACTAAGTGAACATGAACAAACACACGCGAATTAAGCAAACTCGATTAAGTATAGGAACATACAATCATCGAAACAAATCAATACCTATCCTATATAATCCTGAATTAAGCAAACAGAACATACAGAACAAATATTGAAAGAGAATAGCATTAAGTTCAAGAATCACAAAACCTCAAGCGTCAATGGAGCCCAATCGCAGTAGATTAATCAAAGGATACTAGCTCTCCATTAGAAACATAAACCTAAACCTAATTTGCAGCCGTACTGTCTAAAAAGAAAAGAAGATGATAAGATAAAAACTAACTACTGCAATTTGTCTTAGAATAACAATTTATATCTGTCAGTTTTGCGTGATCTCGCGAGGCGAACACACACTCGCGACGTGAATCTTATGAAGAAATATGCAACGTTTGACTTCTCTCGAGGCGAGAAGACATTCGCGAGGCGAGACTCTTCAAATTCCAAACTGTCACAGCCGTGACCTTCAACACGGGTAAGCCGTGATGGTCTCTGTCTTTCAGGGTTGGATTACTCGCGGGGCGAGACATTGTTTCGCGGGGTGAGGCAGATAAGATGACATTTCTTGCGCAGTCAGGCTTCAGGTTCGCGAGGCGAGTAGCCTCTCGCGGGGCGAAAAACTCCATAACTGCTTCTCTTTATTACCTGAAAACAAGAAATAGCAGTAAGTGCTTTATTCGACTCTAAATCAGCTAAATTAACCTAAAAATACTTAAACGACTCAAAATGTTGCTTGAAGGCAATCAAGTCTAATTTGGGTGAAAATGAGATATAATTAGCACAAAACCACGGTCATACTAGTCATAAAACTAGATGAGCCAGCGGCTTATCAAAATACCCCAAACTTGAACTTTGCTTGTCCCCAAGCAAACTAAAACTCAAAAACTCAAAAAGACTCAAGACATGGCAAGCTTAAAAGATTCAATCAACTTTGCACAAATTTCAAGCAATTCATCAAAATGATTTTTCCTTCAATGTTCCCCCCTTTCAAACAAAGCAATCCCCACATTCATTTACTCTAAACATTTGAGAACTTCATCATTCAAGCAATCATTAATCTAAGTTGAGGATCCAAGTTACACACAAGAGGGAGATCACCAAATTCAAACAACTGCCTTCCTCACAAGGGCATTTAACATTTCACTCAATCGCTCAATTTGTCTAGGCTAACAACATTTCACTCAATTTCACTTTTAAGAGCACTTCCCATAAATTTGATCTTCATCTCAATCAAGGTTCCCACGAAAACATGCATGCAACATCAAAAGGTCTTTTAAAGGTTGTAATGGGGCCTGGCTAAGGGTAGGATATACAAAGGAACTGGGCTTAAGTCTCTAGGAACTAAGAGAGCATGAAACTTTTTAACTTTGAATTTCCTCTCAAATTCCTTTTTCCATTTTTTTCTTTATGCTTTTGGGCTACAGCCTTTTTATTCGAATAGCCTTTTTGACATTTTTGTTCTTTTATTTCCTTTTTTTCTTTTTTTCTTTTTTTCTTTTCTTGCCTTTGGCTCCAACCTTTTTATAATTTTTTTTCTTTTTCTCAATCCAGAATGACATGTCACATCCTTGTAGCCACCCCAAACTTAGTTTCTTGCAACCCTTCTCTTGCTAGGCTTCCATGCTCTCCTAATCCTAAGATCGGGTTAACATGGTTTTTCCAGATTTTAGGCTCATAGCATAAGGTTATCAAGAAATAATATGCTAATTAGGCTCAATGGGGATAACTAGGAAACATGCATTAGGGACTGGTTCAATTTAGGCCAAGTGGTTATTTACAAAGAAAATGCCTAAATCATCTGATGCAATCACATAAACATGCAAACTATGAAGAGACTCAAGCAAATTCGGGAAAGTGCAACTTGAAAGTCATACACACAGTTAAAAACATGTTGGAGGCTCAAATCCTCACCTGGACATTTTTGCAAATTGTTTGACCGAGATTCTATCCCTAGTGTGTGCACCTCTTCACCCCAAACTTATCATAAATCATGCCATCACAACAAAATATCTCAAAGTTCAGTTTTCAATTTTTCACATGGGGATCAAATTTTCAAATTTCAAAACCTAGGGGGAAATCATCAATGGATAACATGCAATCAATCTGTGCAAAATTCAATCAAAACCCAATCAAGCTTGCCGACACAAGACTCAACACACATACTCCTGATCTTCTCAAATTATTCAGGAGCTAAAAGAAAACAAATCAAAAACAAAGCAAAGATAATTAAAAAGGAAAGGGTTTAGAGAAAACTCATGGAGATGGTTCCACCAGGATCCCACTGCCTCAGGATACGGGGGCCACGGAATGCCCAAATTGCAGTATGATCCTCCCGGATCCCATGGCATGCAGCATAAGGCCCACGTGATAGACAAGGGACTGAAGCTTGTTCCATGGTCCCCTAACTTGCAGCCTTGATATGGAGGTGAGTGCTTGATAGTTATGGTGACCTCGCCAAGTGCGGCGGACTTCTCACTCCCTCTTGGGTCAAGGATGATCTCTTTCTCAATAAAGTCCTCCCAATAAAATCGGGGTTCAACCTCTTGGACTGGCCATGGTACAAAATCCAGAGGCTTGAACTCCATCGCTGGTGGTTCCACAGGGGGAGGTGACAAACAAGTAGCTGGGGTCTCCGGTGTTGCTTCATCTTCTGCACAATTCCCATCCACCGCATTACCAGATTCATCACCTTCTATATATGTAGTAACCTCAGCACGCACCACACCGGTATTTCTCCCATCACAATTGGCACATGCGTAGGAGCCAATGGAATCATCTAATTCCAGAATTTCTTCATCATCCTCTAGCATGGCGGAATGGATGTCCTCTATATGCCTCTTCCTCTCAATTTCCTTAGTCAAGGGTTCTGATCCTTGAGCTTGTTGCATGGCATTCATTGAAGTGGCAAGCTGTCCAATCTGTGTCTGCAAGGCCTGAATACTAGCATCCGTTCGCTGCTAAAAAGTATTAATGCTAGCATCTGTTCGCTGCTGAAACTGTCCAAATTGCTGCTGAAAATGGAGATTCTGTGCATCCATTTATGCAGTTATCTGTGCAGTCATTTGCTTGAACAAGTCCTCTAGTGAAGGTCCAGAAGGTGCATAGGTGGTCACTTGGGGAGAGTTCTGTGGTGGTGTCAGCGGCAACATCAGTTGTTGTTGCGTGGGTGAGTCCCCATACCAAGGGTTTGGATGGTTTCCCCAGCTGGGGTGGTACCCATCAGTGGAAGGGTCAGTAATGTTGTTGTGCACTTGATTGTTGCCTTGGTTGTAAATATTGGCTGTATATGCTTGAGGTGATTCATTAACTTGTCCAATACCAAATGTCTCTCGCCTGATTGATGCAGCTCTGAAAGAAGGAAAGTATCTCAACAGGAAGACTTTCTTCAAATCAAACCAGGTTGAGATGGAATTCGCCTCAAGACAATACAACCAATCCTTTGCAGCACCTTCAAGTGAGAATGGGAAGGCTCTCATCTTGATGTGGTCTTCTGTCATTCCTTTAGGTCTCAGCATTGTAGAACAAACAACCTGGAATTCTTCCAGATGCTTCAGCGGGTTCTCACCTGCAAGACCACTAAACCTTGGCAACCGATGTATTAAACCAGGAGAGTCAGGATAATATATCCATGGTGATTCATAATTAACATTAGGCATGTAACCTTGCATATAATCATCCATGGGTAGATTCACACTCAGATCAATTCAGCAACTTTTTTTTAATTTAATTTTCTGTTAATAACAACAAGAGTCCCCGGCAACGGCACCAATTTTTGAACGCGCTGTCGCGCATGCGTCAAAAAGCGAGCGGTTTACAAAATTATGTAGATAGGGAAAGTGCGACAACTCAAGTATCGTCTCACAAGGACTCTTTGGTTGTTATTAACACAAAATCAGTTTTGGGGGGGGGGGGGGTTGAAATTAAGGATGCAGTTAAGAAAACAATTAAGGAAAACAATGCAAATTAAATAATTAACGAATAAACTAAAGCGATTAACCTACTGTTCTTGGTTTCCCACTATCATTGGTTTACATAATTCCATGCCCTAAGCAGATTCTAAACCCTTTTCGATTGTAGCATCAATTAACAAGCGAAATCAACGCTACGAGACATATGTTCCTATTCCCGAATTAAGCAAACGGGGTGAAACACTCATGAACTAAGCGAACATGAACGAACACACGCGAATTAAGCAAATGCGATTAAGTATAGGAACATACAATCATCGAAACAAATCAATACCTATCCTATATAATCCTGAATTAAGCAAACAGAACATACAGAACAAATATTGAAAGAGAATAGCATTAAGTTCAAGAATCACAAAACCTCAAGCGTCAATGGAGCCCAATCGCAGTAGATTAATCAAAGGAGACTAGCTCTCCATTACAAACATAAACCTAAACCTAATTTGCAGCCGTACTGTCTAAAAAGAAAAGAAGATGATAAGATAAAAACTAACTACTGCAATCTGTCTTAGAATAGCAATTTATATCTGTCAGTTCTGCGCGATCTCACGAGGCGAACACACAATCGCGACGCGAATCTTATGAAGAAATCTACAACGTTTGGACTTCTCGCGAGGCGAGAAGACATTCGCGAGGCGAGACTCTTCAAATTCCAAACTGTCACAGCCGTGACCTTCAACACGGGTAAGCCGTGATGGTCTCTATCTTTCAGGGTTGGATTACTCGCGGGGCGAGACATTGTTTCGTGGGGCGAGGCAGAGAAGATGACATTTCTTGCGCAGTCAGGCTTCAGGTTCGCGAGGCGAGTAGCCTCTCGCGGGGCGAAAAACTCCAGAACTGCTTCTCTTTATTACCTGAAAACAAGAAATAGCAGTAAGTGCTTTATTCAACTCTAAATCAGCTAAATTAACCTAAAAATAGTTAAACGACTCAAAATGTTGCTTGAAGGCAATCAAGTCTAATTTGGGTGAAAATGAGATATAATTAGCACAAAACCACGGTCATACTAGTCATAAAACTAGATGAGCCAGCGACTCATCACCGATCTTACTTCGGACACCAAATGGTACAACGGGAGTTGCAACCCGGGCTTCGTCTCTCTTTGGGGTAGTGAGTTTAACCCCTGTTCGCTCATCGACGGCCAGGTACTCAAACCCGCTGATGCCCGTCTTTTGCTGGAGCAAGGGCCTGGTGAAAGCAAGGAGGCTGTTGCTGCCTATGCTCTCCGGATAGCTTCGATTACCTGCTTCTGGAGTCACCAGTTCTCAGAAAACGTCAAGAGGATGGAGGTGATGAAGGCTGATGCAGCTCGTGCCCTGAAAGTGAGGGATGAGTTGGCTCAAGTTGTGGCCAAGTGTGAGGAGCAAGCTCGGGTCATTGGCCAGCTAAAGGCCCAAAAGGTGGAGCTGGAAAAAGGCTAGACAGCCCTTCTGACCGAGCTGGATATAGAAAAAGCCGAGCGGCTCAATCTTCAGAAGGCCGCAGAGGGACTTCAAGCCGAGAAGAAGGCCAGTCTTGAGCTGCAGAAGTCGCTAGAGGCCGATAAGGAGGCCAATCTCAAGCTAAGGTCTGATCTGGCTGAAGACGAGGATTCCATTATGAAGGAGCACGTTAATGGCTTCTCCCGAGCCATGAAGCAGCTTCAGCGCTTCAACCCGAATGCTAACTTCTCCCTTGCTGACGTGGACAAGGATTTTAATAGATATGGAATTCTAGTTCCGTTGTCCGAGCTAGAGGATGAGGAAGGCGAAGCTCAAGACTAGGAGGGTGAAGGGCAAGCAACCGAGGAGGGAGCCAGTGGTGAAGGCGAAATGGGCCTACCTGACTAATCTTCTGCTATACCTCCGAGTGCCAAGGATGACCCAACTCTTGAAATCGTTTCTCATGGGTATGCCTATGAGTAACCTAGGAAACATGTTCCTAGGGCAATGCCCTTTTTTATTTTGAACTCTTATGTATTTTGGGCTTTGCCCCTTTTTATTAATGAAATCACGTGCTTGCTCACGAGTTATTTTTTACTTAGAAAATTTTCTAATGCCTTTTCGGATTTTGGAGCTCGAGCTTGTAACTATTTTTCTAAGTTAGTGCTCGACTTTTACAGTTTGGCGTGTTACTCGGTTTACTTGAGTTTTTGGAACTCGGAATACCTGGAGGTATTTACTTACCTTCTTAGGTATTGGTTGCCTTTTTAGGTTTATAGATTCGACCTTGGTTTGGTCGATCTTAGCTCGGATACCTCTTTTAGGTTTTTAACTACCTTTAAATGTTGTTTACCTTTTTAGGCTCGACATTTCGACAACAACCTGGTCGGTTTTAGCTGGGACAACCTTTTTAGGGCTTTAGTTGTTATTTACCTTTATAGGCACGACATTTCGACCACAACTCGGTCGATTTTAGCTCGGTTAACCTTTTTAGGTTTTTAACCATCTTTAGTTGTCGTTTACCTTTACAGGCTCGGCATTTCGACCTCAACTCGGTCGATTTTAGCTCGGTCAACCTTTTTAGGTTTTTAACCATCTTTAGATGTCGTTTACCTTTATAGGCTCGACATTTCGACCTCAACTCTGTCGATTTTAGCTCGGTCAACCCTTTTAGGTTTTTATCTTTTCATAAATTTTTTTTAACCATAACAGTATTCTTGCCTAACAGCGCATCTGGAAATGATTATATTTTTTTCCGGGTGTGCCTCATTAAAACCTTCCTGGCCAAAACCTCGTGGGAAAAAGACCAGGATAGGAAAAAGAGTACATCACCTACTTACATAACCTTAACTAAAATAAAACTTAAGGTGGGAAGTGTTCCATGTTCTTCGAACAACCTTTCCTGACAATTCTTCTAGCCTATAAGCACAATTTTCTAGATTTTCAACTATTCTGAATGGGCCAGACCAGTTCGCTGCGAGCTTACCCTCTCTGGAGTCTTTTCTCGCATCATTTTGCAATCTCAGCACTAAGTCACCTTGCACAAATTCCCTTGGCTGCAACCTCGAGTTGTACTTCCGAGTTGCTTTTTGCTTGCATAGCTCTTCTCTGATTTTCGCCTCATCTCGGACTTCTTCAACCATGTCAAGCTCAACTCGGATTTCTTCTTCGTTCTTACTTTGGTTGTGATGCTGCCTTCGGAAAGAGAGTTCGCCGAGCTCAACTGGGATCATTGCATCGGTTCCGTAGGTTAGCTTGAATGGCGTTTCACCAGTTGAAGACTGTGGTGAGCAATGGTAAGCCCATAGGATGCTTGGTAATTGTTCAACCCAAGTCCCTTTTGATTGGCCTAACCTTCTTTTGAGCTCATTTAAAATGACTTTATTGGCTGCTTCTGCTTGTCCATTTGTTTGTGGATGCTCAACCGAGGTCACTTTATCTTTATTTCTGAGGTTGGAGTAGAACTCTCTAAGCTCTTTATCGGTGAATTGCTTTCCATTATCTGTGACAATTGCATAAGGGAGGCCATGCCTACATATGATGTTTTTCTATACAAAACTCTGAACCTTTTTAGCAGTTATCGTAGCTAATGGTTCTGCTTCAATCCACTTGGTAAAGTAGTCTACTCCTACCAGCAAGAACTTGACTTGACCTTTGGCGACTGGGAAAGGACCGACTATATCCATCCTCCATATAGTAAAGGGCCACGACGAGAACATGGAATGGAGCTCTTCTCCTGGAGCTCGTGCTACATTGGTAAACTTCTGACAGGACTCACACCTATTAGTCTAGGTAGCACAATCCAATCTCATGGTCGGCCAGTATAACCTCGCTCGCAGGACCCGAGCTGCCAGAGATCGGCCACCTGAATGCATTCCACAGATTCCTTGGTGCATCTCATCCATTACGTATTCGGACTGCTCCTTTGTTATGAACTTTAGTAATTGCATGGATAATCCTCTTCTGTACAGCTCTCCGTCTCGGATGGTGTAATGGCAAGATTTTAGACGAATTCTCCTCGCCTCCTTAGGGTCATTGGGCAATTTGTCCTAGACTAAATATTCCCAAATTGGCATCATCCAGCCACGATCATAGTGCTCGGTCATTATCACTTCGGCATTTTTTATGCTCGGTTCGAGAAGATTTTCCTGAATGAAAGTTCTTAGCTGGCCAGCTTTCTTGGTTCTAGCCAACTTAGACAACAGATCTGCCCTGGAATTTTCTTCCCGAGGTATATGATCAATAGTAAAATTATCAAATTCAGAAATTAGACTATTAACCTTGCAGAGATACCTGGTTAGTTGGGGATCCTTTGTTTGATAATCACCCAAGACTTGTCCTGTAACAAGCTGTGAGTCACTTCAGCATTTTAATTCCTGGACTCCAACTTCTTTAGCTAGCGTCAGTCCTGCAATAAGGGCTTCATATTCTGCTTGGTTGTTTGAAGCAGTAAACCCAAACTTTAAAGATTGTTCCAAGATTAGATCATCAGGCCCTTAGAGAATTATTCCAGCTCTGCTTCCCTTTAAGTTAGATGATCCATCAACATATAGAAGCCAGATGAAGGATTCCGACCTCGGCTTAGAAGAGAGCTCGACAATGAAGTTGGAGGGGCATTGTGCTTTCATCGGCCCCCTTGGCTCATATTGCAAACTGAACTCTGACAATTCTACTGACCAAGCTATCATTTGTCCGGCTAGATCGGGCTTCCCGAGCACCTGCTTTATTGGATGATCAGTTTTAACTATAACTTGGTGTGACTGGAAGTAAGGTCGTAACCTCCAAGCTGCCATAATTAAGGCGAGGGCTAGTTTTTCAATTACTTGATATCGTGTTTCTGCATCTTTTAGGGTTCTACTCATATAATACACCGGTATCTGTTGTTGTTCTTCTTCCTGGATGATTACTACACTGATTGCAAAATCGTTGACAGATAGATACAAGTACAGATTTTCGCCGAGCTTAGGCTGAGTGAGGATCGGGGGAGAGGCTAGAAAGAGTTTCATATCCTCAAAGGCTTTCTCACACTCCTCATTCCAGGTGAACTCTTTTGGTTTTTCCAAAAGCTGGAAGAAGGGTCTTGCCTTTTCTGCGGACTTTGGGAGAAAGCGGGATGGAGAAGCTAATCGGCCAGCTAACCTCTGAATTTCTTTCACATTCTGGGGGCTCCGCATTTCCATGACAGCTTTGTACTTATCTGGATTAGCTTCAATTCCTCTATGTGTCATCATATATCCTAAGAACTTTCCTCCTTGCACACCAAAAGAGCATTTTTCTATATTTAACCTCATGTTGTATTTTCTGAGTTGACTGAAAATTTCTTCGAGGTCATCGTTGTGTTGCCTTAGGTCATCGGATTTTACCACCATATCATCAACATATACTACTAGGTTCTTTCCGATCTGGTTGACAAAGACTTTGTCCATAAGCCTTTGATATGTTGCACCGGCATTTTTTAAACCGAAAGGCATTACCCGATAGCAGTAGTTTGCCCCATCAGTCATAAATGTCATTTTTTCTTCATCGGCTGGATACATCCTGATTTGGTTATAACCAGAATATGCGTCCAAGAAGGACAAAACTTTGTACCCTGAGGCTCCGTCTACCAGTCTTTCAATGTTGGGAAGAGGATAAGAATCCTTTGGGCATGCCTTGTTGAGATCGGTATTGTAACACCCCGATTTTCGCTGCTTTGTAATATCGGTAATAAATATATAAATATATATTTTTATCCGAGATTTAGAAAATGATTTTGGATAAACCAATGTCATTTCCTTGTTATACTTATTTTCATAAGGTTACGGGAAAGTTTTTGGTTGAAAATTCAGACGGAAGCCGGTCTACCGTTTTACGTGTTTTCACCGACGATAAAAGTTTACTGCTCAGAAGACCTAATTTTGAGTCGTGAACGAGATGAAAAATGTTCTTATCGTATTTACTACGATACTGGAAGTTTTGAAAATTTTAGTAAAAAAATTAAAATATTATATTTGTTGCGGGCGTATAAGTCGAGATATCTCTAGGAAAAGCTTGTGCCAGATGAATCGAGGAGTCGGCAACGTAGCAGAGATGTTGGATTGACCGACTTGCCGAGTATTTATGACGAGCTTATCTGAGTCATAATGGCCATAATGGCACATTTATGACAAAGTGAAATTTTCCTATGAAATGACCATTTTGCCCTTGTCTTTATATGACAATTGCAAGCAAATGCCATTGGAAAAGTTGACTAAAACTTACCCAAAACCCACGGCTCCCAATTCTTCTTCATCAAGTATTGGATTCTTCTTCATCAAGTATTGGTTTCTTCTTCATCAAATATTGGTTTCTTCTTCATCAAGTATTGGTTTCTTCTTCATTAAGTATTGGTTCCTTCTTCATTAAGTTTGGTTTCTTCTTCCTTTAAATAGGTTGTCTTCTTCATTAAGCCATTTTTCCATTTTCATGTTCTTTTCTCCAAAGAGTTCATAATTCGTCCGATTTTGCCTAGAAATTCTGACCAGTTTCTATTTTGAATCTCCGAAAACTTTCAAAATAAAAGTTGTTCATATATCTCTCTTCTTTCCAACGACATAAAGATCATCAAAAACGGATAAGTATGTTGAGAGATCTACACAAAATACTAAAACTGTTCTAAACCCTAACTATGTTCATCTTCTTCCTTAAGTTTCTCAAGAACACCATGAGAAATTTGTGAAGAACATCATCCAAATCTTGCTTTAATTGAATCATCAAGAGGTAGCAACTTCTTCTCTTGTCATTAAAATCATTTCTCTTCACAACTTTTGTAGATTCTTGGCTAAGATTCATATGTTCATCATTTACCTTAAAGTTCATGGAACTAGATTCAAAAATTCATAACTAATTCTAGAAAAATCCTTTTGACATGAAACCAATTGCTATGATCTTATAATCATCTCTATTTTCATCATCTAAAAGCATAAGATCATGAGAAATTTCTTTCCTTGATTTCTGGTCATGGCCGAACCTAGGGTAAAGTTGTGTTCTTAGGTTTTGTTTCATTTTCATGTCTTAATTCATGATTATATCTTGATAGTTCTTGTATTCAAGTATATAGAAGATCAAAAATCAAACTTAAGCCTATTTGATCTCATCAAAACCGAAACCCTAGGAATGAGCACTTAATGGTTTTGTGATTCAAAAGTTGTTTGTGACATTTGGAATCCAACTCTAGGTTTTGTATGTTGATTAAATCCAAGAGTTTAGAAATTTTAGAGATTTATAACCCCAAACTCAGCCCTTGGCCGAAACCCTAGTTCTTAGAACTAGTTGAGTTTTAGTTCATGTTCTTGGTTCATAATCTTGGTTTAAGTGAGTAATCATGCTTAAGTAACTTATGGATCATTAATCCTTAAGTTAATCAAATTTTCAACTTCCTAACCTAGATAATTGGTTGAAGCCGAAACCCTAACCATAAAGGTTAGAGGATTTTGTTTCAAATTTTAGTTTTGTAATAAGTAATCTATGATAGTTAAGACTTTAGTAATTAGGATCCAAAAGATGACATTAAGAAGATAATCCTAAACCTATTTCTAAGTCTTGGTCGAACCTAGCCCTAAAGTGTCCTAGATGGTTGTTAGTTGATTAATTATAGTTATGTTGTTTGAATGAAGGTGGTGGTGTTAACTCGTGGCGGGATAACGAGAATCGTCGTGTACGTATTTCCGGTGAAAACTCAGGTGGGAGAAAGAACCATTCCATCGTCGGAACTGATAAGTAGTATATAATTTACAATAATGGTGTAGGGCGACCTAAACCCTACTAGTGGTCGAGTAATCGACAATACCAAAATCGTATTGGAATCTTTTCCGTAAAACCAATGACGATTTGGGAATTGTAGGTTTATCGCCTTAGGTTGATTATTCATATTTGAGGATGTTTGAATTGTTTACTTTTGACTGTTTGTGATACGCTGGTTGAGGTACTCCATCTGCATGTGACGTATTGTTTCGGTGTTTGAATAATTATGATAGTGATGATGTTTGCTGTCTATCACGGCCGTGATGGTTGTCATGGCCAGGCCGTGACAGGTTCTGTGTTGTAGAATTCTTGTCTTTGTTGTCTGTCACGACCGTGATGGCTATCACGGCCAGGCCGTGACAGAGTCTGATTTTGTTAATTATTTGGTTGTGATAAATTGCCTTATATGATATTGAGATGTTGGAATATTCTGTTGATTAATGTGTTATGCATGATCTGCTTGGGTTTAATACTATGCTTAGATGATTTTAAGGAAAGATATATATATTGCTCGGAGGTATTTTGTTTGGGTGAGAGTTTTGAATATGAATTATAAGTGCCTCGCTATTATTGTATATAAGTGATGTGATATAGAATGTAAGTGGAGGTTATGAGGAAAAGCTTGAGGTACTAGGTTGTTATTGATAAAAGTCAGTGAGAATCATATGTTGCATTGTTGTTCATAACCGTGTATTTGAGATACACGAGGTCCGAAGTTCTCGTGGACCGTTCCAAATTAGAATTTAAGTTGTGCAACTATAGTGTCATTGCTTTGCATGAGCACCCTTGACGAGTTGAGAGAGAGAACCGGGGTGTGCACCGCGATTTGTGCAGCTATAGTGTCATTGCTTTGCATGAGCATTTTCACCATGGATGTACACCATGGATGTGAATGTGCACCGGCGTTGGGAACGTGTCACTTGGACGACTTACTGACATTCCTACCGAGGAATGTGTGACAGGATTTGCAGTGGCCACGTCAGCATAAAGGTCTAGTTGCATGAGTTGGAGGGTAGAGGATGATATAGTGAATTGAGGATGATTGTTGAGTTTGAGTGATGCGTGTATGCGTGACTATTATTGTATTATATGCTATGAATCTTTTCCACTTATGATGATAGAACTGTTTCTTATCTCCCTATTTCTGTATTTTTGGTGTATGTCTACTTTGTTACGTTAGAAGACCATATGGACGACTATGTTACGGAGGAGGTGGATGGAACACCATACGAGACGAAGGTTGTTGGAGGAGTTGAATGACATTCCGTATGAAGCTGACGCTGGAGAACAACCGACTGATCCTAATAATATAGTGTAGTAAGTTTAGGGCCAGTGAGTCATATATGACGTTTTTGTTTTCCGTTAGTTATAAGCAGTTTGTTTTAAATAAGTACCTGTGTGGGATCCTACTGAGAGGATACCCTAATCAGTGTTGTGTAAAATAAAGGATACTCATGTGTGTATTTATGTAAAATAGTTTGGTGTGTTTTATATCTGCATAAGTTATATAATTATTAATTAAGTTTTAAGATTTACGTATTTTCAACGTTAAGCGCGATTAAGTAAATAAATAATTAAGGATTTAATGTAATAATACAATGGGGCACAACGGGGTGTCTCATTTGGTGGTATCAGAGCAGTTCGATTCTAATCGGACTGTGAGGTCTAGGATGTGTTACTGGCCGTGTCTAGTTGAGTTCACATCGGATTTTAACTATGCTTAGAAGTTGGGTAGTGTGTCCGAACCCGATGCGATAATTAACAGCATTATTATGGCATATGGTATTTATATACCTGTCTATGTTGTATTATATGTCATACTGATGAGAGAGGATGATTTCTGTTACAGAATCATGGCTCATGACAGAAGAAGTCCGATTATTAGTGGTGACGGATCTCCTGAGGGAACCATTGGAGCTGACAATGGTGAGGTTAATCCTACTGGAAATGGAGGAGAGTCACCTGTGACTCCCAATATCATGGAAACGATAGCTGCTACCTTGTTATTACAAACATAGCAGAATACGAAGATGCTACAAATAAACAAAGAGCAGCAGGAACTGCAGAATCAAATAACAGCCATTGAAACTGAGGAGGCAGAATTGATTATTTTCCTAAAAGGGAAGCCACCACAGTTCCGAGTGGACTATGACCCAAAGAAGGCAGAATGGTGGGTACAAGAGATAGAGAAGATATTTGACACCATGCGCTGCATGGAGGGGAGGAAAGTGACTTATGCTGCATACATGCTAACTGGAGAAGCAAAGTCTTGGTGGAGAGGTAAGATAAGATTACTGGAGTTAGAGGGTAGGATTATCTGTTGGCAGTTGTTTACTGAATGCTTCTTTGAGAATTATTTTCCGAATGTAGTCCGACGTGCGAAGGAGAGGAAGTTTACTAGTCTCCGACAAGGAAACATGACTGTAGGTGATTATGTATCACGCTTTGAGGCTCTGATTAAGTTTTCAGAATTCTATCAGAGATTCCCATATGAGGATTGGCGGTGTAGAAGGTTTGAAGAAGTATTGCGACATGAGCTGCGAAGAGCTGTAGTGTATTTAGATATTCAGTGTTTTCCGGAGTTGGTTGATAGTTGCAGTGCTATAGACAGCATAGACCAGAGGCAAGATGCTGAGATGAAACAACCAAGAAGTGGAGGCCCTAATCGATCAGGTTATCCAAGGAGGGTAGAGAGTGGTTCTCAAGGGAGATGGGGACCATATACTAAACCAGGTCTGGGCATACCGCACCAACACTAGTGGTTAGATCGGATCAACAACAAGTCTATGCTTGCTTCGGATGCAGAGGATCGCATCATTTTAAAGATTGCACGGAAAAACCTAGTTGTTTCCATTGTGGTAAACCAGGTCATTATGCTCGTAAGTGTAGACAGAGAAATAGGCATCGATCTAGGCTGGCAGTAAGGAAGTTTGGAAGTTATGGAGGTGAAGCTAGGAGAAGAGATCCAGGAGCAGGTCAGGAGCCGCAAAAGAGCTTGGTTTGGTTCGGATGCGGAGGACCTCATCATGTTAGAAATTGCAAGGAGAACCCTAGTTGTTTCCACTGTGGAAAACCTGGTCATATAGCTAGAGATTGCAGACAGTGGGTCACTGGGATAGTGTTTACAATGAGGGGAGTTGAACCTTCTCACTTTGCAGATTTCATATAAGGTATGTGTTTGACATCAGTGTCATATAGTTGTTAATAATATGACATTTATTGTAAACACTTGTCGATGATCTTATGGAAGTGGAAATCGTGCTCTTGGTGGGAAAGTCTGAAGATGGTAACGGAAATCCGCAAGTTTTTTTTAGTTAGTCGGTTGTGGTTTTCATGCTTGTTTAAAATCAAGTACAGTGAAAGTATAGATTGTTGTGGGATAATTGGTATTAAGGGAACTTTATCTTAAGTGCTTGATATATTTGGATAGTATGGGTAGTCCTTGAAAATAATAAAGAGATAACGAATTAGTTTGGAGCTTATCTAGTATAGGATTCATTTGGTTGAAGCTTTGTAGCCTTTTATTTTTGAGATAATGGTTATAATGATATGTTGTTCTTGTTTAAATGGTGAGTTAGGATTTCACCTTAAGCTCCGATGGTTATAGATTACAATTAATACTTGATTGAGCAACATATAATCTAGGTATAATACCTAAGTATTGTTTCCCTATAGTAGGATAAATAGGAAGTGATGGGAGTTTTGAGATATAGATATGACTGGTAAGATTAAGATCAGTATCAGTGAGTAAGACAATTACTATAAATAAAATGTTGATCGAGGCATAGTATCATTATAGAATCTAGGGCAATGATTAATGATCGTAGTTAATATGGATTGTATGAGTTTCGGAAAAGTAAACGAAAGTGTATATAGTAATTTCACCTAAGTTGAATATGAGATTTCACTTAAGTTGAATATGAACAGAAAAGATGATTTTCGATGTAAATTGAGGTTACTAGAGAAATTCAAATTTGTTAAGTTAGATAATCCTAACAGGTGTTGTTCTTTTGATTTTATCTTACGTAATGTTGAGATGTTTATTTGGAGACTTGAAAGGTGTGATTTTGATATAATCTAGAATAGTGAAATACATTTTAAGGAGCTAAGACTGTGATTGGATACATGAAGTAGGAAGTTAGGGTAGTTTGATTTCGGTGTTAATTGTAGAAGTTAAATGATGGAATTGACTGTGGTGTTAATTGCGGGAGTTAGATGTCGAAATAAAGTTTTCTAGTGGATCAGTAGTAAGAAGAATGAAATGATTAAGTCTTAATTATGTCCTTCAAGGATGATAGATCAAGGTGAAACGTTAAGGACAATGAATATAATGTAGTGATGGATTGTTTTGAGGATAAATAGAACGATATAAGAATGAATTTTGTTATGAAGTTACCGCTGTCACCTAAGGGAAAAACAGCGATGAGAAATATATTGTTGGAGCTTTAGATTAAGATAAGATTACAAGATGATGTCTAGTGTTGAGTTAAGAAATTCCGAGGACGGAATTTTTTTTCTAAGAGGGATAGTAATGTAACACCCCGATTTTCGCTGCTTTGTAATATCGGTAATAAATATATATTTTTATCCGAGATTTAGAAAATGATTTTGGATAAACCAAGGTCATTTCCTTGTTATACTTATTTTCATAAGGTTACGGGAAAGTTTTTGGTTGAAAATTCAGACGGAAGCCGGTCTACCGTTTTCTGTGTTTTCACTGACAGTAAAAGTTTACTGCTCAGAAGACCTAATTTTGAGTCGTGAACGAGATGAAAAATGTTTTTATCGTATTTACTACGATACTGGAAGTTTTGAAAATTTTGGTAAAAAAATTAAAATATTATATTTGTTGCGGGCGTATAAGTCGAGATATCTCTAGGAAAAGCTTGCGCCAGATGAATCGAGGAGTCGGCAACGTAGCAGAGATGTTGGATTGACCGACTTGCCGAGTATTTATGACGAGCTTATCTGAGTCATAATGGCCATAATGGCACATTTATGACAAAGTGAAATTTTCCTATGAAATGACCATTTTGCCCTTGTCTTTATATGACAATTGCAAGCAAATGCCATTGGAAAAGTTGACTAAAACTTACCCAAAACCCACGGCTCCCAATTCTTCTTCATCAAGTATTGGTTTCTTCTTCATCAAGTATTGGATTCTTCTTCATCAAGTATTGGTTTCTTCTTCATCAAATATTGGTTTCTTCTTCATCAAGTATTGGTTTCTTCTTCATTAAGTATTGGTTCCTTCTTCATTAAGTTTGGTTTCTTCTTCCTTTAAATAGGTTGTCTTCTTCATTAAGCCATTTTTCCATTTTCATGTTCTTTTCTCCAAAGAGTTCATAATTCGTCCGATTTTGCCTAGAAATTCTGACCAGTTTCTATTTTGAATCTCGGAAAACTTTCAAAATGAAAGTTGTTCATATTTCTCTCTTCTTTCCAACGACATAAAGATCATCCAAAACGGATAAGTATGTTGAGTGATCTACCCAAAATACTAAAACTGTTCTAAACCCTAACTATGTTCATCTTCTTCCTTAAGTTTCTCAAGAACACCATGAGAAATTTGTGAAGAACATCATCCAAATCTTGCTTTACTTGAATCATCAAGAGGTAGCAACTTCTTCTCTTGTCATTAAAATCATTTCTCTTCACAACTTTTGTAGATTCTTGGCTAAGATTCATATGTTCATCATTTACCTTAAAGTTCATGGAACTAGATTCAAAAATTCATAACTAATTCTAGAAAAATCCTTTTGACATGAAACCAATTGCTATGATCTTATAATCATCTCTATTTTCATCATCTAAAAGCATAAGATCATGAGAAATTTCTTTCCTTGATTTCTGGTCATGGCCGAACCTAGGGTAAAGTTGTGTTCTTAGGTTTTGTTTCATTTTCATGTCTTAATTCATGATTATATCTTGATAGTTCTTGTATTCAAGTATATAGAAGATCAAAAATCAAACTTAAGCCTATTTGATCTCATCAAAACCGAAACCCTAGGAATGAGCACTTAATGGTTTTGTGATTCAAAAGTTGTTTGTGACACTGGAATCCAACTCTAGGTTTTGTATGTTGATTAAATCCAAGAGTTTAGAAATTTTAGAGATTTATAACCCCAAACTCAGCCCTTGGCGAAACCTAGTTCTTAGAACTAGTTGAGTTTTAGTTCATGTTCTTGGTTCATAATCTTGGTTTAAGTGAGTAATCATGCTTAAGTAACTTATGGATCATTAATCCTTAAGTTAATCAAATTTTCAACTTCCTAACCTAGATAATTGGTTGAAGCCGAAACCCTAACCATAAAGGTTAGAGGATTTTGTTTCAAATTTTAGTTTTGTAATAAGTAATCTATGATAGTTAAGACTTTAGTAATTAGGATCCAAAAGATGACATTAAGAAGATAATCCTAAACCTATTTCTAAGTCTTGGTCGAACCTAGCCCTAAAGTGTCCTAGATGGTTGTTAGTTGATTAATTATAGTTATGTTGTTTGAATGAAGGTGGTGGTGTTAACTCGTGGCGGGATAACGAGAATCGTCGTGTACGTATTTCCGGTGAAAACTCAGGTGGGAGAAAGAACCATTCCATCGTCGGAACTGATAAGTAGTATATAATTTACAATAATGGTGTAGGGCGACCTAAACCCTACTAGTGGTCGAGTAATCGACAATACCAAAATCGTATTGGAATCTTTTCCGTAAAACCAATGACGATTTGGGAATTGTAGGTTTATCGCCTTAGGTTGATTATTCATATTTGAGGATGTTTGAATTGTTTAATTTTGACTGTTAGTGATACGCTGGTTGAGGTACTCCATCTGCATGTGACGTATTGTTTCGGTGTTTGAATAATTATGATAGTGATGATGTTTGCTGTCTATCACGGCCGTGATGGTTGTCATGGCCAGGCCGTGACAGGTTCTGTGTTGTAGAATTCTTGTCTTTGTTGTCTGTCACGACCGTGATGGCTATCACGGCCAGGCCATGACAGAGTCTGATTTTGTTAATTATTTGGTTGTGATAAATTGCCTTATATGATATTGAGATGTTGGAATATTCTGTTGATTAATGTGTTATGCATGATCTGCTTGGGTTTAATACTATGCTTAGATGATTTTAAGGAAAGATATATATATTGCTCGGAGGTATTTTGTTTGGGTGAGAGTTTTGAATATGAATTATAAGTGCCTCGCTATTATTGTATATAAGTGATGTGATATAGAATGTAAGTGGAGGTTATGAGGAAAAGCTTGAGGTACTAGGTTGTTATTGATAAAAGTCAGTGAGAATCATATGTTGCATTGTTGTTCATAACCGTGTATTTGAGATACACGAGGTCCGAAGTTCTCGTGGACCGTTCCAAATTAGAATTTAAGTTGTGCAACTATAGTGTCATTGCTTTGCATGAGCACCCTTGACTGAGTTGAGAGAGAGAAACCGGGTGTGTGCCGTGATCTTGTGCAGCTATAGTGTCATTGCTTTGCATGAGCATTTTCACCATGGATGTACACCATGGATGTGAATGTGCACGGCGTTGGGAACGTGTCACTTGGGCGATCGACGACATTCCTACCGAGGAATGTGTGACAGGATTTGCAGTGGCCACGTCAGCATAAAGGTCTAGTTGCATGAGTTGGAGGGTAGAGGATGATATAGTGAATTGAGGATGATTGTTGAGTTTGAGTGATACGTGTCTGTGACTATTATTGTATTATATGCTATGAATCTTTTCCACTTATGATGATAGAACTGTTTCTTATCTCCCTATTTCTGTATTTTTGGTGTATGTCTACTTTGTTACGTTAGAAGACCATATGGACGACTATGTTACGGAGGAGGTGGATGGAACACCATACGAGACGAAGGTTGTTGGAGGAGTTGAATGACATTCCGTATGAAGCTGACGCTGGAGAACAACCGACTGATCCTAATAATATAGTGTAGTAAGTTTAGGGCCAGTGAGTCATATATGACGTTTTTGTTTTCCGTTAGTTATAAGCAGTTTGTTTTAAATAAGTACCTGTGTGGGATCCTACTGAGAGGATACCCTAATCAGTGTTGTGTAAAATAAAGGATACTCATGTGTGTATTTATGTAAAATAGTTTGGTGTGTTTTATATCTGCATAAGTTATATAATTATTAATTAAGTTTTAAGATTTACGTATTTTCAACGTTAAGCGCGATTAAGTAAATAAATAATTAAGGATTTAATGTAATAATACAATGGGGCATAACGGGGTGTCTCAGGTATAGTCGGTTCACATTCTCCACTTACCGTTGGCCTTTCTAACCAACACCATATTGGTTAGCCAAGTAGTGTATTTCACCTCTATGATGAAATTTGCTTTGACCAGTTTGGCAGTTTCTTTGGCTACTGCTTGGCGCCTTTCTTCGCCAAGTTTTCATTTTCTCTGAGCTACAGGCTTGGCTTCGGGACATATAGATAGCTTATGACACATGAAATTGGGGTCTATGCCAGGCATATCCGATGTCTTCCAAGCGAACAAATCGACATTCTTTCTTAAGACCGCTTGAATTTGTTGTTTGAGCGAGGGGTCGAGCTGATTGCCGACCTTGGTGCACTATTCAGCTTGGGCTCCCAACTTGAACCTTTCTAAAAACTCTATTAGTTCGGCTCTGGACTCGTACATCTCTATCCTTAGGTCTAGTTCAAAGATGCTGACCGAGCTCACTGAAGTTACCGAACTGACCGAGCTTATTACTTCTACTTTATCATCCTCGGCATTCTTTGCGATATCCTGATTTCGGGTAACCTTTAGGATATCCACATAGCATTGCCTGGCTATACGTTGGTCAGCTCGGACAACGACTATATCTCCGGACTCGGCTGGGAATTTCATTGTCAGGTGTGGGGTAGAGACAATCGCCCCGAGTTCATTCAACGTCGGTCTTACAATAAGGATGTTGTATGACGTGCTGGCATCCACAATAACATACCTGACTGATACGGACTTTGATAGTTTTCCTTCTCCAAACGTTGTTAAGAGGTCTATGTAACCTTGGGTTTTTACTTGCTCCCCGGCAAACCCTACTGGTTTGTCTTCCTGCTCTTTTATCAACTTTTCTGGAATTCCAAGTTTCTTGAAGGTCGCCAGGTATAAAATATCAGCCGAGCTCCCCTGATCAATAAATGTTCGTTTGACCGAGAAGTTGGCTAATTCGACCTTTATCACCATTGGGTCGTCTTGATTTGGATCCAGCCCTTGGAAATCATCATCCGAGAAAGTTATTGGAGGTCTTGTCCTTGTAGGTTTTCCAGACACCGTGTTTACAAATCGAATGGCTTTTACATGACGCCACCGAGCTGAACTCGTTGTTCCTCCACCTGCAAATCCTCCTGTGATTGTATTGATGACCCCTCTGACTCCTTCCGATTCTTCATTAAGAGCCCTCTGATTATTCAACCGATCTCCGTTCTGATTATTTCCTTGCAGGTTTGCATCTCGGTTACGATTGTCATAACCGCGTCTCCGTCGTCGTCGACCAGCTCGTCCGCCTCCATTATCATCTCGGCAAACGAATGTAGTGACAAATATTAAACTTGGAAAAATAAAGTGTAGCATTGACATAATCACTCTTCCTTGGGATGATTCTCCTCTGATTGCTTCTTGGGAACCTTGACTATGATCTTTGGTAGAGTAAGAGATGGCTCCTGTTGAAGCACAGAAGGAGCTTTGACCAAATTGATGCCTTGCTCCAACTCCTTTACTCTCTCCCTCTGCAGCTTCTCCTTCTTGCCTTTCATCCTGTTGAATTTTTTAACAAAACGTCAGCAGAAGGCCAAAGAAAAATACCCGGTAAACCTTTCCAATATATAAACATAAAATGGAGTCACATAAGGACCTGTTCTTATGGTGTCTCTCCTCCCTTCTGACTCTGATCTTATCGATCTTAGGAGTGGCCTTGAGAACATTTTCCGCAAGATTCCTATCATATCTCTCAGGCCTGTTTCGCTTTCTCTCAAACTCAAAGGTTGAATCCTAAAACAAAATATATTAGTTTTGAAGCTTGTCTATACCAAGACAACTAAATTAACAGATATAAAATACCAAGATAATTTACCTGTGTCATATCCTTTCCATGCACTCGTCGATATGCCTTGGTCCATTTTACTTTACGAGGGTTCTTCTTCATTTTAAAGTTCTTGTGGCATTTCGATCTACAAAACCGAAAAATCTGCACAGAGAATGTTCAGGAATCCGAGCCACAATTGCTGTGTGATAAGAAGCTTTGCTTTCATAAAGCATTTAGTTTAATCTCATCTGGTCCAGCTAGAGCAATTACTTACATAATTAACAGTGCTTAGTAGCATTTGTAGAAATAGACCGGTATATAGATGGAAGATAAGTAGGTGGGAGTGAATTGATTTATTTATTTGATTAAAGAAGAAACTCACCAAGACAAAGACAAAGAGCTAGGAGGATAAGGAGTGAATTTAAATTTACCTTTGCATCATTACGAACAAACTGGATTCCATGTCCAGGGTATACGGTTGAAGAACAAAACCAGCACTTCTCCAATCTCATTGTGCTCCCAGACTAGAGCAGCACCTTACTAGAAGAAAAGTGTCCCGAAAAAACAATAATAACAATAAGATTTACAATATTATTGCACAAGCCCCCAAAAGGACAAATTAAGAGATATATTATACATATTGTGGCATCTACTTATATCATCAAACAATTAAATAAAATGAATCAGTAAATATCAAAGAATACAACAGAGTCAACAAGTATTAAACCAATGCCATATGCAACAGAAATCAATAAGTGAACAAATACCATTCATTAGAACCTATAACTTAAAGTTAACTATGCTTAAAAGAACTTAAACAAAAATATAAGAAAATTAACAAAAATCCCATAAGACTGAACAAAACCAATTCTCACATGATGCAACAAATTTGCAACTACCATATATACCAACTTTCATCTGGCAGAATTCTAGTCAATTATGATTCCCCCATCAAACTATCTCTGACTTGTATTTTTAGGATGGCAGAATCCCACTCCACATGGGGTAATGAGGATCAAGACACTGGAAAGAAGCAATGAATAAGCAGAATAGCTGATTCACAAATTTTCCGCAGACAATATGTGCTTAGGTCCGATTTTCACTTCACCTAATCTTCCCGTGTATCATACTCCTATTTGTACTAGCGTTATTGCAAAAGGGAACAAAAATATAATATTAAAACTGATGCCATACCACAAAATACCATACAATAATGTTATCTTCCTTACTTTGTCATCGATCCAAACGAGCTGATCTACTGTATATATAAAATTTCATGACTCATTATATCATTTCAACCATCCCCTTATTTGAACCCTCAATTATGACATCCAGCTAACACATCTCTTATATTGGAATATGGTACGTTTATTCCACCATATCATATAGTCAAGATTTCAAATCTGGATCCGAGATCGAAATCTGGGCTTCGACATGCTGGTTTTGACAGTCGTCGAAACCGCATCGTAACCGTAATTGCAGTCACATCAACTGCATATCAATAATGTTTTAACACAACCGCGACCACATTTTAAAACCTTGGATACAGTATATCTGGAATCCACCCATTTGAGTGTTCTGAATAGATTGGCAGTGGTACCCAAAAAAATAAAAAAATAAACACATTTTTCTTATTTCAAAGACAATATAAAAGTATAAAACATCATTTGACTTATCAAAAATACAAAATTACAATGATATCAGAGGGGCAGGACTGGAAGAAGACATACAAAGACTACTCAATGTAGCTAGCCTGCTCAACATTTAAAAAAAAAAACTGAATTTCAGAATCTGTGCATCACCCACTCCTACTAGATTGGGGTGATGTAGTTAGCAAATCTCCCTGTCATCAAAGAGAAAAAAAAATGGAATATGTTCAACAGTACCATAACTCTGAATACAGAAACTAATCTCATCTCACTCCACAATTAATTTCCTAGAACCCCATCAACACCCTATAATTCTCAAAAAGAACTCTTGGGCATTGGTTGAGGAATCAAAAGAATCAAGTTTATATGGGAAATTGATATATTTATTATTTTAAAAAATGTTAAACTTAGATTCTCGATACAAACTTTCAATTTTTTTGTTTTATTAACCAATTTCATTGGGACACTAACAATAACCTTCCCAGGCAAGTAGGACTCAAATATTGTATTCTAATTCTCAAAACCTCTCTTTTTTCTTACGTTATCCATATTGTATCTTACGTTTAATGTTGTTTGGTTTCTCTAATGAAATTGACTTTTACGTAAAAAAAAAAGTTATTCAAGCTTATAGACAATAACATAATATGAAAGTGCAAATTATTATCAATAATCGAGAGAGAGAGAGAGATAGAGAGAGAAGGACCTTGGGTGGAGATGCTGGGTTCGCTTGGAAGATTGGAAACAAGGTAAGCGGAAGCAATGGCAGTGTGAGTGTAAGGGTTGGAACAAGCTCAATTCTCTTCGAAACAACAACCGAGGAGTGAGATTGGAAGCACGCAATGGCGAACCCAAACAGAAAGAGCTTCTCCTAACCTTAGATTTCACTGAAGCTCGGCATAGGGTGCGCATGATGGTTGATCCTCTTGCCATCCAATCCAACCCTAAAACCCTTTGCAAAATCCACCTCACTGCCACAGTCACCCAAACTCATAAATGGGCCCCGCTAAGCTTGATATGAAAAATTGTTAGGTTGGGCTACAACAGAAAAACACTGGCCCAAATGAAAAAAAAAGTTCCAATTAAAAAAAGTATTGCAGAGTTACACACAGTAGATATTTACAAAAAATAAAAATCCATATCTATACACACAACATGTGACAAAAAAAAATTGCAATAAATGGCCTAAGTTAAAAATTATATTAACCCCATTTTTAGTTTCATAATAACTTGTTGAAAAGTAATTTTTTTCCCATAGATGTACTCAAGAAATTCCATACATAGTTTTCAACCATGAGCACCAACCAACACATACGTTAGGGATGTCAACGGGTAGGGTCCGGATAGGGTACTATAGTACTCATTCTCATACCCGCGTTTGAAAAAAATACCCGTACCCGGGCCCATATCCGCGTGGTTAGCAACTTTAGTACCCTTACCCCTTTGGGTACCTAAGTACACACACCCACACTCGTTACCCGTACTTTAACTAAGAAAAAGTAATAAATAACATAAAGAATGTTATAACACAATTAAAAATCATTCAGAAATATTTCAAGTATACTCATGAAACATTACAAACCAAAGTAATAAACTAAAAAAAAACTTCCCAAACATCCCAAACGAGTAAATATCAATATAAACATCCAAAACACTAAATGCATGAACTCATTGTAATTTGGAAAGAGAAAAACACTAATGACCAAAGGTTTAGAACTTTTACATTAATTTTATTCTTAAAAATTGATATATGATTATAATTATATATACTAATATAAATAAATAAATAATTATATAAATATATATTCAGGTGCGAGGCGGGTGGACACTAGAGTACCCGTACCCACACCCACACCCACCCATACCCATACCCTCTCTTGTTTGCGGGTATTACCCGGACCCATACCCTACCTGTTGTGGATATTTTTTGCGGGTACCCCATACCCATAGGGTAGGGTCCAAATTGCCATCCCTACATGCTACACAAGGAGGAAAAACTAATGTTGAGTTTTGCTCATATATGAAAAGTACATGTAAGATTTAATGTCAATACCTTCCAATCAATTACAAAAGTCTTTACCAGTCCAACTAGCTATCAGCAACACTGAAAAGTAACTAGAGGTAAGTTTGAAAAGGGAGGAAAAGGGATAAAAATAGAACTATTTTGTACTAAAATTTAGCTATAAGTCTGGATGTGTGCAAAACATTTTTAAGTATAGGTCTATTATTGTCTGTGGCTTCTTTTTTTATCCATATTATTGTATTTATTTCTTTTGCAACTTAAGAATGGAAAGCTATTATTACACAGCAAAAAAAATAAAAAAGAATGCAAAGCTATTAACTCTTATTTAGAACAATGAGAGAAAAAATGAACGCTTGTGCCTTTTTCCCCCTACTCAATGATAACTCATTCTTCATAGAGCAATAAGTCGGATAACAGAGCAAGCTCAGCAATGCCAACTCCTTAAATGACCACATTCTCAAGTATTAGATTGTACAAAAATATGCTCACAGAATATTCTACATCCAAGAAGAACTGCTTCTGATTTGCTTTATATTAGTTCGCTATTTCACAGAAATGTTGTCCAAAAGATAAAACACTAAACATATTCCCGAAAAACTTGTTCCAAAATCACATCACTCATATCAACGATCACAAGGCAACCAGTTATTTGGACCTTGCAGGCAACTAATGTAGCGACAAATATTAAACTTGGAAAAACAAAGTGTAGCATTGACAGAATCACTCTTCCTTGGGATGATTCTCCTCTGATTGCTTCTTGGGAACCTTGACTATGATCTTTGGTAGAGTAAGAGATGGCTCCTTTAAAAGTACAGAAGGAGCTTTGACCAAATTGATGCCTTGCTCCAACTCCTTTACTCTCTCCCTCTGCAGCTTCTCCTTCTTGCCTTTCATCCTATTAAATTTGTTAACAAAACGTCAGCAGAAGGCCAAAGAAAAATACCTTTTAAACCTTTCCAATATATAAACATAAAATGGAGTCACATAAGGACCTGTTCTTATGGTGTCTCTCCTCCCTGCTGACTCTGATCTTATCAATCTTAGGAATGGCCTTGAGAACATTTTCCGCAAGATTCCTGTCATATCTCTCAGGCCTGTTTCGCTTTCTCTCAAACTCAAAGGTTGAATCCTAAAACAAAATATATTAGTTCTGAAGCTTGTCTATACCAAGACAACTAAATTAACAGATATAAAATACCAAGATAATTTACCTGTGTCATATCCTTTCCATGCACTCCCCGATATGCCTTGGTCCATTTTACTTTACGAGGGTTCCTCTTCATTTTAAAGTTCTTGTGGCATTTCGATCTACAAAATCGAAAAAAAACCTACACAGAGAATGTTCAGGAATCTAAGCCACAATTACTGTGTGATAAGAATCTTTGCTTTCATAAAGCATTTAGTTTAATCTCATCTGGTCCAGCTAGAGCAATTACTTACATAATTAATAGTGCTTAGTAGCATTTGTAGAAATAGACCGCCATATAGATGGAAGATAAGTAGGTGGGAGTGAATTGATTTATTTATTTGATTAAAGAAGAAACTCACCAAGACAAAGACAAAGAGCTAGGAGGATAAGGAGTGAATTTAAATTTACCTTTGCATCATTACGAACAAACTGGATTCCATGTCCAGGGTATACGGTTGAAGAACAAAACTAGCACTTCTCCAATCTCATTGTGCCCCCAGACTAGAGCAGCACCTTACTAGAAGAAAAGTGTCCCAAAAAAACAATAATAACAACAAGGTTTACAATATTATTGCACAAGCCCCCAAAAGGACAAATTAAGAGATATATTATACATATTGTGGCATCTACTTATATCATCAAACAATTAAATAAAATGAATCAGTAAATATCAAATAATACAACAGAGTCAACAAGTATTAAACCAATGCCATATGCAACAGAAATCAATAAGTGAACAAATACCATTCATTAGAACCTATACTTAAAGTTAACTATGCTTAAAAGAACTTAAACAAAAATATAAGAAAATTAACAAAAATCCCATAAGACTGAACAAAACCAATTCTCACCTGATGCAGCAAATTTGCAACTACCATATATACCAACTTTCATCTGGCAGAATTCAAGTAAATTATGATTCCTGTAACACCCCGATTTTCGCTGCTTCGTAATATCGGTAATAAATATATAACTATATATATTTATCCGAGACTTAGAAAATTGTTTTGGACGAAATACTGTTATTTTCATGTCATGTTTTATATCTTAGGGTTACGATGAAGTTTTGGGTTGAAAATTCAGACGGAACCCGGTCTGCGTTTTCACTGACAGTAAAAGTTTACTGCTCAGAAGACCTAATTTTGAGTCGTGAACGAGATGAAAAATGTTTTTATTGTATTTACTACGATACAGGAAGTTTTGAAAATTTTGGTAAAAAAATTAAAATATTATATTTGTTGCGGGCGTATACGTCAAGATATCTCTAGGAAAAGCTTGTGCCAGATGAAAACCCGGAGTCGGCAACGTAGCAGAGATGATGGATTTGACCGACTTGACGAGCATTTATGACGAGTTTATCCGTGTCATAATGGCCATAATGGCACATTTATGACAAAGTGAAATTTTGCTATGAAATGACCATTTTGCCCTTGTCTTTTTATGACAATTGCAAGCAAATGCCATTGGAAAAGTTGACCAAACCTTACCCAAATTACACGTCTCCAACTTGTCTTCATCATTTGGTCATTTTCTTCCATTGTCCATTTCTCCAAGTTATTAGTTTGCCTTAAGAACTTCAAGAACATTCAAAAGTGTTCATAATTCGTCAGATTTTGCCTAGCAATTCTGACCATTTTCTATTCTGAATCTCGGAAAACTTTAAACATGAAAGTTGTTCATCTTTCTATTTGCTTTCCAACTACATAAAGATCATCCAAAACGGACAAGTATGTTGAGAGATCTACCCAAAATACTAAAACTGTTCTAAACCCTAACTATGTTCATCTTCTTCCTTAAGTTTCTCAAGAACACCATGAGAAATTTGTGAAGAACATCATCCAAATCTTGCTTTCATTGAATCATAAAGAGGTAGCAACTTCTTCTCTTGTCATTTAAATCATTTCTCTTCACAACTTTTGTAGATTCATGGCTTAGATTAACATGTTCTTCATTTACTTCAAAGTTCATGGAACTAGATTCAAAAATTCATAACTAATTCTAGAAAAATTCTTTTGACATGAAACCAATTGCTATGATCTTATACTCATCTCTATTTTCATCATCTAGAAGAATAAGATCATGAGAAATTTCTTTCCTTGATTTCTGGACTGACCGGGCCGAATCTAGGTCAATATCATGTTCATGGATTTTGTTTCATTTTCATGTCTTGATTCATGATTCAATCCTTTTGTATATTGATAGTTCTTGTATGTAAGTACATAGAAGATCAAAAATCAAACTCTAACCTATTTGTTTCAATCAAGGCCGAAACCCTAGGTGTAAACACTTGTGGTTTTGTGATTCAAAAGTTGTTTGTGCATATGAATCCAACTCTAGGTTTTGTATGTTGGTTAAATCCAAGAGTTGAGAAAGTTTTAAAACATCTAGCATAAAATCTTTAGAAAAACAGAAACCCTAGTTCTTGGAGCTAGACGAGTTTCATTCAAAGTTCTTAGTTCATGATTTTGGATTAAGTGCTTAATCATGTTTAAGTTACTTATGGATCATAAATCCCTAAGTTAACAAATTTTTAACTTTCCTAACCTAGAAAAGTTGTTGAGGCCGAACCTTAACCTCCATGAGTCAAGTATGTTTTTGTTTGATTTGATTTATTTTGTTTCCAATTCGTTATGAAGGAATCGATCGGGTTGGTTTGACCTAAAGCCGACGGAGGAAGCCGGATCAAATCGGGAGATTATTTGAAACCGTTAGTTCGAGTCTTCAAGAGGTAAGGGGAGCTTACCTGTGGGATTTTTCTCAATAACTATTTGCTTGTGGTGTGGTTTATATGATTTATATGTGGTTGTGGTTATTGGTTTTGTTGTTTACGTGGTGTGGTTTATTTGTGTATTGGTGTGGAGTTGTGTTTAATTTATTTAATTATTTGCAATTGTATATTATACTGCTATGATGCATGATCTGCCTGGGGAATATCTGTGATATAACTGTTGGTTGATGTGTGAGAAGCCTGACAAGGGGTCGTGTGCTCAATTAAAGTTAATCGGATAAAAGCTTTAAGAAGCTACGCAAATTATATTCAATGTTTTAACGGAAAAATATTGATATATAATATTAAAGGAATTTTATTTTGAGAAAAATGAGGAGTTTTGGAAAATATTATTATTTTAATAATTTATTTCTGGAAAAGGGAATTATGAGTCACAATGAGCGTGAAACCGTGAAAATATTTTAGCATTGCTAAATTTTACGTAAGAAACCCGGAATATTACAAAATATTCTTTTATAAAAGTAATTGGTGAAAATAATTTAATCATGATTTTAGAAAATTAATTAAGTGGAAAAAGTTAAGTTTTTGGCTTAAAAGTCTTAAAAATAATATTTGACGGCAAGTTTGGAAAAGTATAAACGGCAAGTATTTTCGAAACAGCTGTCAATATTTTGAGGAAATTAAACCTCAAGTGACTCATTGGTTTGTGATAAACTAAGTTGTTATTATTTACGGATTTTATAATGAATTTCTACCTTGGAAAAGAATTTCTGAAAATCAAAAGTTGATTTAACCGTGTTGAAAGTATAGTTAGACTTAGTAACCGAGACGTCGGGGTACTAATGTTCTGTGTTGTGATGGACTCAGTCATTTGGACTTTGAGGGCCTATATTGTATACATGAGGTATACTGTATTGAAACATTTGAAGATGTTTTCTATTACCACGAACCTCTAACTGGTGCATCGGTCGAGAGGTGTCGTGATTGAGCACTCGGACTGTGAGGTCCTGTGTTGTAATAAAAGTTTTAAGGGTGTTTTAAAACTATGTGGGTCGTAAGCCATTTTGATCTTCGGCAAAGAAAGATTGAACACAAAGAAAAGCGTTAAGAACAGAGTGTTTTCCATGCATTTGGCAGACGTGCCTGGTGTTCTCGATTTGTGCGTCTGGATCGAGCGCTCGTGGATCGCGCGCCTGTGACCGCGTGTGCTCGTGGACCGTGCGGCGTCTGTGGATCGCGTGCTTGTGGCTGTGTGCCTGTAACTATAGAGTCTGATCAACTCATCACCATGTTGGAGATATCTCACGAGATTAAGTGTGAATGTTTAGATGATGGATAGAAGTGTTCATGCATAGTTTTTCAATGTTGATGTTTGAGGTGTGAAACCCACTGATAAAATGTATGCTATAATTGAGATGTTTATGTATATGTGTATGTGTCTTCTTTTGTGCGAGCATTTAGTTATTTTGTTAAATCCATATATTGGTGTCTCACCCTTACAACACATATCAGAGACGTACAAGGGGTAGGATTTCTACAAGAAAGAGAAGGCTGTCTAGTTCAAGGCATGCTGTGCTGCTCCAGTTGGCGGTAGTGTCTGTTAGTTACGACCAGCTTAGGTCCTATTTTGATATATGGTGTTTAGGAGAATAAATCTGATAATGATCTAGGTGTGAAGACATATGAGGTAGTATAGTTGTATGACTTATATACAGTATGTAATTATGTGTGGTTTGATTTCGTTGTTGTTGTCTTGAGGATTAAAAGAAAAAACAAATTATCACCATATTTTGAAAAGATGAACGTTGAGAAAACATTATTTTCCGAAAGTAACCATTAAAATTAAGTTTTATTTCCGCAAACAGGTAACCATGTGATGACCTGGGTTAGGGTGTCACATTAGTGGTATCAGAGCTGGTCGAGTCTTTCGGGAATGTTGGGAAATAGGTCTGTTAGGTTTTTGTTGTGTGATCTCTGGTCGAAACTTGTTTGAATTGTTTCTTGGTTGAAACAATGTGTGTTGACACACAAGTAAGTATGTTTTGGTGGGTTCTGATTTGGTTGAGACCTTGAGAGATCTCATGTTTAGTAAAGGGTGCTCATGTTAATGTTGATACATTCGTTTATCCCTTAGGACGGTATCAGACATTTGAATAAGGTACCTGTCATTGAAAGTTTTTGGGGAAAAATTTCTGAGAATGTCCCAAGTTTGTACGGACTGACGGATGTTGAGTTTCTGATTGATCTAGTTTCTAGATTTAGCCAGATCTCAACTGCTATGTGTAGGATATCGCAAACGAAGTTAGTTGGGTTAGACTTCAAGAAATGGAATTTTGGTCCGTTTCTCGATAAGTTAGTTATCATCCTCATCGAAGATATTCTCGTTTATTCTAAGAGTCACGAGGAGCATGAGAGACCTCCATGTCACGTGTTACCGATTACTCTCAAGGAGTTGTGATATATTCAAGGATGGACTTGAGAACAAGTTACCACCAGATGGGAGTTAGGACTTATTAAAGATTTTGTACTGTAAACTCAACTTGTGAGGCAAGATCAACTGTTCGTGTGTCTGAGAGATTGACCAAGTTATCAGAAATCCTGTCGATTCAGGGTAACCATACTGAGCGCGTCATAAAAGACCTTTATGCTTGTGAGAAACCAAGGCGAATAGATTTAAATCTTCAACCTTAGGTGAGGGTCTCAGGATTCAGAAAAATTGGTCCTTATGGACAAATTGCTTTTCAAATTCCTATGGTTGTATTAGACAATCATAGCGGTACATTTTGTACATGCCGAATTCATTTTTTTGACCTTGATTTAAAATCTATCCTGACTTTGGTTTTGACAGTCTGGATATTTTCATACTTTTTTTGGGAATGTATTATGAGTATTTCTTGAGTTATGCGACAGATGTGAATTCTTGATGAGACTTAGTCGATTCACTTTTACTTTTGGTGGAAGTGATCCAGTCTAAATTTTGTCAGACTGATGTTCTTTTAAATCGTTGTGTAGTAAAGTTCTTGTGAAGGAAGAAACTTTATTAGACTCATGTTTGTAAACTTGTATTAGCTATGCATTTTTACGCTCACGAACCTATTGAAGAATCTTTTTACATATTGGACACTTGTATCTTTCAGATTGGTCAAATTATTCTTTGTGCTTTCTTGTGAAAGCGAAATCAAGAAATTTATTGTCTTGAAAATCTCTTTTCAAATTATTGTGAGTAGATTGACGAAGTCGACATCTTTTTACTGCTTAGGTTCACGGTGTAGTGGAAAAACCAACAGAGGTATGTATCAGAGGACTGATTCAACGTGATAAGGAATTGATCCTTAGAAGGTTAGTTGAGAGTAAGTGTAATACCTAAGTACGACAAGAGGTGAGTGGATTTTTATTGAGTTGTAAGTGTGACCAAGAGTGAGAATTTCTAGAATTAACATCAGTAAGTAAGATGATTTTGGCAGATTTTGTTATGATCGAGGTAGAGTTTGCTAAAGGAACTAGGATAATGATAAAATGATCATCGCTAAGATTTAATCGTATGATTGGAAGGAATTACAGAAAAGTGTCTATGGTAGTTTTACCTAAGTTGAATTGAACAGAAAAGAGAAGTTTTCGAGTAAAATTAAGTTGATAGAAAAGTTCGAAAGTTAAGGATTAGACAATTCTATTCTATATCATCCCTTTTGGTTTAATTGCATTAAGATATGCAATGAAGTTATTTTGAGGATGAGATGTGTGAGGTGATGTTAAATTGGAGTGGTGAATTATAATCAAGAGAAACTAAGACTATGATTAAATATTTTGAGTAGGGAGTTGATGCGTGGTACTGTGAAGACAGTGTTAGTATTTATGATAATATTTAGAGTGAGATGATTAGAATAAGGTTTCTGGTGGAATCATGTTGATAAGAGAAGTAATTAAGTTTTGATTTTGTTTTTTTCAAGTGTGGTAGACTCTGATGAAATTTTGAGGATAATACGGATATGTAGAAATGACATAAGAATGAATTGTGTTATGGAATATAGAATAAGAGGAATGAAGTGATGTGGAGGACAATGTAAAATCTCAAGGTCAAGATGAGGTTA
This sequence comes from Sophora flavescens, assembly GCA_030762895.1. Taxonomy (NCBI): domain Eukaryota; kingdom Viridiplantae; phylum Streptophyta; class Magnoliopsida; order Fabales; family Fabaceae; genus Sophora; species Sophora flavescens. The sequence goes on along the minus strand of CM061066.1, from coordinate 164,973,851 downwards.
CAAAATACTATTTAGCTTCGAGTCTCGAAATTTCGAGGACAAAATTTTTTTAAGAGGGGTAGTAATGTAACACCCCGATTTTCGCTGCTTCGTAATATCGGTAATAAATATATAACTATATATATTTATCCGAGACTTAGAAAATTGTTTTGGACGAAATACTATTATTTTCCTGTCATGTTTTATATCTTAGGGTTACGATGAAGTTTTGGGTTGAAAATTCAGACGGAACTCGGTCTCATGCTTTCACCGACAAGAAAAGTTTACTTCGCTCGGAAGACCTAATTTTGAGTCGTGAACGAGATGAAAAATGTTTTTATCGTATTTACTATGATACTGGAAGTTTTGAAAATTTTGGTAAAAAAATTAAAATATTATATTTGTTGCGGGCGTATAAGTCGAGATATCTCTAGGAAAAGCTTGCGCCAGATGAAAACCCGGAGTCGGCAACGAAAGCGTAGATGATGGATTTGACCGACTTGACGAGCATTTATGACGAGTTTATCCGTGTCATAATGGCCATAATGGCACATTTATGACAAAGTGAAATTTTGCTATGAAATGACCATTTTGCCCTTGTCTTTTTATGACAATTGCAAGCAAATGCCATTGGAAAAGTGGACCAAACCTTACCCAAATTACACGGCTCCAACTTGTCTTCATCATTTGGTCATTTTCTTCCATTGTCCATTTCTCCAAGTTATTAGTTTGCCTTAAGAACTTCAAGAACATTCAAAAGTGTTCATAATTCGTCAGATTTTGCCTAGCAATTCTGACCATTTTATATTCTGAATCTCGAATAACTTTCAACATGAAAGTTGTTCATCTGTCTCTCTTCTTTCCAACTACATAAAGATCATCCAAAACGGACAAGTATGTTGAGAGATCTACCCAAAATACTAAAACTGTTCTAAACCCTAACTATGTTCATCTTCTTCCTTAAGTTTCTCAAGAACACCATGAGAAATTTGTGAAGAACATCATCCAAATCTTGCTTTCATTGAATCATCAAGAGGTAGAAACTTCTTCTCTTGTCATTTAAATCATTTCTCTTCACAACTTTTGTAGATTCATGGCTTAGATTAACATGTTCTTCATTTACTTCAAAGTTCATGGAACTAGATTCAAAAATTCATAACTAATTCTAGAAAAATACTTTTGACATGAAACCAATTGATATGATCTTATAATCATCTCTATTTTCATCATCTAGAAGCATAAGATCATGAGAAATTTCTTTCCTTGATTTCTGGACTGGGCCGAATCTAGGTCAATATCATGTTCATGGATTTTGTTTCATTTTCATGTCTTGATTCATGATTCAATCCTTTTGTATCTTGATAGTTCTCGTATGTAAGTACATAGAAGATCAAAAATCAAACTCTAACCTATTTGTTTCAATCAAGGCCGAAACCCTAGGTGTAAACACTTGATGGTTTTGTGATTCAAAAGTTGTTTGTGACACTTGAATCCAACTCTAGGTTTTGTATGTTGGTTAAATCCAAGAGTTGAGAAAATTTTAAAACATCTAGCCTAAAATCTTGAGAAAAACAGAAACCCTAGTTCTTGGAGCTAGACGAGTTTCATTCAAAGTTCTTAGTTCATGATTTTGGATTAAGTGCTTAATCATGTTTAAGTTACTTATGGATCATAAATCCCTAAGTTAACAAAATTTTAACTTTCCTAACCTAGAAAAGTTGTTGAGGCCGAACCTTAACCTCCACGAGTCAAGTATGTTTTTGTTTGATTTGATTTATTTTGGTTGCAATTCGTTATGAAGGAATCGATCGGGTTGGTTTGACCTAAAGCCGACGGAGGAAGCCGGATCAAATCGGGAGATTATTTGAAACCGTTAGTTCGAGTCTTCAAGAGGTAAGGGGAGCTTACCTGAGGGATTTTTCTTCATAACTATTTGCTTGTGGTGTGGTTTATATGATTTATATGTGGTTGTGGTTATTGGTTTTGTTGTTTACGTGGTGTGGTTTATCTGTGTATTGGTGTGGAGTTGTGTTTAATTTATTTAATTATTTGCAATTGTATATTATACTGCTATGATGCATGATCTGCCTGGGGAATATCTATGATATAACTGTTGGTTGATGTGTGAGAAGCCCGATGGGGTCGAGTGCTCAATTAAAGTTAATCGGATAAAAGCTTTAAGAAGCTACGCAAATTATATTCAATGTTTTAACGGCAAAATATTGATATATAATATTAAAAGAATTTTATTTTGAGGAAAATGAGGAGTTTTGGAAAATATTATTATTTTAATAATTTATTTATGGAAAAGGGAATTATGAGTCACAATGAGCGCGAAACCATGAAAATATTTTTGCACTGCTAAATTTTACGTAAGAAACCCGGAATAATACAAAATATTCTTTTATAAAAGTAATTGGTGAAAATAATTTAATCATGATTTTAGAAAGTTAATTAAGTGGAAAAAGTTAAGTTTTTGGCTTAAAAGTCTTAAAAATAATATTTGACGGCAAGTTTGGAAAAGTATAGACGGCAAGTATTTTCGAAACAACAGTGCATATTTTGAGGAAATTAAACCTCAAGTGACTCATTGGTTTATGAAAAACTAAGTTTTTATTATTTAAGGATTTTATAATGAATTTCTACCTTGGAAAAGAATTTCTGAAAATCAAAAGTTGATTTAACCGTGTTGAAAGTATAGTTAGACTTAGTAACCGAGACGTTGGGGTACTAATGTTCTGTGTTGTGATGGACTCAGACATTTGGACTTTGAGGGCCTATATTGTATACATGAGGTATACTGTATTAAAACATTTGAAGATGTTTTCTATTACCACGAACCTCTAACTGGTGCATCGGTCGAGAGGTGTCGTGATTGAACACTCGGACTGTGAGGTCCTGTGTTGTAATAAAAGTTTAAAGGGTGTTTTAAAACTATGTGGGTCGTAAGCCATTTTGATCTTCGGCAAAGAAAGATTGAACACAAAGAAAAGCGTTAAGAACAGAGTGTTTTCCATGCATTTGGCGACGTGCTCGTTGTTCTCGACTGCATGCGTCGTGGATCGAGTGTCTGTGATCGGCGTCTGTGGATCGTGCGTCTGTGGATCGCGTGTCTGTGATGATCAAGGCCTGTGGATCGTGTCTCTGTGATTGCGTGTGTCGTGGTCGTGGGCTTTGAACTATCGAGTCTGATCAACTCATCACCATGTTGGAGATATCTCATGAGATTAAGTGTGAATGTTTAGATGATGGATAAAAGTGTTCATGCATAGTTTTTCAATGTTGATGTTTGGGGTGTGAAACCCACTGATAAAATGTATGCTATAATTGAGATGTTTATGTATATGTGTATGTGTCTTCTTTTGTGCGAGCATTTAGTTATTTTGTTAAATCCATATATTGGTGTCTCACCCTTACAACACATATCAGAGACGTACAAGGGGTAGGATTTCTACAAGAAGGAGAAGACTGTCTAGTTCAAGGCATGCTGTGCTGCTCCAGTTGGCGGTAGTGTCTGTTAGTTACGACCAGCTTAGGTCCTATTTTGATATATGGTGTTTAGGAGAATAAATCTGATAATGATCTAGGTGTGAAGACATATGAGGCAGTATAGTTGTATGACTTATATACAGTATGTAATTATGTGTGGTTTGATTTCGTTGTTGTTGTCTTGAGGATTAAAAGAAAAAACAAATTATCACCATATTTTGAAAAGATGAACGTTGAGAAAACATTATTTTCCGAAAGTAACCATTAAAATTAAGTTTTATTTCCGCAAACGGGTAACCATGTGATGACCCGAGTTTAGGGTGTCACAATTCCCCCATCAAACTATCTCTGACTTGTATTTTTAGGATGACAGAATCCCACTCCACATGGGGTAATGAGGATCAAGACACTGGAAAGAAGCAATGAATAAGCAGAATAGCTGATTCACAAATTTTCCGCAGACAATATGTGCTTAGGTTCGATTTTCACATCACCTAATCTTCCCGTGTATCATACTCCTATTTGTACCAGCGTTATTGCAAAAGGGAACAAAAATATAATAGTAAAACTGATGCCATACCACAAAATACCATACAATAATGTTATCTTCCTTACTTTGTCATCGGTCCAAAGGAACTGATCTACTGTATATATAAAATTTCATGACTCATTATATCATTTCAACCATCCCCTTATTTGAACCCTCAATTATGACATCCAGCTAACACATCTCTTATATTGGAATATGGTACGTTTATTCCACCATATCATACAGTCAAGATTTCAAATCTAGATCCGAAATCGAAATCTGAGCTTCGACACGCTGGTTTTGACAGTCGCCGAAACCGCATCGTAACCGTAATTGCAGTCACATCAACTGCATATCAATAATGTTTTAACACAACCGCGACAGCAATTTAAAACCTTGGATACAGTATATCTGGAATCCACCCATTTGAGTGTTCTGAATAGATTGGCAGTGGTACCCAAAAAAATAAAAAATAAACACATTTTTCTTATTTCAAAGACAATATAAAAGTATAAAACATCATTTGACTTATCAAAAATACAAAATTACAATGATATCAGAGGGGCAGGACTGGAAGAAGACATACAAAGACTACTCAATGTAGCTAGCCTGCTCAACATTTAAAAAAAAAAACTGAATTTCAGAATCTGTGCATCACCCACTCCTACTAGATTGGGGTGATGTAGTTAGCAAATCTCCCTGTCATCAAAGAGAAACAAAAATGGCATATGTCCAATAGTACCATAACTCTGAATACAGAAACTAATCTCATCTCACTCCACAATTAATTTCCTAGAACCCCATCAACACCCTATAATTCTCAAAAAGAGCTCTTGGGCATTGGTTAAGGAATCAGAAGAATCAAGTTTATATGGGAAATTGATATATTTATTATTTTAAAAAATGTTAAACTTAGATTCTCGATACAAACTTTCATTTTTTTTTTTGTTTTATTAACCAATGTCATTAGGACACTAACAATAACCTTCCCAGGCAAGTAGGACTCAAATATTGTATTCCAATTCTCAAAACCTCTCTTTTTTCTTACGTTATCCATATTGTATCTTACGTTTAATGTTGTTTGGTTTCTCTGATGAAAATGAGTTTTACGTTAAAAAAAAAGTTATTCAAGCTTATAGACAATAACATAATATGAAAGTGCAAATTATTATCAATAATCGAGAGAGAGAGAGAGAAGGACCTTGGGTGGAGATGCTGGGTTCGCTTGGAAGATTGGAAACAAGGTAAGCGGAAGCAATGGCAGTGTGAGTGTGTAAGGGTTGGAACGAGCTCAATTCTCTTCGAAACAACAACCGAGGAGTGAGATTGGAAGCAGCAATGGCGAACCCAAACAGAAAGAGCTTCTCCTAACCGTAGATTTCACTGAAGCTCGGCATAGGGTGCGCATGATGGTTGATCCTCTTGCCATCCAATCCAACCCTAAAACCCTTTGCAAAACCCCCCTCACTGCCACAGTCACCCAAACTCATAAATGGGCCCCGCTAAGCTTGATATGAAAAATTGTTAGGTTGGGCTACAACAGAAAAACACTGGCCCAAATGAAAAAAAAAGTTCCAATTAAAAAAAGTATTGCAGAGTTACACACAGTAGATATTTACAAAAAATAAAAATCCATATCTATACACACAACATGTGACCACAAAAAATTGCAATAAATGGCCTAAGTTAAAAATTATATTAACCCCATTTTTAGTTTCATAATAACTGGTTGAAAAGTAATTTTTTCCCCATAGATGTACTCAAGAAATTCCATACATAGTTTTCAACCATGAGCACCAACCAACACATACGTTAGGGATGTCAATGGGTAGGGTCTGGATAGGGTACTATAGTACTTATTTTTATACCCGCGTGGTTAGCAACTTTAGTACCATTACCCCTTTGGGTACCTAAGTACACACACCCAGACTCGTTACCCGTACTTTAACTAAGAAAAAAATAATAAATAACATAAAGAATGTTATAACACAATTAAAAATAATTCAAAAATATTTCAAGTATACTCATGAAACATTACAAACCAAAGTAATAAACTAAAAAAAAAACATCCCAAACATCCCAAACGAGTAAATATCAAGATAAACATCCAAAACACTAAATGCATGAACTCATTGTAAGTTTTGAAAGAGAAAAACACTAATGACCAAAGGTTTAGAACTTTTACATTAATTTTATTCTTAAATATTGATATATGATTATAATTATATATACTAATATAAATAAATAAATAATTATATAAATATATATGCAGGTGCGAGGCGGGTGGGCACTAGAGTACCCGTACCCACACCCACCCATACCCATACCCTCTCTTGTTTGCGGGTATTACCCGGACCCATACCCTACCTGTTGTGGATATTTTTTGCGAATACCCCATACCCATAGGGTAGGGTCCAAATTGCCATCCCTACATGCTACACGAGGAGGAAAAACTAATGTTGAGTTTTGCTCATATATGAAAAGTACATGTAAGATTTAATGTCAATACCTTCCAATCAATTGCAAAAGTCTTTACCAGTCCAACTAGCTATCACCAACACTGAAAAGTAACTGGAGCTAAGTTTGAAAAGGGAGGAAAAGGGATAAAAATAGAACTATTTTGTACTAAAATGTAGCTATAAGTCTGGATGTGTGCAAAACATTTTTAAGTATAGGTCTATTATTGTCCTAGGCTTCTTTTTTAATCCATATTATTGTATTTATTTCTTTTGCAACTTAAGAATGCAAAGCTATTATTAAACAACAAAAAAAAAAAGAATGCAAAGCTATTAACTCTTATTTAGAACAATGAGAGAAAAAAGGAGCGCTTATGCCTTTTTCCCCCTACTCAATGATAACTCATTCTTCATATAGCAATAAGTCGGATAACAGAGCAAGCTCAGCAATGCCAACTCCTTAAATGACCGCATTCTCAAGTATTAGATTGTACAAAAATATGCTCACAGAATATGCTACATCCAAGAAGAACTGCTTCTGATTTGCTTTATATTAGTTCGCTATTTCGCAGAAATGTTGTCCAAAAGATAAAACACTAAACATATTCCCGAAAAACTTGTTGCAAAATCACATCACTCATATCAACGATCACAAGGCAACCAGTTATTTGGACCTTGCAGGCAACTAATGTAGCGACAAATATTAAACTTAGAAAAACAAAGTGTAGCATTGACAGAATCACTCTTCCTTGGGATGATTCTCCTCTGATTGCTTCTTGGGAACCTTGACTATGATCTTTGGTAAAGTAAGAGATGGCTCCTGTTGAAGCACAAAAGGAGCTTTGACCAAATTGATGCCTTGCCCCAACTCCTTTACTCTCTCCCTCTGCAGCTTCTCCTTCTTGCCTTTCATCCTAGTGAATTTTTTAACAAAACGTCAGCAGAAGGCCAAAGAAAAATACCTTGTTAACCTTGCCAATATATAAACATAAAATGGAGCCACATAAGGACCTGTTCTTATGGTGTCACTCCTCCCTGCTGACTCTGATCTTATCAATCTTAGGATTGGCCTTGAGAACATTTTCCGCAAGATTCCTGTCATATCTCTCAGGCCTGTTTCGCTTTCTCTCAAACTCAAAGGTTGAATCCTAAAACAAAATATAATAGTTCTGAAGCTTGTCTATACCAAGACAACTAAATTAACAGATACAAAATACCAAGATAATTTACCTGTGTCATATCCTTTCCATGCACTCTCCGATATGCCTTGGTCCATTTTACTTTACGAGGGTTCCTCTTCATTTTAAAGTTTTTGTGGCATTTCGATCTACAAAACCGAAAAATCTGCACAGAGAATGTTCAGGAATCTGAGCCACAATTGCTGTGTGATAAGAAGCTTTGCTTTCATAAAGCATTTAGTTTAATCTCATCTGGTCCAGCTAGAGAAATTACTTACATAATTAACAGTGCTTAGTAGCATTTGTATAAATAGACCTGCATATAGATGGAAGATAAGTAGGTAGGAGTGAATTGATTTATTTATTTGATAAAAGAAGAAACTCACCAAGACAAAGACAAAGAGCTAGGAGGATAAGGAGTGAATTTAAATTTACCTTTGCATCATTACGAACAAACTAGATTCCATGTCCAGGGTATACGGTTGAAGAACAAAATCAGCACTTCTCCAATTAATTGTGCCCCCTGACTAGAGCAGCACCTTACGAGAAGAAAAGTGTCCCAAAAAAATAGTAATAACAATAAGGTTTACAATATTATTGCACAAGCCCCCAAAAGGACAAATTAAGAGATATATTATACATATTGTGGCATCTACTTATATCATCAAACAATTAAGTAAAATGAATCAGTAAATATCAAAGACTACAACAGAGTCAACAAGTATTAAACCAATGCCATATGCAACATAAATCAATAAGTGAACAAATACCATTCATTAGAACCTATAACTTAAAGTTAACTATGCTTAAAAGAACTTAAACAAAAATATAAGAAAATTAACAAAAATCCGACAAGACTGAACAAAACCAATTACCACATTACCACAAGATCGACTGAAACAAACATACATGGAGCTGTTTGAAGAACATATAGAAAGCTTATTTAGACATATCTTATAGTATACGTACGTAAGCAGATGTATGGAAGAGCTTGTAAAAATAGCTTACGACCTCTTTCCTAATAGCTCATTTTTTCTTATTTCAATAAACTTGATAGAGACGCTTATGAAATAAGCTAAAAAGAGCTTAAAGGAAGATTATAAGCTCTCACGTGATAAGCGTTTATTCAAAAAGCACTTAAATAAGCTATTTACCCAAGCGTGTACTATATCAATTATGCAGTCTTAACAATTACAATAACCAAACTAGAGCAATACTTAGGTACATGGTGGACCAAAAGAAAAAATTAATTGCAATGTGCGAAGTCATGTAAATCTTATTCGGTTGTGGCACCTGACACTTCAATTATTTGAACTGCTGCTCAATCACACTGCACAGCAATCATAGAAGACATGTATTTAAAATCTACAATCATATGTCAATTACTCCGAAACAAATGGCAAATGGACATCTTTTCTACTCTCTTTCATCTACTGAAATGCATATAATCACTCTGAAACTCACTGCCTGTTCAGTCCTACCTTCCCATTTATGTCTATAAATCTAAATATCCACCATTTCCATATGATTGTGCCACCAACTTAAAAAACATAAAATAATAGAAAATCATAGCTCAAAACCTAATAATTTTCTGATTTGACAACATAAGCCAAAAGGGAGTACTATCTTGTAGTCCCTTGCGAAAAATAAAGTCTAGGTTAAAAACAATTGACCCAATTGGAATTAAAATGCCGAAGTTTGAATTTGAAGGTTATAACTTTGCACTTACGAGAATGCGCTCCTACGACGGAGCTTCACCGTCTCACTGAGTTGTGGCGGTAGGTTGAAATGGTTTAGAAGCAGAAGCAAAGGTAAAACCCTAAAACAAAAGCCCCTTTTAATTCTGTTTTCATTTTTAACGGGTCGGACTTCGGGTTAACCCGTCCAACGCACATATTTGACATTGGAGTCGAAAGCCTATACCCGTTGTTATCACGAATGAGGGTGCTTCTTTTTACACCACAAAAAAGTTTAAAACATTTTGAAATCCCCAAAATACACTTTCAGTTCCCCTCTCAGCAGTAAGCACCATTCTTCTGGAATCCTTTCGCCTGCTATCGTCCTCCACCGCCAAACACTCAACACAGTCACACCCCTTTCCCACTCTCTATATGTTTTTGCCTCTTTTGAAATGTCCATGGAATCCCTTGTTTCTGTAACACCTAAACTCCATTCAATAACCCCTGCCTCATCAACCCTCTTTTTCATTCTTCTACTAATCCATCAACCTTCTTTCAACTCAGACCCATTTCTACAACTTGTTCTTATTCAAAAGTCAAAACCCCATCACTCAAATCCTACCAACTCGTGAAAACCATAAAATAGGTAGCTTTTTCACAAACCAAGAAATGGGTTTCAAGTTTCAGTGCTTATAGCGGTGCAGATGAGCCTGAACATGGGTTTTACTTGCAAAATGGAGTGTTGGGTGTGGCTTTGTTGAGCATAACCACAAACGCCACGGTTCAGATTAGTCCATTTGTGGCTACATTAGCGGCGAATCCAACCTTGGTTTCAGGGTTGGTAGCTTCAGGAAATGGGATTTGAGGCTCTTTATCTGCATCTCGAGGGATGTCGTCGTCTCATTCAGCCCTCTGCACCGCCCTCACGACCTCAACAACCACCATCATTTTGCCAAATGGAATGTTTCATTTCTTTTTGAAGCTTTTCTCTTTTTCTATAAATTGAGCGAGCCCCTGGTATAGGGCTTTACTTTCCTTGAACCTTCGATTTTCGTCTCTCTCAAGCCATTTCTAGTCCAAGCTTTCACACTTCCTTTCCTATTTGAGGTACACCCTTCTCATCTCTTTTTTTCTAGTTTGATTTCTGATTTTTCATCCATGGAGACTTCATTCGAGGTATCCCAGAATGCCTCTTCTGGGGTTCAGATCGTAGAGCCCGAAATCAATCCGATTGGGGGCTCGCCTCGTCCTTTCTCCATCTTCCTCTCATGGTGGTGGCGGTGCTAATGGTGCCTCCACCTCCTCTGATGAGAGTAGTTCCGTTATTCCTAATGCCATACCCATCTCCAAACGCCGTAAGCGTACCAATAGGATGCCTAGAGTCCCATACCCAGATATCACTATACCTGGGTATTTCTGGGTAAGGCCGGATGCGGGAGCCTTTCATTCAAATTTTAGGGATTCTGAATCCCCGTCGTCCATGAAAAACAAAGTTTCTTCTTCTAGTGGCACTGTAGAATGTTTGCCGTGTTCTGAGAATGAACACGTCTTCCTTCATGCTGCTCCAGATCAACCTATTTTCACATATGTATATAAAACCATGTTTGAGCAGATTGGAGTTACCTTGCCATTTACCCAATTTGAGTGTGATGTTTTGAAGATTATGAATGTTGCCCACACTCAACTCCACCCGAACCGCTGGGCCTTTTTAAAGGCTTTCCAAATTCTTTGCGGACAGATAGGAATGGTGGCTACTGCTCCTATATTCCTCTACTTTTATAAAGTCAGGTTTGGGGATCGGGTTGGTTGGATCTCCCTTAGTGGGGTTGAGGGGAGAAGAATCATTGGGCTCTACAAGAGTTCGTACAAATTTTTCAAGTTGAACTTTTTCAAAGTCCGACCTACTGTAGGAAATGAGTCCCTATTTTATGACTCGGATGGAACCTCCAAATTCCCTCTTTACTGGCAACCCCATCCCACTAAGTTTTCTAGCTACGACGTTGGTTGCATGACAACTCAACAAAGAGCCAATATTGATCTCCTCAAGCTCTATCCTCGGCCGTTGCCTTGTGGGAAACTTTTATTGCTTCCCAAATCGTCAACTCGGTAAGCCGATTTTGATTGTAAGTAGCTTTTTAGTGGGTACTTTACTTACCTTGCAAGATACTTGTATCGATGATTTCCCCTTTTTAGTGGTAATGGAGGAGTTCAATTATAAAGATTTGATGAAGAAGTCGGCTAACCAAGCTGCAGGTGGGTCATTTTCGGTTACTGAAGCTAAAGGGAAAAAAGAAGAAGGTTACTGATGTTGCTGACCCGAACACACGCCTCTCTAAAAAGGCTCGGGAAGATTTGCAGTCCGAGCTTCCAGGGAGAAGTCCTTCTCCCCTACTGGTTGTTGAAGAAACTCCCGCCACCGAGAGGAGGTCGGGCAAGGCTCCTGTGGTGGCCGATCTTACTTCGGACACCAAATGGTACAACGGGAGTTGCAACCCGGGCTTCGGCTCTCTTTGGGGTAGTGAGTTTAACCCCTGTTCGCTCATCGACGGCCAGGTACTCAAACCCACTGATGCCCATCTTTTGCTGGAGCAAGGGCCTGGTGAAAGCATGGAGGCTGCTGCTGCCTATGCTCTTCGGATAGCTTCGATTACCTGCTTCTGGATCACCAGTTCTCAGAAAACGTCAAGAGGATGGAGGTGATGAAGGCCGATGCCGCTCGTGCCCTGAAAGTGAGGGATGAGTTGCTCAAGCTGTGACCAAGTGTGAGGAGCAAGCTCGGGTCATTGGCCAGTTAAAGGCCCAAAAGGTGGAGCTGGAAAAAGGCAAGACCGCCCTTCTGACCGAGCTGGATATAGAAAAAGCCGAGCGACTCAATCTTCAGAAGGCCGCAGAAGGACTTCAAGCCGAGAAGAAGGCCAGTCTTGAGCTGCAGAAGTCACTAGAGGCCGAGAAGGAGGCCAATCTCAAGCTCAGGTCTAATCTGGCTGAAGACGAGGCATCCATTATGAAGGAGCACGTTAATGGCTTCTCCCGAGCCGTGAAGCAGCTTCAGCGCTTCAACCCGAATGCTAACTTCTCCCTTGCTGACGTGGACAAGGATTTTAATAGAGATGGAATTCTAGTTTCGTTGTCCGAGCTAGAGGATGAGGAAGACGAAGCTCAAGACTGGGAGGGTGAAGGGCAAGCAACCGAGCAGGGAGCCAGTGGTGAAGGCGAAATGGGCCTACCTGACCAATCTTCTGCTATACCTCCGAGTGCCAAGGATGACCCAACTCTTGAAATCGTTGCTCATGGGGATGCCCATGAGTAACCTAGGAAACATGTTCCTAGGGCAATGCCCTTTTTATTTTGAACTCTTATGCATTCTGGGCTTTGCCCCTTTTTATTAATGAAATCACGTGCTTGCTTACGAGTTATTTTTTACTTAGAAAATTTTCTAATGCCTTTTCGGATTTTGGAGCTCAAGCTTGTAACTATTTTTCTAAGTTAGTGCTTGGCTTTTACAGTTTGGCGTGTTACTCGGTTTACTCGAGTTTTTAGAACTCGGAATACCTACAGGTATTTACTTTCCTTCTTAGGCATTGGTTGCCTTTTTAGGTTTAGCGATTCGACCTTGGTTTGATCGATCTTAGTTCAGATACCTCTTTTAGGTTTTTAACTACCTTTAAATGTTGTTTACCTTTTTAGACTCGGCATTTCGACAACAACCCGGTCGGTTTTAGCTCGGACAACCTTTTTAGGTCTTTAGTTGTTATTTACCTTTATAGGCTCGACATTTCGACCACAACTCGGTCGATTTTAGCTCGGTTAACCTTTTTAGGTTTTTAACCATCTTTAGTTGTCGTTTACCTTTACAGGCTCGGCATTTCGACCTCAACTCGGTCGATTTTAACTCGGTCAACCTTTTTAGGTTTTTAACCATCTTTAGATGTCGTTTACCTTTATAGGTTCGGCATTTCGACCTCAACTCTGTCGATTTTAGCTCGGTCAACCCTTTTAGGTTTTTATCATTTCATAAATAAATTTTTAACCATAACAGTATTCTTGCCTAACAGCGCAACTGGAAATGATTATATATTTTTTTTTTCGGGTGTGCCTCTTTAAAACCTTCCTGGCCAAAACCTCGTGGGAAAAAGACCAGGATAGGAAAAAGAGTACATCACCTACTTACATAACCTTAACTAAAATAAAACTTAAGGTGGGAAGTGTTCCATGTTCTTCGAACAACCTTTCCTGACAATTCTTCTAGCCTATAAGCACCATTTTCTAGATTTTCAACTATTCTGAATGGGCCAGACCAGTTCGCTGCGAGCTTACCCTCTCTGGAGTCTTTTCTCGCGTCATTTTGCAATCTCAGCACTAAGTCACCTTGCACAAATTCCCTTGGCTGCAACCTCGAGTTGTACTTCCGAGTTGCTTTTTGCTTGCATAGCTCTTCTCTGATTTTTGCCTCATCTCGGACTTCTTCAACCATGTCAAGCTCAACTCGGGTTTCTTCTACGTTCTTACTTTGGTCGTGATGCTGGCTTGGGAAAGAGAGTTCGCCGAGCTCAATTGGGATCATTGCATCGGTTCCGTAGGTTAGCTTGAAGGGCGTTTCACCGGTCGAATACTGCGGTGAGCAATGGTAAGCCCATAGGATGCTTGGTAATTGTTCAACCCAAGTCCCTTTTGATTGTCCTAACCTTCTTTTGAGCTCATTTAAAATGACTTTATTGGCTGCTACTCCTTGTCCATTTGTTTGTGGATGCTCAACCGAGGTCACTTTATGTTTAATTCAGAGGTTGGAGTAGAACTCTCTAAGCTCTTTATCGGTGAATTGCTTTCCATTATCTGTGACAATTGCATAAGGGAGGCCATGCCTGCATATGATGTTTTTTCATACAAAACTCTGAACCTTTTTAGCAGTTATCGTAGCTAATGGTTCTGATTCAATCTACTTAGTAAAGCAGTCTACTCCTACCAGCAAGAACTTGACTTGACCTTTGGAGACTGGGAAAGGACCGACTATATCCATCCTCCATATAGTAAAGGGCCACGGCGAGAACATGGAATGGATCTCTTCTCCTGGAGCTCGTGCTACATTGGCGAACTTCTGACAGGACTCACACCTATTAGTCCAGGTAGCACAATCCAATCTCATGGTCGGCCAGTAAAACCTCGCTCGCAGGACCCGAGCTGCCAGAGATCGGCCACCTGAATCACAGATTCCTTGGTGCATCTCATCCATTAAGTATTCGGGCTGCTCCTTTGTTATGCACTTTAGTAATGGCATGAAGAATCCTCTGTTGGGAATTTGCGTATAAAACAAAATAACGCAGCGGAAAAAAAATTCCCATCAAAGGTTCCTTGCAAATGATCATGATTCATGGTTAGAAGATTTACCTCTTGAAGCGATGAGAATTGATTGAAATCGTCTATCACGAACACCGCACGAACGATGTCTCTAAGGTATCCACATGAGCAGATCCCGTGAACGTCCAACGTCACGAACACGAAGCGTCTCTGCCTCACAGTGCTATCTTCGAAAACCTAGACTTGCTGCTCACTGTCACTCTCTATGTGCGGCTAGGGTAAAAACTGTGTAGGCACAATAGTTTAAGTGGTCTACTTATAGTAGCACCTCCTTAAGTGAGTTAGTGAGCAAAGTTTGACCTAAGCCCCATGTACTATGCGCTAGGCCCAATAGAAGAGTCCAACTCTCCTTTTAATGCTTCTTTTGATCCGCTCTTGTGTGTGTGACCCTATAGGTTCCCAAAACGTTAGTAGTAATATTAAATCCCATTTAATATTACAAACAGTGAGCGGTATCTAGCAATACATCACTGCCACCTAAGTAGTGAGAAAGTCAGTGATTTGACGAAACCTTTCTGTGACAAATATTCATGTGCATTATTATCCCTTTGTCCATATATCTGTATTGAACACAAGACATAGAATGTGTCACCCTTATATGGTTCAATATCATGTTCCTTGATACCCGAGTAGACTTAACAACAAATGAGGTCATATCTCATATTGACTCATTTCAGCATGGCCATGCATTTTGCAGTCTCACTCTATCAGGGGGCCCACAGATATTACTCCTGTTATGTAGGAGGGACAAATTCCATCAAGGTCACTCACATCCCTCTGCATGGCTCGTGGTATGCCCAATGACCGTCTTTATAATCATCCTATTACAGATGACGTTTGACGATATTAAAGCACACGACTCCTCATGTAGGGATCGTAGCGATTTCAGGTCGAAGGATTGCATACACCATTGTCACTATGAGAACTTCCTATGACACTCACATAACGCTCCATGTAGTGTTCTCATGGTGGGTCAATCCAGTACATCATTACTCTAATGTGTACCTATGTGGCGACTCGATATCTCATATCCATGACCCGTGAGATATGGTCATCAGTCTGCACACATAACAGTCTCAATGTATTATTATTGTCCTTATTAATAAAATACTTGACTACGGATATTTAAGAATAGGAATTCATTGTTCAATAGTGTCTCATGATCAAGTCATGTACTTGATATTCTATTAAACTGAAATTTCTATTCTAAGGACTTTATTATGTTTAAACAAGTAACACAATAAACTGCAATGCCTCATATCATATATATATATATAATGGCAAGATACAAATGCAAGTCTAAGAAATACACTGGCCTCTAGGGCTTACACCAACAATCTCTCACTAGCACTAGAGCCAATCAGGCATAAATCTAATGCCCATCGATCTAGTGTGACCTTCGTGCTTCTGTTGAGCAAGAGGTTTCGTAAGTGGGCCAGCAATGTTATCAAGTGTTGGTACTCTGCATATTTTCACATCTCCTCTATCGATAATCTCTCGAATGAGATGGAAGTGCCTAAGTATATGTTTGGATCGCTGATGAGATCTAGGTTCCTTAGCTTGTGCAATGGCCCCATTGTTATCACAATAGAGATCAATGGGGTCCACAATACTAGGAACTGTACCAAGCTCAGCAATGAACTTCCTGATCCAAACAGCCTCCTTTGTTGCATTGGAGGCGACAATATACTCAGCCTCTGTAGTAGAATCGGAGACCGTCTCTTGCTTTGAACTCTTCCAACTCACCGCCCTGCCATTCAGGCAAAACACATAACCAGATTGCGATCTGGAATCATCCTTATCGGTTTGGAAGCTAGCATCGGTGTAACCTTTTACAGCAAGCTCTTCCTCGCCTCCATATACCAAGAACGAATCCTTAGTTCTTCTCAAGTACTTAAGGATGTTCTTGACAACAGACCAGTGACTTTCACCGGGATCGGTCCGTACCGCTCGTTATGCTTAAAGCATACGATACATCTGGTCGAGTACATAACATGGCATACATGATAGATCCAATTGCGGATGCATATGGAATCTTATTCATGAGATCCCTTTCTTCTTGAGTGGAAGGGGATTGTGCCTTTGATAGGCGTATACCATGTGACATAGGCAAGAGTCCTTTCTTGGATTCATGCATGTTAAAGCATCTCAACACTTTGTCTATGTATGTACTCTGACTTAGGCCAAGCAATTTCAGCGATCTATCCCTATAGATCCTGATTCCCAATACATAGGTAGCTTCACCCAAATCTTTCATAGAGAAGCAATTCCCTAACCATGCCTTTACATTTTGTAGTGTAGGGATGTCATTTCCAATGAGTAATATGTCATCTACATATAACACCATAAAAACAACAATGCTCCCACTAACCTTCTTGTAGACACAAGGTTCATCTTCATTTTTGATGAATCCGTACTGTCTTACAGCATCATCAAAATGAAGGTTCCAACTTCTGGAAGCTTGCTTCAATCCATAGATTGATCGCTGCAATTTACATACCTTTCCGGCATCCTCTGAAATGCCAAAGCCTTCAGGTTGTGTCATGTACACATCCTCAAGAAGCATTCCATTAAGGAAAGCAGTTTTGACATCCATCTGCCATATCTCATAATCATGGTATGCAGTGATAGCAAGTAAGATCCGAACGGATTTAAGCATCGCAACAGGAGAAAAGGTCTCATCATAGTCGACACCATGAATTTGCTTGAAACCCTTAGCGACCAATCGTGCCTTAAAGGTGTGTACCTTACCATCCATGTCAGTTTTCTTTTGAAAACCCACTTGCACCCTATGGGTTTCACCCCTTCAGGTGGCTCTACCAAGGTCCATACCTGGTTGGTGCATATGGAATCCATCTCAGATTTCATGGCCTCAAGCCACTTCTCGGTTTCGGGCGATGATGGCCTCCTGGTAAGTCATAGGATCATCTTGATCCATGAGCAATACATCACCTTGTGGAGTCATGAGAAATCCATATCTCTCAGGCTGGTGACGTATCCTGTTAGACCTACGCCGGTCTTGTGCTACTGGAGCAGGTTGTTCCTCCACAGCATTTTGTGAAGGTTGCTCATGTTCCACCAATGGTAGGTCACTACTCTGTGATTCTTGAATTTCTTCAAGTTCTATCTTCCTCCCACTGGTTCCTATGGAGATAAACTCCTTTTCTAGGAATACACCAGTCCGTGCGACAAACACTTTGCCTTCGGAAGGATTATAGAAATAATACCCCTTGGTTTCTTTGGGATACCCCACAAAGAAGCATTTATCAGATTTGGGATCAAGCTTATTAGAAACTTGACGTTTTACGTATGCTTCACAACCCTAAATCTTCATAAAAGACATGCTGGGTCGTCTACCAGTCCATATCTCATATGGTGTCTTTTCTACCGCTTTGGACGGAACACGGTTAAGTGTAAAAGCTGCTGTTAATAGAGCATGTCCCCAGAAAGAGTTTGGAAGGTTTGCATGACTCATCATAGACCAAACCATGTCCAACAAGGTTCGATTTCTCCTCTCAGAAACACCATTCCATTGTGGTGTTCCAGGTGGAGTGAGTTGAGATAAAATTCCACACTCTCTCAAATGATCATCAAACTCTAGGCTCAAATATTCACCACCTCGATCTGATCGAAGAGTTTTAATATTTTTACCAAGTTGTTTTTGTACCTCATTTTTGAATTCCTTGAACTTTTCAAAGGATTCCGATTTATGTTTCATAAGATACACAAATCCATATCTACTGAAATCATCAGTGAATGTGATGAAGTACTGAAAACCACCTCTAGCTAATGTGTTTAGGGGTCCGCATACATCGCTATGTATAAGACCCAAAAGATCGTTAGCTCTTTCACCTTTTCCGGTGAATGGAGCTTTAGTCAACTTTTTCAATAAACAAGACTCACATATCTCATATGATTCATAATCAAATGAGTCCAAGAGTCCATCTTTATGGAGCTTCGAAATGCGCTTCTCATTTATATGGCCTAAACGACAATGCCAAAGATAAGACGGGTTCAACTCATTTGGTTTGAACCTCTTAGTATTTATGTTATAGATGGGCATTTCAAGATCAAGGACATAAAGCCCATTACTCATGTGTGCACTAGCATCGAAAATATCATCCAAATAAATAGAACAACTTTTGTTCTTTATTATAAAAGAAAAACCAATCTTGTCCAAACAAGAAACGGAAATGATAGTCCTTCTAATTGCAGGCACAAAATAACAGTTCTCTAACTGAATAGTAAGCCCAGTGGGCAAAGTCAATACATAAGTCCCTACAGCTAAAGCAGCAACCTTTGCTCCATTTCCAACTCGTAGGTCGACTTCGCCCTTTGCCAATGGTCTACTCATGTTTAGATCCTGCACATTTG
The DNA here is from genome assembly GCA_030762895.1 of Sophora flavescens. Lineage (NCBI taxonomy): Eukaryota > Viridiplantae > Streptophyta > Magnoliopsida > Fabales > Fabaceae > Sophora > Sophora flavescens. The sequence goes on along the minus strand of CM061066.1, from coordinate 164,954,812 downwards.
TACAAATGTGAGAACCACATCCAGTATCTAATACCCATGATGCAGACGTAGATAAATTGACTTCTATAACAAACACACCTGAAGTGGAAGTCTCACTTCCTTTCTTCTTCTTGATTTCTTCCAGGTATTTTGGGCAGTTCCTCTTCCAATGTCCGGTCCGACCACAATGGAAGCAATTGCCTTCATTAGCCACACCACCCACAGGCTTCAAGCCAGAAGTACTGGGCTTGATCTTGATGATGGCCTAGCCCTTGCCCTTGCCTTTTTGTTTGTGCGTGGGCTTCTTGGGCTGCTTCTTGCTATTTCCAGCCTGGACCATCAAAATGGCCTTCCCCTTTCCTTTGTTAATATTTTGTTCAGCAGTTCTCAACATGCTCAACAATTCTGGCAAAGGTTTGTCAAGATCATTCATATTATAGTTCATGACAAACTGACTATAGCTCTCAGGCAACGATTGCAGAACTAAGTCGGTGGCCAACTCTTGGACTAAAGGAAATCCCAGTCTCTCGAGATTCTCAATGTACCCGATCATCTGGAGTACATGAGGACTCACAGGGCTTCCTTCTGCAAATTTACACTGGAAAAGGGCTCTGGAAACTTCGAACCGCTCATTCCTTGCTTGCTCTTGGTAGAGCAGCTTGAGGTGCACGAACATATCGTACGCCTCCATGGTCTCATGTTGCTTTTGCAGCTCAGAGGTCATGGTAGTAAGCATAAGACAACCGACGTCTAAGGCGTCATCCTGATGCTTCTTATAAGCATCCCTGTCAGTCCTAGGAGCACTTGAAGCCGGTGGCTCCTCAGGAATAGGCTCCTCAAGAACATACAACTTTTTCTCATGTTTGAGGACAATCCTCAAGTTTCTGTACCAGTCCAGAAAATTTGTTCCGGATAGTTTGTCCTTCTAAAAGACGGATCGCAATGACAGGTTACTTGATGTGTTTGATGCCATGGTAATCTACAGAGATAAATATGCAAAATATAAGTATCATGCCATGAAGTTATTTAATAAGGTCTTTAATTAAATACGCCTCCCACTATTTTACTCAAAACAATGACCCTCATCATTGATCCAGAAAATCCTGTTGGAAGATTTTCTAGTGGGCCAAGATCCATATTTCACCTAGCTTTAAGTCAGCTTTGGCTGATCACTCAAAATTATGTTATATAGGTAGGAAACACTTTCTGATTGCATCTCATGCAACTCTTGGATAGTTGGGTGAATAACTCTTATTCAAATCCATCACATGGACTAAAGCCCAAGTTTTAAGCCTCTGAGCCTTTCAATCCTATTGAAGTTGGCTTAGTTAAGTCAGACCCAATGGATAGCAGTTGAACATTACATTTGTCCCATCGCGTCTTACTAGTATAGATAAAGGTACCCCGCTTTGGCGGACCCACACTTAATCGATCATAGTCTTGACGAGTGCCATGCATTGGAAGGCCTTTAAATGTGACTTAATATTTCCTTTTGAGGGATTTGATTAAAATTTGATCTCATCATCTGTTAAACTCTTTAACTTACTATTTACATACATGCATCTCATACATATATTAGTTAAACCCCTTTTAACATACTATATACATACATGCATCTCATACATATATAAGGCAAATGAATGTGATATGGTTATGGCCCCTAACACATTGATTCTCCCAAGCCAATGAGAGAATCTAAACTAAAACCTAGGAGCGTCCAGGCTTCTCCAAGCATGATCTCCCACAGTATAACGTCTTCTTGTCTCCATCATTACATTACATAAACAGAAACCTCATTTTACATATGAGGGGAGTGAGATGAGAAAAGAATATACATATGGAATATAAGAGAAATGCACGACACGCAGGCCGTATTTCAAAATATAAACCAAAAGATTAAAGGACTAAGGCCATAACCATTCACCATACATTACCAAATAAATAGTAACAACCAATAATAACACACAATTATTATTATTATTATTATTATTATTATTATTATTATTATTATTATTATTATTATTATTATTATTATTATTATTATTATTATTATTATTTTTTTTTAATTAATTAGAGATTTCAAAATCTGAATTTTGAAAACATAACATATATATAATAAATCACATTTATTGTAATTGATGTTACTATAAATCACATTTATTGTAATTGATGTTGTTATTAAATGGTGACATAAAAGATTTCAAAAATTGAATTTCGAAATAACACACTACGCAGAGGTAGCACGGGGTTCCCGCTTCCTTGGCGGCTAGGGCTTCAACCTCTCAACCCTAAAACTGCAAGGCCCGTGAACACTTCACACTGCAAGGAACGGCGGCTAGGGTTTCAACCCTTGGAACCTCAGCCCCAAGAACATGAACTTTTCATGTCTGACACCCTTTAACGCCGCCAACAGAGAACTGAAACCGATCATGTTTAACATCAACACTTGACGCCATCGCAGAATCATGGTACATAACACGTAAACCACGTACCAGAATCATGGTTTCTCAAGCGGCTCTGATACCACTGTTGGGAATTTGCGTATAAAACAAAATAACGCAGCGGAAAAAAAATTTCCATCGAAGGATCCTTGCGAATGATCATGATTCATGGTTAGAAGATTTACCTCTTGAAGCGATGAGAATTGATTGAAATCGTCTATCATGAACACCGCACGAACGATGTCTCTAAGGTATCCACACGAGCAGATCCCGTGAACGTCCAACGTCACGAACACGAAGCGTCTCTGCCTCACAGTGGTAGCTTCGAAAACCGAGACCTGCTGCTCACTGTCACTCTCTATTTGTGGCTAGGGTAAAAACCGTGTAGGCACGATAGCTTAAATGGTCTACTTATAGTAGCACCTCCTTAAGTGAGTTAGTGAGCAGCTTTTGACCTAAGCCCCATGTACTATGCGCTAGGCCCAATAGAAGAGTCCAACTCTCCTTTTAATGCTTCTTTTGATCTGCTCTTATGTGTGTGACCCTATAGGTTCCCAAAACGTTAGTAGTAATATTAAATCCCATTTAATATTACAAACAAGATGTGATATCTAGCAATACATCACTGCCACCTAAGTAGTGAGAAAGTCAGTGATTTGACGAAACCTTTCCGTGACAAATATTCATGTGCATTATTATCCCTTTGTCCATATATCTATATTGAACACAAGATATAGAATGTGTCACCCTTGTATGGTTCAATATCATGTTCCCTGATACCCGAGTAGACTTAACAACAAATGAGGTCAATATCTCATATTGACTCATTTCAGCACGGTCATGCATTTTACAGTCTCACTCTATCAGGGGGCCCACATATATTACTCCTGTTATTTAGGAGGGACAAATTCCATCTAGGTCACTCACATCCCTCTGCATGGCTCATGGTATGCCCAATGACCGTCTTTATAATCATCCTATTACAGATGACGTTTGACGATATTAAAGCACACGACTCCTCATGTAGGGATCGTAGTGATTTCAGGTCGAAGGATTGCATACACCATTGCCACTATGAGAACTACCTATGACACTCACATAACGCTCCATGTAGTGTTCTCATGGTGGGTCAATCCAGTACATCATTACTCTAATGTGTACCTATGTGGCGACTCGATATCTCATATCCATGACCCGTGAGATATGGTCATCAGTCTGCACACATAATAGTCTCAATGTATTATTATTGTCCTTATTAATAAAATACTTGACTACGGATATTTAAGAATAGGATTTCATTGTTCAATAGTGTCTCACGATCAAGTCATGTACTTGATATTCTAATAAACTTAAATTTCTATTCTAAGGACTTTATTATGTTTAAACAAGTAACACAATAAACTGGAATGCCTCATATCATATATATATATATATATATATATATATATATATATATATATATAATGGCAAGATTTTGTAAGTCTAAGAAATACACTGGCCACTAGGGCTTACACCAACATCCTCTTCTGTACAGCTCTCCGTCTCGGATGGTGTATTGGCAAGATTTTAGACGAATTCTCCTCGTCTCCTTAGGGTCATTGGGCAATTTGTCCGAGACTAAATATTCCCAAATTGGCATCATCCAGCCACGATCATAGTGCTCGGTCATTATCACTTCAACATTTTTTTTGCTCGGTTCGAGAAGATTTTCCTGAATGAAAGTTCTTAGCTGGCCAGCTTTCTTGGTTCTAGCCAACTTAGACAACAGATCTGCCCTGGAATTTTCTTCCCGAGGTATATGCTCAATAGTAAAATTATCAAATTCAGAAATTAGACTATTAACCTTGCAGAGATACCTGGTTAGTTGGGGATCCTTTGTTTGATAATCACCCAAGACTTGTCCTGTTACAAGCTGTGAGTCACTTCAGCATTTTAATTCCTGGACTCCAACTTCTTTAGCTAGCGCCAGTCCTGCAATAAGGGCTTCATATTCTGCTTAGTTTTTTGAAGCAGTAAACCCAAACTTTAAAGATTGTTCTAAGATTAGATCATCAGGCCCGTCGAGAATTATTCCAGCTCCGCTTCCCTTTAAGTTAGATGATCCATCAACATATAGAAGCCAGATGAAGGATTCCGACCTCGGCTTAGAAGAGAGCTCGACAATGAAGTCGAAGAGGCATTGTGCTTTCATCGGCCCCCTTGGCTCATATTGCAAACAGAACTCTGACAATTCTACTGACCAAGCTATCATTCGTCCGGCTAGATCGGGCTTCCTGAGCACCTGCTTTATTGGATGATCAGTTTTGACTATAACTTGGTGTGACTGGAAGTAAGGTCGTAACCTCCGAGCTGCCATAATTAAGGCGAGGGCTAGTCTTTCAATTACTTGATATCGTGTTTCTGCATCTTTTAGGGTTCTACTCATATAATACACCGGTATCTGTTGTTCTTCTTCTTCCTGGATGATTACTACACTGATTGCATAATCGTTGACAGATAGATACAAGTACAGATTTTCGCCGAGCTTAGGCTGAGTGAGGATCGGGGGAGAGGCTAGAAAGAGTTTCAGATCCTCAAAGGCTTTCTCACACTCCTCAGTCCAGGTGAACTCTTGTGGTTTTTTCAAAACCTAGAAGAAGGGTCTTGCCTTTTCTGCGGACTTTGGGAGAAAGCGGGATGGAGAAGCTAATCGGCCAGCTAACCTCTGAATTTCTTTCACATTCTGAGGGCTCTGCATTTCCATGATAGCTTTGCACTTATCTGGAATAGCTTCAATTCCTCTATGTGTCAGCATATATCTTAAGAACTTTCCTCCTTGCACACCAAAAGAGCATTTTTCTAGATTTAACCTCATGTTGTATTTTCTGAGTTGACTGAAAATTTCTTCGAGGTCGTCGGTGTGTTACCTTAGGTGATAGGATTTTACCACCATATCATCAACATATACTTCTAGGTTCTTTCCGATCTGGTTGACAAAGACTTTTGTCCATAAGCTTTTGATATGTTGCACCGGCATTTTTTAAACCGAAAGGCATTACCCGATAGCAGTAGTTTGCCCCATCAGTCATAAATGTCATTTTTTCTTCATCGGGTGGATACATCCTGATTTGGTTATAACCTGAATATGCGTCCAAGAAGGACAAAACTTTGTACCCTGAGGCTTCGTCTACCAGTCTTTCAATGTTGGGAAGAGGATAAGAATCCTTTGGGCACGCCTTGTTGAGATCGGTATAGTCGGTGCACATTCTCCACTTACCGTTGGCCTTTCTAACCAACACCACATTGGCTAGCCAAGTACTGTATTTCACCTCTCTGATGAAATTTGCTTTGACCAGTTTGGCAGTTTCTTTGGCTACTGCTTGGCGCCTTTCTTCGCCAAGTTTTCTTTTTCTCTGAGCTACAGGCTTGGCTTCGGGACATATATATAGCTTATGACACATGAAATTGGTGTCTATTCCAGGCATATCCGATGTCTTCCAAGCGAACAAATCAACATTCTTTCTTAAGACCACTTGAATTTGTTGTTTGAGCGAGGGGTCGAGCTGACTGCCGATCTTGGTGCACTGTTCAGCTTGGGCTCCCAACTTGAAACTTTTTAAAATCTCTGTTGGTTCGGCTCTGGACTCGTACATCTCCATCCTTAGGTCTAGTTCAAACATGCTGACCGAGCTCACTGAAGTTACCGAACTGACCGAGCTTATTACTTCTGCTTTATCATCCTCGACATTCTTTGCGATATCCTGATTTCGGGTAACCTTTAGGCTATCCACATAGCATTGCCTGGCTATCCGTTGGTCAGCTCGGACAGCGACTATATCTCCGGACTCGACTGGGAATTTCATTGTCAGGTGTGGGGTAGAGACAATCGCTCCGAGTTCATTCAACGTCGGTCTTCCAATAAGGATGTTGTATGACGTGCTGTCATCCACAATAACATACCTGACTGATACGGACTTGGAGAGTTTTCCTTCTCCAAACTTTGTTAAGAGGTCTATGTAACCTTGGGTTTTTACTTGCTCCCCGGCAAACCCTACTAGTTTGTCTTCCTGCTCTTTTATCAACTTTTCTGGAATTCCAAGTTTCTTGAAGGTCGCCAGGTATAAAATATCAGTCGAGCTCCCCTGATCAATAAGTGTTCGTTTGACCGAGAAGTTGGCTAATTCGACCGTTATCACTATTGGGTCATCTTGATTTGGATCCAGCCCTTGGAAATCATCATCCGAGAAAGTTATTGGAGGCCTTGTCCTTGTAGGTTTTCCAGACACCGTGTATACAGATCGGATGGCTTTTACATGACGCCACCGAGCTGAACTCGTTGTTCCTCCACCTGCAAATCCTCCTGAGATTGTATTGATGACCCCTCTGACTCCTTCTGATTCTTCATTAAGAGCCCTCTGATTATTCAACCGATCTCCATTCTGATTATTTCCTTGCAGGTTTGCATCTCGGTTACGATTGTCATAACCGCGTCTCCGTCGTCGTCGACCAGCTCATCCGCCTCCATTATCATCTCGTCAAACGAACCGGTCAGGAGGACCTGCCCGTACCAAGTCCTCAATTTTTTCCTGGGTTGTTCTACAGTCTTCAATGGAGTGACCATAGTTTTGATGCCATTTGCATTCTTTACTTCTATCTGCATTGGCTGGTGTTTCGGATGGTCGAGGTAAGGTGAGTAACCCGACGTTGCACACCTCTTGGAGAATGGTTGCCTGAGATCGGTTTAGCGGCGTATAAGACTGGTACCTGGATTGCCTCTCTGAGATCCCCCTTTCATTGGTCTTTTGGGCACTTTGTGGATTAGCCTCCCTATCTCTTTCTTTGATCGGAAGCGAGCTCTTGTCTTCAAAACCTCTTTCTCTCCTTTTGAATTCTACCATCTCTTCCGAGTTCATGAAACCTGTAGCTTTTTCCTGCAACTCTTCAAAATCTCTCGGTGGCTTTCGAGATAAATACTCAAAGAATATCCCTGGCTTCAGACCGCCCATAACGGTATGAAGACAGAGTTCCGAGCTCATATTGGGAATTAAATTTGTTTGGCACTAAAACGAGCCATATAATCTGAGTGATTCATTCCTTTTTTGTTTAAAATTCACCAGCGAGACCGAGTTCCTTTTATGCTTTCGGCTCGCTGCGAATTGTGCAGTGAACTTAGTTACAAGCACATCAAAGGAATTAATTGACCGAGGTGGTAGATTCGTAAGCCAGGTTAAGGCAGGGCCTTGTAAAATGGTTGGAAAAATTTTGCACATGACGGCTTTCGAATCCATCACCAGGTAAACAAAAGAAATAAAGGATTCTACATGCTCGGTTGCAAAATAACTGTTATTACGGGAAAAAATGTTTTTGATAAGGTAGAAGGTTTAGAACTTTTACATTAATGTTATTCTTAAAAATTGATATATGATTATAATTATATATACTAATATACATAAATAAATAATTATATAAATATATATGCAGGTGCGAGGTGGGTGGGTACTAAAGTACCCGTACCCACACCCACCCATACCCTCTCTTGTTTGCGGGTATTACCCGGACCCGGACCCATACCCTACCTGTTGTGGATATTTTTTGTGGGTACCCCATACCCATAGGGTAGGGTCCAAATTGCCATCCCTACACGCTACACACGAGGAGGAAAAACTAATGTTGAGTTTTGCTCATATATGAAAAGTACATGTAAGATTTAATGTCAATACCTTCCAATCAATTGCAAAAGTCTTTACCAGTCCAACTAGCTATCACCAACAATGAAAAGTAACTAGAGCTAAGTTTGAAAAGGGAGGAAAAGGGATAAAAATAGAACTATTTTGTACTAAAATGTAGCTAAAAGTCTGGATGTGTGCAAAACATTTTTAAGTATAGGTCTATTATTGTCTGTGGCTTCTTTTTTAATCCATATTATTGTATTTATTTCTTTTGCAACTTAAGAATGCAAAGCTATTATTACACCAAAAAAAAAAAAAAAGAATGCAAAGCTATTAACTCTTATTTAGAACAATGAGAGAAAAAAGGAACGCTTATGCCTTTTTCCCCCTACTCAATGATAACTCATTCTTCATAGAGCAATAAGCCGGATAACAGAGCAATCTCAGCAATGCCAACTCCTTAAATGACCGCATTCCCAAGTGTTAGATTGAACAAAAATATGCTCACAGAATACGCTACATCCAAGAAGAACTGCTATTGATTTGCTTTATATTAGTTCGCAATTTCACAGAAATGTTGTCCAAAAGATAAAACACTAAACATATTCCCGAAAAACTTGTTCCAAAATCACATCCCTCATATCAACGATCACATGGCAACCAGTTATTTGGACCTTGCATGCAACTAATGTAGCGACAAATATTAAACTTGGAAAAACAAAGTGTAGCATTGACAGAATCACTCTTCCTTGGGATGATTCTCCTCTGATTGCTTCTTGGGAACCTTGACTATGATCTTTGGTAGAGTAAGAGATGGCTCCTGTTGAAGCACAGAAGGAGCTTTGACCAAATTGATGCCTTGCTCCAACTCCTTTACTCTCTCCCTCTACAGCATCTCCTTCTTGCCTTTCATCATATTGAATTTTTTAACAAAACCTCAGCAGAAGGTCAAAGAAAAATACCTTGTAAACCTTTCCAATATATAAACATAAAATGGAGTCACATAAGGACATGTTCTTATGGTGTCTCTCCTCCCTGCTGACTCTGATCTTATCAATCTTAGGAATGGCCTTGAGAACATTTTCCGCAAGATTCCTATCATATCTCTCAGGCCTGTTTCGCTTTCTCTCAAACTCAAAGGTTGAATCCAAAAACAAATTATATTAGTTCTGAAGCTTGTCTATACCAAGACAACTAAATCAACAGATATAAAATACCAAGATAATTTACCTGTGTCATATCCTTTCCATGCGCTCGCCGATATGCCTTGGTCCATTTTACTTTACGAGGGTTCCTCTTCATTTTAAAGTTCTTGTGGCATTTCGATCTACAAAACCGAAAAATCTGCACAGAGAATGTTCAGGAATATGAGCCACAATTGTTGTGTGATAAGAAGCTTTGCTTTCATAAAGCATTTAGTTTAATCTCATTGTGCCCCCAGACTAGAGCAGCACCTTACTAGAAGAAAAGTGTCCCGAAAAAACAATAATAACAAAGAGGTTTACAATATTATTGCACAAGCCCCCAAAAGGACAAATTAAGAGATATATTATACATATTGTGGCATCTACTTATATCATAAAACACTTAAATAAAATGAATCAGTAAATATCAAAGACTACAACAGAGTCAACAAGTATTAAACCAATGTCATATGCAACAGAAATCAATAAGTGAACAAATACCATTCATTAGAACCTATAACTTAAAGTTAACTATGCTTAAAAGAACTTAAACAAAAATATAAGAAAATTAACAAAAATCCCATAAGACTGAACAAAACCAATTCTCACATGATGCAGCAAATTTGCAACTACCATATATACCAACTTTCATCTGGCAGAATTCTAGTCAATTATGATTCCCCCATCAAACTATCTCCGACTAGTATTTTTAGGATGACAGAATCCCACTCCACATGGGGTAATGAGGATCAAGACACTGGAAAGAAGCAATGAATAAGCAGAATAGCTGATTCACCATTTTTCCGCAGACAATATGTGCTTAGGTCCGATTTTCACTTCACCTAATCTTCCCGTGTATCATACTCCTATTTGTACCAGCGTTATTGCAAAAGGGAACAAAAATATAATAGTAAAACTGATGCCATACCACAAAATACCATACAATAATGTTATCTTCCTTACTTTGTCATCGGTCCAAAGGAACTGATCTACTGTATATATAAAATTTCATGACTCATTATATCATTTCAACCATCCCCTTATTTGAGCCCTCAATTATGACATCCAGCTAACACATCTCTTATATTGGAATATGGTATGTTTATTCCACCATATCATACAGTCAAGATTTCAAATCTGGATCCGAAATCGAAATCTGAGCTTCGACATGCTGGTTTTGACAGTCGCCGAAACCGCATCGTAACCGTAATTGCAGTCACATCAACTACATATCAATAATGTTTTAACACAACCGCGACCCTAATTTAAAACCTTGGATACAGTATATCTGAAATCCACCCATTTGAGTGTTCTGAATAGATTGGCAGTGGTACCCAAAAAAAAAAAAAATAAACACATTTTTCTTATTTCAAAGACAATATAAAAGTATAAAACATCATTTGACTTATCAAAAATACAATATTACAATGATATCAGAGGGGCAGGACTGGAAGAAGACATACAAAAACTACTCAATGTAGCTAGCCTGCTCAACATTTAAAAAAAAAACTGAATATCAGAATCTGTGCATCACCCATTCCTACTAGATTGGGGTGATGTAGTTAGCCAATCTCCCTGTCGTCAAAGAGAAACAAAAATGGCATATGTTCAATAGTACCATAACTCTGAATACAAAAACTAATCTCATCTCACTCCACAATTAATTTCCTAGAACCCCATCAACACCCTATAATTCTCAAAAAGAACTCTTGGGCATTGGTTAAGGAATTAGAAGAATCAAGTTTAGATGGGAAATTGATATATTTATTATTTTAAAAAATGTTAAACTTAGATTCTCGATACAAACTTTCATTTTTTTTGTTTTATTAACCAATGTCATTAGGACACTAACAATAACCTTCCCGGGCAAGTAGGACTCAAATATTGTATTCTAATTCTCAAAACCTCTCTTTTTTCTTACGTTATCCATATTGTATCTTACGTTTAATGTTGTTTGGTTTCTCTGATGAAATTGAGTTTTACGTTAAAAAAAAAGTTATTCAAGCTTATAGACAATAACATAATATGAAAGTGCATATTATTATCAATAATCGAGAGAGAGAGAGAAGGACCTTGGGTGGAGATGCTGGGTTCGCTTGGAAGATTGGAAACAAGGTAAGCGGAAGCAATGGCAGTGTGAGTGTGTAAGGGTTGGAACGAGCTCAATTCTCTTCGAAACAACAACCGAGGAGTGAGATTGGAAGCACGCAATGGCGAACCCAAACAGAAAAAGCTTCTCCTAACCGTAGATTTCACTGAAGCTCGGCATTGGGTGCGCACGATGGTTGATCCTCTTGCCATCCAATCCAACCCTAAAACCCTTTGCAAAACCCACCTCACTGTCACAGTCACCCAAACTCATAAATGGGCCCCGCTAAGCTCGATATGAAAAATTGTTAGGTTGGGATACAACATAAAAACACTGGCCCAAATGAAAAAAAAAGTTCAAATTAAAAAAAGTATTGCAGAGTTACACACAGATATTTACAAAAAATAAAAATCCATATCTATACACACAACATCTGACCAAAAAAAAATTGCAATAAATGGCCTAAGTTAAAAATTATATTAACCCCATTTTTAGTTTCATAATAACTAGTTGAAAAGTAATTTTTTCCCCATAGATGTACTCAAGAAATTCCATACATAGTTTTGAACCACGAGCACCAACCAACACATACGTTAGGGATGTCAATGAGTAGGGTCTGGATAGGGTACTATAGTACTCATTCTCATACCCGCGTTTGAAAAAAATACCCTTACCCGGGCCCATATCTGCGTGGTTAGCAACTTTAGTACCCTTACCCCTTTGGGTACCTAAGTACACACACCCACACTCGTTACCCGTACTTTAACTAAGAAAAAGTAATAAATAACATAAAGAATGTTATAACACAATTAAAAATCATTCAAAAATATTTCAAGTATACTCATGAACATTACAAACCAAAGTAATAAACTAAAAAAAACTTCCCAAACATCCCAAACGAGTAAATATCAAGATAAACATCCAAAACACTAAATGCATGAACTCATTGTAAGTTTGGAAAGATAAAAACACTAATGACCAAAGGTTTAGAAATTTTACATTAATTTTATTCTTAAAAATTGATATATGATTATAATTATATATACTAATATAAATAAATGAATAATTATATAAATATATATGCAGGTGCGAGGCGGGTGGGCACTAGAGTACTCGTACCCACACCCACACCCACCCATACCCATACCCTCTCTTGTTTGCGGGTATTACCCGGACCCATACCCTACCTGTTGTGGATATTTTTTGCGGGTACCCCATACCCATAGGGTAGGGTCCAAATTGCCATCCCTACATGCTACACGAGGGGGAAAACTAATGTTGAGTTTTACTCATATATGAAAAGTACATGTAAGATTTAATGTCATTACCTTCCAATCAATTGCAAAAGTCTTTACCAGTCCAACTAGCTATCACCAACACTGAAAAGTAACTAGAGCTAAGTTTGAAAAGGGAGGAAAAGGGATAAAAATAGAACTATTTTGTACTAAAATGTAGCTATAAGTCTGGATGTGTGCAAAACATTTTTAAGTATAGGTCTATTATTGTCTGTGGCTTCTTTTTTAATCCATATTATTGTATTTATTTCTTTTGCAACTTAAGAATGCAAAGCTATTATTACACAACAAAAAAAAAAAAGAATGCAAAGCTATTTACTCTTATTTAGAACAGTGAGAGAAAAAAGGAACGCTTATGCCTTTTCCCCCTACTCAATGATAACTCATTCTTCATAGCGAAATAAGTCGGATAACAGAGCAAGCTCAGCAATGCCAACTCCTTAAATGACCGCATTCTCAAGTATTAGATTGTACAAAAATATGCTCACAGAATATGCTACATCCAAGAAGAACTGCTTCTGATTTGCTTTATATTAGTTCGCTATTTCACAGAAATGTTGTCCAAAAGATAAAACACTAAACATATTCCCGAAAAACTTGTTCCAAAATCACATCACTCATATCAATGATCACAAGGCAACCAGTTATTTGGAGCTTGCAGGCAACTAATGTAGCGACAAATATTATACTTGGAAAAACATCATGTAGCATTGACATAATCACTCTTCCTTGGGATGATTCTCCTCTGATTGCTTCTTGGGAACCTTGACTATGATCTTTGGTAAAGTAAGAGATGGCTCCTGTTGAAGCAAAGAAGGAGCTTTGACCAAATTGATGCCTTGCTCCAACTCCTTTACTCTCTCCCTCTGCAGCTTATCCTTCTTGCCTTTCATCCTATTGAATTTTTTAACAAAACGTCAGTAGAAGGCCAAATAAAAATACCTTGTAAACCTTGCCAATATATAAACATAAAATGGTGTCACATAAGGACCTGTTCTTATGGTGTCTCTCCTCCCTGCTGACTTTGATCTTATCAATCTTAGGAATGGCCTTGAGAACATTTTCCGCAAGATTCCTGTCATATCTCTCAGGCCTGTTTCGCTTTCTCTCAAACTCAAAGGTTGAATCCTAAAACAAAATATAATAGTTCTGAAGCATGTCTATACCAAGACAACTAAATTAACAGATACAAAATACCAAGATAATTTACCTGTGTCATATCCTCTCCATGCACTCACCGATATGCCTTGGTCCATTTTACTTTACGAGGGTTCCTCTTCATTTTAAAGTTTTTGTGGCATTTCGATCTACAAAACCGAAAAATCTGCACAGAGAATGTTAAGGAATCTGATCCACAATTGTTGTGTGATAAGAAGCTTTGCTTTCATAAAGCATTTAGTTTAATCTCATCTGGTCCAGCTAGAGCAATTACTTACATAATTAACAGTGCTTAGTAGCATTTGTAGAAATAGACCGGCATATAGATGGAAGATAAGTAGGTAGGAGTGAATTGATTTATTTATTTGATAAAAGAAGAAACTCACCAAGACAAAGACAAAGAGCTAGGAGGATAAGGAGTGAATTTAAATTTACCTTTGCATCATTACGAACAAACTGGATTCCATGTCCAGGGTATACGGTTGAAGAACAAAACCAGCACTTCTCCAATCTCATTGTGCCCCCTAACTAGTGCAGCACCTTACGAGAAGAAAAGTGTCCCCAAAAAACAGTAATAACAATAAAGTTTAAAATATTATTGCACAAGCCCCCAAAAGGACAAATTAAGAGATATATTATACATATTGTGGCATCTACTTATATCATCAAACAATTAAATAAAATGAATCAGTAAATATCAAAGAATACAACATAGTCAACAAGTATTAAACCAATGCCATATGCAACAGAAATCAATAAGTGAACAAATACCATTCATTAGAACCTATAACTTAAAGTTAACTATGCTTAAAAGAACTTAAATAAAAATATAAGAAAATTAACAAAAATCCCATAAGACTGAACAAAACCAATTACCACATTACTACAAGATTGACTGAAACAAACATACATGGAGCTGTTTGAAGAACATATAGAAAGCTTATTTAGACATATCTTATAGTATACGTATGTAAGCAGATGTATGGAAGAGCTTGTAAAAATAGCTTACGACCTCTTTCTTAATAGCTCTTTTTTGCTTATTTCAATAAACTTGATAGAGACGCTTATGAAATAAGCTAAAAAGAGCTTAAAGGAAGATTATAAGCTCTCATGTGATAAGCGTTTATTCAAAAAACACTTAAATAAGCTATTTACCCAAGCGTGTACTATATCAATTATGCAGTCTTAACAATTACAATAACCAAACTAGTGCAATACTTAGGTACATAGTGGACCAAAAGAAAAAATTAATTGCAATGTGCCAAGTCATGTAAATCTTATTCGGTTTTGGCACCTGACACTTCAATTATTTGAACTGCTGCTCAATCACACTGCACAGCAATCATAGAAGACATGTATTTAAAATCTAAAATCATATGTCAATTACTCCGAAACAAATGGCAAATGGACATCTTTTCTACTCTCTTTCATCTACTGAAATGCATATAATCTCTCTGAAACTCACTGCCTGTTCAGTCCTACCTTCCCATTTATGTCTATAAATCTAAATATCCACCATTTCCATATGATTGTGCCACCAACTTAAGAAACATAAAATAAAAGAAAATCATAGCTAAAAACCTAATAATTTTCTGATTTGACAACATAAGCCAAAAGGGAGTACTATCTTGTAGTCCCTCACGAAAAATAAAGTCTAGGTTAAAAACAATTGACCCAATTGGAATTAAAATGCTGAAGTTTGAACTTGAAGGTTATAACTTTGCACTTACGAGAATGCGCTCCTACGACGGAGCTTCACCGTCTCACTGGGTTGTGGCGGTAGGTTGAAATGGTTCAGAAGTAGAAGCAAAGGTAAAACCCTAAAACAAAAGCCCCTTTTAATTCTGTTTTCATTTTTAACGGGTCGGACTTCGGGTTAACCCGTCCAACCCACATATTTGACATTGGAGTCGAAAGCCTATACCCGTTGTTATCACGAATGAGGGTGCTTCTTTTTACACCACAAAAAAGTTTAAAACATTTTGAAATCCCCAAAATACACTTCCGGCTCCCCTCTCAGCAGTAAGCACCATTCTTCTGGAATCCCTTCACCTGCTATCGTCCTCCACCGCCAAACACTCCACACAGTCACACCCCTTTCCCTCTCTCTATATGTTTTTGCCTCTTTTGAAATGTCCATGGAATCCCTTGTTTCTGTAACACCTAAACTCCATTCAATAACCCCTGCCTCAGCAACCCTCTTTTTCCTTCTTCTACTAACCCATCAACCTTCTTTCAACTCAGACCCATTTCTACAACTTGTTCTTATTCAAAAGTCAAAACCCCATCACTCAAATCCTACCCACTCGTGAAAACCATAAAAAGGTAGCTTTTTCACAAACCAAGAAATGGGTTTCAAGTTTCAGAGCTTATAGCGATGCAGATAAGCCTGAACACGGGTTTTACTTGCAAAATGGAGTGTTGGGTGTGGCTTTGTTGAGCATAACCACAAACACCAAGGTTCAGATTAGTCCATTTATGGCCTCATTAGCGGCGAATCCAACCTTGGTTTCAGGGTTGGTAGCTTCAGGAAATGGGATTTGAGGCTCTTTATTTGCATCTCGAAGGATGTCGTCGTCTCATTCCGCCCTCTGCACTGCCCTCACAACCTCAATGTTACTAAAAAAGCAAATACTTCTCTATAATACCGGATTTCCATGTCCGGTATGCTATATATGTATACCGGTTAATAAGACATCTGGTAAAAGAAAAAAAAAGTTTAAAGTAATCTTTTTATTCCTATATGTGACACAAATTTTTAATTTGGTCCCTATACATAAAAAGTTATCAATTTGGTCCTTATTCGTGACACTGGATTTCAATTTGGTCCTCATGTTAATTGGTCCCTATATAAGAGGACCAAATTACAAATCATTGTCACATGTAGGGACCAATTCAACAAAAAAATTGAAATCGGTCCCTACATGTGACAATTATTTTCAATTTGGTCCTATGTGATAATAATTTGAAATTTGGTCCCTCTTATGTAGATACCAATTAGCGGTGAGGACAAAATTGAAAACCAGTGTCACGTATAGGGACCAAATTGATAACTTTTTACATATAATGATCAAATTAAAAATCAGTGTTACGTATAGGACCAAAAGATTACTTTAACCAAAATAAGTAAAAGAAACACAATACTGGAAGAAGTAGAATGGAGTTTGGAGTGGTGTATTTCTGAAATAAGTTTAAGTGTGTTTAACATAATTGAGGGTATTTTATGAATATTTTTGAAAAAAAATAATTTTTTTGGGTGTAAAAAGCAGGGGTCCACGAATGAAATCTTCTCCATATTGTTGGCCTATTCCCACTTACCCTGTGAATATTGGATAAAATTTTACACTAACAATGACCCATAAAAAACACAAAGAAAAAGGAATTAATCAAAAATAGCCAAGATTGAGACCACAGATTTCCAAGAATAAAACAAACAGAACATAGACATTAGCCAACAAGGATCTGTTTCTGAGAAAGTTCAATGTAGTAGAATCAATTTATGACGTCGTGTTTTAATAATATTTTCTTTTTCTTTTGGGTGGGGAGTGGTATTTCAATAAAGTTTAGGCAATTTATTTTATTGTTTTTGAATCTTTCTTAAGAATTGCAAAAATTAGTCGTATAAAGTTTAATATGCCATCTAGTACCGAGCCTAACGTGGTTAGAAAAACTATAGAGCACACCAATCCATTTATATTCTAAAGTCAGAATGTTAAAAACTAAGGTAAGGAACGCTGGATTCCTTTACCGAGTTCGAGTGAATATTTACATATTACAATCAACATGAGACTTGAAAATTCAATTAAAGCCATGCCATATGCTCCTGTCGAGATCCGACTTGTCGGAGTCTCACCGTAGAACGTCTAACCAAGAGTAAACACCGGGGTTGTTTTAGGTTAAGGCTTGACAGAATATTGTATTCCGGTCCAATGTATCTCAATGGAAATCAAAGCCAGACGTAGTTCTAGGTTCAACCCTTGGTCATATGGTGATCTCAATCCCCTAATCTTGTATCTGATGAATACCAGCGAGCAAGGACTCTTCAATAGTCTCTTGGTCGAGCTAGTTTCTCTAATACGCTTAAGGGAGAGTCACCTCGGTCAGTGAAAAGTGAGTCTCTCCTTTGGGTTCTCCTCTTTTTATAATAGGATCCCCATATCTTTAAGAGATCTGGATTTATCTCCTTTTATCTCTTAAATCTTCTTAGAGATCTGATTTCCTTAATTTAAGGGATATTATCTTTTCTAATCGGATAATAATATCTGGATTATTAAAGATAATATCAATATCTTAAAATGATCTCCTAACCGGATAAGGTTATTTGAGATAATATAAGGTTATTAAAGATAATATTAATATCTTATCCTTTCCACCTTGATTGGGTCGGGTATCCAAGCTCGATGACCGGGTTTTACTCCTCGACCAGTACACAAGCCCACCAAGCTTTGAGCTACTAGAAGCGGAAAAGTTTTCATGACAGTAGCCGAGCTTGGCCTTTTAAAAACCTTATTTGGAGGATCTAAGGTCTATGGTGTAGGTTCTCTCTCCCCTTTTTACCATAGTCTTAATGACCGATCTTGTCCCTCGACCAATCGTTTAACCTCGGTGACCGAGCTTACAAACTTGGTCTCTTCTTTAGCTTTTCGATTTGGCGAGGTAATTGGCCGAGCTTTGCACTTCGGTAAATATATATATCTTTTACCTCGGTGAACACCTCGGGCGACCGAGTTTCACGCTTCGAGTTGGCGAGCTTTACACCTCGACCCATATACAAGTCCCCCCAAGCTTTGAGCTGAATGCGTGGAAGCTTTTTGAAGGAGCCGAGCCGAGCCGAGGTAGTCATCTTAGTTTCGCACTGTGACCATATTTTCTTGGTTCCCGAGATGAAAAGAGACGTTGCCCTTTGTTATTAAGGCAAAGCTGACTTGGGACGCGTGACTTTTATGGAATCATTTCTGAGGCCTGCGTTGTAGCTGCGTGCCCATATTTTTAATTGATGACAGCGTATATTCCGATGTCTCTGCCACGTGTTTCTTTTCCATTAGTGCGTCGAATTTGCGCAGACCTGAAGGGACGTTTTTCTTCTCTCGTACGTCAACAACCACCATCATTTCGCCAAATGGAACGTTTCATTTCTTTTTGAAGCTTTGCTCTTTTTCTATAAATTGAGCGAGCCCCTGGTACAGGGCTTTACTTTCCTTGAACCTTCAATTTTCTTCTCTCTCAAGCCCTTTCTAGTCGAAGCTTTCACACTTCCTTTCCTATTTGAGGTACGCCCTTCTCATCTCTTTTTTTCCAGTTTGATTTCTGATTTTTCATCCATGGAGACTTCATTCGAGGTATCCCAGAATGCCTCTTCTGGGGTTCAGATCGTAGAGTTCGAAATCAATCCGATTGGGGGATCGCCTCGTCCTTCTCCATCTTCCTCTCATGGTGGTGGCGGTGCTAATGGTGCCTCCACCTCCTCTGATGAGAGTAGCTCCGCTATTCATAATGCCATACCCATCTCCAAACGCCGTAAGCGTAACAATAGGATGCCTAGAGTCCCACACCCAGATATCACTATACCTGGGTATTTCTGGGTAAGGCCAGATGCGGGAGCCTTTCATTCAAATTTTAGGGATTCTGAATCCCTGTCGTCCATGAAAAACAAAGTTTCTTCTTCTAGTGGCACTTTAGAATGTTTACCGTGTTCTGAGAATGAACACGTCTTCCTTCATGTTGCTCCAGATCAACCTATTATCACATATGTATATAAAACCATGTTTGAGCAGATTGGAGTTACCTTGCCATTTACCCAATTTGAGTGTGATGTTTTGAAGATTATGAATGTTGCCCCGACTCAACTCCACCCGAACAGCTGGGCCTTTTTGAAGGCTTTCCAAATTCTTTGTTGACAGATAGGAATGGTGGCTACTGCTCCAAAATTCCTCTACTTTTATAAAGTCAGGTATGGGGATCGGGTTGGTTGGATCTCCCTTAGTGGGGTTGAGGGGAGAAGAATCATTGGGCTCTACAAGAGTTCGTACAAATTTTTCAAGTAGAACTTTTTCAAAGTCCGACCTACTGTAGGAAATGAATCCCTATTTTATGACTCGGATGGAACCTCCAAATTCCCTCTTTAATGGCAACCCCATCTCACTAAGTTTTCTAGCTACGACGTTGGTTGCATGACAACTCAACAAAGAGTCGATGTTGAGCTCCTCAAGCTCTATCCTCGGCCATTGCCTTGTGGGAAACTTTTATTGCTTCCCAAATCGTCAACTCGGTAAGCCGATTTTGATTGTAAGTAGCTTTTTAGTGGGTACTTTACTTACCTTGCAGCATACTTGTATCTGACAGATTTCCCCTTTTTAGTGGTAATGGAGGAGTTCAATTATAAAGATTTGATGAAGAAGTCGGCTAACCAAGCCGCAGGTGGGTCATTTTCGGTTGCTGAAGCTAAGGGGAAAAAAGAAGAAGGTTACTGATGTTGCTGACCCGAACACACACCTCTCTAAAAAAAACTCGGGAAGATTTGCAGTCCGAGCTTCCAGGGAGAAGTCCTTCTCCCCTACTGGTTGTTGAAGAAACTCCCGCCATCGAGAGGAGGTCGGGCAAGGCTGCTGTGGTGGCCGATCTTACTTCGGACACCAAATGGTACAATGGGAGTTGCAACCCGGGCTTCGACTCTCTTTGGGGTAGTGAGTTTAACCCCTGTTCGCTCATCGACGGCCAGGTACTCAAACCCGCTGATGCCCGTCTTTTGCTGGAGCAAGGGCCTGGTGAAATCGTGGAGGCTGCTGCTGCCTATGCTCTTTGGATAGCTTCGATTACCTGCTTCTGGAGTCACCAGTTCTCAGAAAATGTCAAGAGGATGGAGGTGATGAAGGCCGATGCCGCTCATGCCCTGAAAGTGAGGGATGAGTTAGCTCAAGCTGTGGCCAAGTGTGAGGAGCAAGCTCGGGTCATTGGCCAGCTAAAGGCCCAAAAGGTGGAGCTGGAAAAAGGCAAGACCGCCCTTCTGACCGAGCTGGATATAGAAAAAGCCGAGCGGCTCAATCTTCAGAAGGTTGCAGAGGGACTTCAAGCCGAGAAGAAGGCCATTCTTGAGCTGCGGAAGTCGCTAGAGGCCGAGAAGGAGTCCAATCTCAAGCTCAGGTCTGATCTGGCTTAAGACGAGGCTTCCATTATGAAGGAGCACGTTAATGGCTTCTCCCAAGCCGTGAAGCAGCTTCGGCGCTTCAACCCGAATGCTAACTTCTCCCTTGCTGACGTGGACAAGGATTTTAATAGAGATGGAATTCTAGTTCCGTTGTCTGAGATAGAGGATGAGGAAGACGAAGCTCAAGACTGGGAGGGTGAAGGGCAAGCAACGGAGGAGGGAGCTAGTGGTGAAGGCGAAATGGGCCTACCTGACCAATCTTCTGCTATACCTCCGAATGCCAAGGATGACCCAACTCTTGAAATCGTTTCTCATGGGTATGCCCATGAGTAACCTAGGAAACATGTTCCTAGGGCAATGCCCTTTTTATTTTAAACTCTTATGTATTCTGGGCTTTGCCCCTTTTTATTAATGAAATCACGTGCTTGCTTACGAGTTATTTTTTACTTAGAAAATTTTCTAATGCCTTTTCGGATTTTGGATATCGAGCTTGTAACTATTTTTCTAAGTTAGTGCTCGGCTTTTACAGTTTGGCGTGTTACTCGGTTTACTCGAGTTTTTGGAACTCGGAATACCTGCAGGTATTTACTTACCTTCTTAGGCATTGGTTACCTTTTTAGGTTTAGAGATTCTACCTTGGTTTGGTCGATCTTAGCTCGGATACCTCTTTTAGGTTTTTAACTACCTCTAAATGTTGTTTACCTTTTTAGGCTCGACATTTCGACAACAACCCGATCGGTTTTAGCTGGGACAACCTTTTTAGGTCTTTAGTTGTTATTTACCTTTATAGGCTCGACATTTCGACCACAACTCGGTCGATTTTAGATCGGTTAACCTTTTTAGGTTTTTAACCATCTTTAGTTGTCGTTTACCTTTACAGGCTCGGCATTTCGACCTCAACTCGGTCGATTTTAGCTCGGTCAACCTTTTTAGGTTTTTAACCATCTTTAGATGTCGTTTACCTTTATAGGCTCGACATTTCGACCTCAACTCTATCGATTTTAGCTCGGTCAACCCTTTTAGGTTTTTATCTTTTAATAAATAAATTTTTAACCATAACAGTATTCTTGCCTAACAGCGCAACTGGAAATGATTATATATATTTTTTGCCGGGTGTGCCTCATTAAAACCTTCCTGGCCAAAACCTCGTGGGAAAAAGATCGGGATAGGAAAAAGAGTACATCACCTACTTACATAACCTTAACTGAAATAAAACTTAAGGTGGGAAGTGTTCCATGTTCTTCAAACAACCTTTCCTGACAATTCTTCTAGCCTATAAGCACAATTTTCTAGATTTTCAACTATTTTAAATGGGCCAGACCAGTTCGCTGTGAGCTTACCCTCTCTGGAGTCTTTTCTCGCGTCACTTTGCAATCTCAGCACTAAGTCACCTTGCACAAATTCCCTTGGCTGCAACCTCGAGTTGTACTTCCGAGTTGGTTTTTGCTTGCATAGCTCTTCTCTGATTTTCGCCTCATCTCGGACTTCTTCAACCATGTCAAGCTCAACTCGGATTTCTTCTTCGTTCTTACTTTGGTCGTGATGCTGGCTTCGGAAAGAGAGTTCGCCGAGCTCAACTAGGATCCTTGCATCGGTTCCGTAGGTTAGCTTGAATGGCGTTTCACCTGTTGAAGACTGTGGTGAGCAATGGTAAGCCCATAGGATGCTTGGTAATTGTTCAACCCAAGTCCATTTTGATTGGCCTAACCTTCTTTAGAGCTCATTTAAAATGACTTTATTGGCTGCTTCTGCTTGTCCATTTGTTTGTGGATGCTCAACCGAGGTCACTTTATGTTTAATTCCGAGGTTGGAGTAGAACTCTCTAAGCTCTTTAACGGTGAATTGCTTTCCATTATCTGTGACAATTGCATAAGGGAGGCCATGCCTGCATATGATGTTTTTCCATACAAAACTCTGAACCTTTTTAGCAGTTATCATAGCTAATGGTTCTGCTTCAATCCACTTGGTAAAGTAGTCTACTCCTACCAGCAAGAACTTGACTTGACCTTTGGCGACTGGTAAAGGACCGACTATATCCATCCTCCATATAGTAAAGGGCCACGGCGAGAACATGGAATGGAGCTCTTCTCCTGGAGCTCGTGCTACATTGGCAAACTTCTGACAGGACTCACACCTATTAGTCCAGGTAGCACAATCCAATCTCATGGTCGGCCAGTAAAACCTCGCTCGCAGGACCCGAGCTGCCAGAGATCGGCCACCTGAATGCATTCCACAGATTCCTTGGTGCATCTCATCCATTACATATTCGGACTGCTCCTTTGTTATGCACTTTACTAATGGCATGGAGAATCCTCTTCTGTACAGCTCTCCGTCTCGGATGGTGTAATGGCAAGATTTTAGACGAATTCTCCTCGCCTCCTTAGAGTCATTGGGCAATTTGTCCGAGACTAAATATTCCCAAATTGGCATCATCCAGCCACGATCATAGTGCTCGGTCATTATCACTTCGGAATTTTTTATGCTCGGTTCGAGAAGATTTTCCTGAATGAAAGTTCTTAGCTGGCCAGCTTTCTTGGTTCTAGCCAACTTAGACAACAGATCTGCCCTGGAATTTTCTTCCCGAGGTATATGCTCAATAGTAAAATTATCAAATTCAGAAATTAGACTATTAACCTTGCAGAGATACCTGGTTAGTTGGGGATCCTTTGTTTGATAATCACCCAAGACTTGTCCTGTTACAAGCTGTGAGTCACTTCAGCATTTTAATTCCTGGACTCCAACTTCTTTAGCTAGCGTCAGTCCTGCAATAAGGGCTTCATATTCTGCTTGGTTGTTTGAAGCAGTAAACCCAAACTTTAAAGATTGTTCCAAGATTAGATCATCAGGCCCTTCGAGAATTATTCCAGCTCCGCTTCCCTTTAAGTTAGATGATCCATCAACATATAGAAGCCAGATGAAGGATTCCGACCTCGGCTTAGAAGAGAGCTCGACAATGAAGTCGGAGAGGCATTGTGCTTTCATCGGGCCCCTTGGCTCATATTGCACACTGAACTCTGACAATTCTAATGACCAAGCTATCATTCGTCCGGCTAGATCGGGCTTCCTGAGCACCTGCTTTATTGGATGATCAGTTTTGACTATAACTTGGTGTGACTGGAAGTAAGGTCGTAACCTCCGAGCTGCCATAATTAAGGCGAGGGCTAGTTTTTCAATTACTTGATATCGTGTTTCTGCATCTTTTAGGGTTCTACTCATATAATACACCGGTATTTGTTGTTCTTCTTCTTCCTGGATGATTACTACACTGATTGCATAATCGTTGACAGATAGATACAAGTACAGATTTTCGCCGAGCTTAGGCTGAGTGAGGATCGGGGGAGAGGCTAGAAAGAGTTTCAGATCCTCAAAGTCTTTCTCACACTCCTCATTCCAGGTGAACTCTTTTGGTTTTTTCAAAAGCTGGAAGAAGGGTCTTGCCTTTTCTGCGGACTTTGGGAGAAAGCGGGATGGAGAAGCTAATCGGCCAGCTAACCTCTGAATTTCTTTCACATTCTGAGGGCTCCGCATTTCCATGACGGCTTTGCACTTATCTGGATTAGCTTCAATTCCTCTATGTGTCAGCATATATCCTAAGAACTTTCCTCCTTGCACACCAAAAGAGCATTTTTCTATATTTAACCTCATGTTGTATTTTCTGAGTTGGATCAAAAATTTCTTCGAGGTCGCTCGGTGTGTTGCCTTAGGTCATCGGATTTTACCACCATATCATCAACATATACTTCTAGGTTCTTTCCGATCTGGTTGACAAAGACTTTGTCCATAAGCCTTTGATATGTTGCACCGGCATTTTTTAAACTGAAAGGCATTACCCGATAGCGATGGTTTGCCCCATCAGTCATAAATGTCATTTTTTCTTCATCGGGTGGATACATCCTGATTTGGTTATAACCTGAATATGCGTCCAAGAAGGACAAAACTTTGTACCCTGAGGCTCCGTCTACCAGTCTTTCAATGTTGGGAAGAGGATAAGAATCCTTTGGGCACGCCTTGTTGAGATCGGTATAGTCGGTGCACATTCTCCACTTACCGTTGGCCTTTCTAACCAACACCACATTGGCTAGCCAAGTAGTGTATTTCACCTCTTTGATGAAATTTGCTTTGACCAGTTTGGCAGTTTCTTTGGCTACTGCTTGGCGCCTTTCTTCGCCAAGTTTTCTTTTTCTCTGAGCTACAGGCTTGGCTTCGGGACATATAGATAGCTTATGACACATGAAATTGGGGTCTATGTGATAAGCCTCTGGCTTATCTAGTTTTATGACTAGATGAGCTAGGGTTTATGTGCCTATTTATTCGAGTTCACTCTCGTTTTCGCCCAAATTTGCCTTGTTTTGTTCCTAAGTTGGACTTTGACTCGTTTTGCGTCTTTTGTGTAGTTTTTAGGTTATTTTGAATAGAATTACGCTTGTGGGTGCTTTTGTTGTTTCAGGTTAAATAAGTGAAACTCCGGGAGTCAAGGTAAGCAAAGAAATAGTGGAAATTGAAATTCTGAGACACTCGCCCCGCGAGTGTACTCTCGCCTCGCGAGAGTCTGAAGACCAGCAAGACAGAGACCATCACGGCCAAGCCGTGATGAATACCACGCCCGTGGCAGTTTAAGGTTGAAGACTCGCCCCGCGAGAAGCCTCTCGCCCCGCGAGAGTTTGAAGACCCTGGAAGTCAGAGACCATCACGGCCCAGCCGTGATGAAGGTCACAGCCTAGAATTGAAGACTCGCCTCGCGAGAGTTTAAATTGAAAGCGCGCTAATTTTAATTCTCGCCTCGCGAAAGTCTGCTCGCCTCGCGAGAGAGCGCAGATCAGGAATACTATTTAAAGGCTGTTGCATATCAGAAACGGGATCCAATCTTGAGTAGCCAGTTTTTCCACTTAGGTTAGGGCAGTAATTACAAATCCTTGTTCTCCTTGGAGCTGCGTCTCCTTTTCTCTTTTCTTTTATTTTACGATGGTGATTATGTCCAAGTGTTTGTCTATGAGCATGAGGAACTAATCCCCTTCGTCCGAGGGAACAATGAAGCCGCCCATGGCAGTGTAGATTCAATGTGATGTATGTTTTCCTTTCCTTCTTTTAATTAATGTTTTCCAATTCTGAATTGATTGTGTTGATCATATGTGTTGCATGATTAACTAGTTAAACGTGTTAAGGCCAAACGGCGATTCACGTTTTAGAACTTGAATTGGAATCACTAATCGAATAATGAGCACGACCGTGGAATTAGGAGATTTGTGCAACCATTTAGGGAACAAGAATTAACAGAATTCGAGATTAGGATTATGAGACCTGCAAGTAATTAATCCAATCGTCGAATACGTCCTATTTGAGCACGACCGTGATTTAGGAGAATTTAGGGGTCCCGGTTGACATTGTAATTGAACTTAGGGAGGAATACATCATCACTTGGGTATACATGTTGGGTAGGTGGAATTGTGACCTTGGACAATTTAGTTTTCTGATTTTTAGTTAATTAGTTATTTAGATTTGTTAATTAAATTTCGATTACAATCCTATTCTCTCTCTCTCAACCACCCTCTATTGCTTAACCAACGTATCGGATTTCTTGACAATTTAGTTGAATTGGAAACCCAATCCTTGTGTTCGACCTCGGTAGACTCTTACCGTGTTTTTATTACTTGCGACGACCCGGTACACTTGCCGGAGTCACAACAAGTTTTTGGCGCCGTTGCCGGGGATTGGCACAACCAGTTTTTCTAATTTTAGGGAAGTTTGATTATTTGGTTAAGTTATTTTTGTTCTTATTTTTATTTTTATTATTTTCTTTTTATTTTCTACTATCTCTCTCTACTTCTTTGATTCCACTTGGTCTTGCCTTGTTTTGTATGCGAGGTACATGTAGGAATGCTTCCGGGTTGCGAATATTGTGATGGGAACCATGACACTTGGAGTTGTCCGTTCTACTTCCCTCAAGTATATGTGGAACCATGGCATAATGACAGCGTGCCCCAGAACAACTATCAGAGTCAGAATCAGTATTGGGGTGATATGAGTAGAGACCATCCGGATGTCGCTTGGAGTAATGCTGACGATGGTCTAGCCTGGCAACCACAACCTCAACAGAATTGGCAACCACAACCTTGGGAGTTGGCTCTTGAGAAGTTGTCAATCATTACTGACCACATCTTTTGAGAAGATGAATGCGACAATTGATAAGTTGGCAACTCAGACAGGGGTGGCACTTCAGAATCTAGAGATGCAGATTGGCCATCTCACAAAACAACTAAATGAGTGTCCCCCAGAGACTCTCCCAGTTGATACCGAGAACGACCCTAAGAACCAATGCAATGCCACAACAACTAGAATCAGTGGGGTGTTGGGATATGACTGGGGTGTAACTAGTTCTCAGGGAGTTGAGGAAGAACAACAGGAGGAAAGGGAATTGGCAAGTGTCATGGCCCCAGAACAACCACATGATGAGGAAGAACAACCAGAGGAAGAGGAGTTGGCAAGGGACAAGGCACTGGAGCAAGGGGGTAGAGAACAAAATGCAAATAAGGTGGGAGAGGAGTTCACCATGCTTGCCAAGCAACCTGATTTTGATGCGTTAAATAAATATGTTGGCTTGCATGCATGTGTGGACACCGGTAAGATAGACCCTCCCATTTGTCTAGCACACTTCCTCGTGAAAACACCATTTGACCCGAGAGGAAGTGAGTTCATAATTGAAGAGGTCAATGGAGTTTTCACACACTGGCTGGGTGGAGTGGATGATAAGGTCATATTGTTTTCACGATCTCCACTCCAATTACCATTTGATCCGGGTGGAGGATTTGATATGATAAGCGTCCCTTGGCCTCTGTACCACAGACTATGGGATCCAGGTGGATGCTTCTTAATAAGTCAAGCTCGGGACGTTAAACAAGCGCTTCTTGGGAGGCAACCCAAGCTAGGTATCCCTCTCTTTTCCTAACTTTTGTTTTGTTTTGATTTTTGGTTTGTTTTTGTTTGTCGCTCTTGAATAATTTGAGAAGATCAAGAGTTGTTGTATGAATGTCGTGTCGGCAAGCTTGTTGGATGTTAATTGAATTTAGCATAGATTAATTGCAATAATTATTTGACCATTGATGATTTCCCCCTAGGTTCTAATAATAGAAAAGTTTATCCCCACTTAAAAATTGAAAACTGAACTTTGAGAACTTTGTTGTGATTACTTGATTTATGATAAGTTTGGGGTGAGGGGGGTGCACACACTAGGAATTGTATCTCGGTCAAACAATTTGCAAAATGTCCAGGTGAGGAATTTGAACCTCCAACTCTGTTTTTGAATGTGTGAATCACTGTTAGGTTGCACTTTCCCGAATTTGCTTGAATCTCTATATGGTTTGCATGTTTATGTGTTGCATCAAATGATTTAGGCAATTTTCTTTGAAATAACCACTTGGCCATAAATTGAACCATCCTTAATGCATGTTCCCTAGTTAGCCAAATTGAGCCCAATTGACCTATTGTTTCTTAATGACCCTACATTACGAGCCAAATCTGAAAAACCATGTTAACCCAATCTTAGGATTAGGAGAGCATGGAAATGAGCAAGAGAAAGGTTGTGAGAAACTAAGTTTGGGGTGGCTACAAGGAGGTATGTCATTTTGGGGTGAGAAAAAGAAAAATAAAGGTTGAAACCCAAGGTGAAAAAAAAAAAAAAAGAAGAAAAAAAAATTGCCAAAGGAAAAGGGGCAGAACAAAAAGATTAGCAAGGAAAAGGCTGTAGTCACCCGAGCCCAAATGAAAAATGGAAAAAGGAATTTGAGTGGAAAAAAGTGTCAAAATGCTCATGCTCTCTTAGTTCCTAGGGACTTAAGCCTAAATATCCTTCATTATCCTACCCTGAGCCAGGCCCCATTACAACCTTTAAAAGACCTTCTGATGTTGCATACATGTTTACGTGGGGACCATTTTTGAGATGGAAATCAAATTCATGGGAAGTGCTCTTGATAAGTGAAATTGAGTGAAAAAGTTGAAAGCCTTGACGAATTGAGCGAATGAGTGAAATTTTACATACCCTTGTGAGGAAGGCAATTGTTTGAAATTGGTGATCTTCCTTTTGTGTGTGACCCTGATCCTCAACTTAGACTAATGATTGCATGAATGATGAAGTTCTCAATGGTTTAAAGTAAATGAATGTGGGGATTACATTGATGTAGGGGGGAGATCATAGGAGAAAAAACTGTTTTGTAAAGTTGCATTAAATTTGTGCGAAATTGATTGATTCCTTTAGGCTTGCGAAGTCTTGAGTCCTTTTTGAGTTTTAAGCTTGCTTGGGGACAAGCAAGGTTTAAGTTTGGGGTATTTTGATAAGCCTCTGGCTTATCTAGTTTTATGACTAGATGAGCTAGGGTTTATGTGCCTATTTATTCGAGTTCACTCTCGTTTTTCCAAATTTGCCTTGTTTTGTTCCTAAGTTGGACTTTGACTCGTTTTGCGTCTTTTGTGTAGTTTTTAGGTTATTTTGAATAGAATTACGCTTGTGGGTGCTTTTGTTGTTTCAGGTTAAATAAGTGAAACTCCGGGAGTCAAGGAAAGCAAAGAAATAGTGGAAATTGAAATTTCGAGACACTCGCCCATGAGTGTACTCTCTCCTCGCGAGAGTCCGAAGACCAAGAAGACAGAGACCATCACGACCAAGCCGTGATGAATACCACGCCCGTGGCAGTTTAAGGTTGAAGACTCGCCCCGAGAAGCCTCTCGCCCCGCGAGAGTTTGAAGACCCTGGAAGTCAGAGACCATCACGGCCCAGCCGTGATGAAGGTCACAGCCTAGAATTGAAGACTCGCCTCGCAAACATACCTTCGCCTCGCGAGAGTTTAAATTGAAAGCGCGCTAATTTTAATTCTCGCCTCGCGAAAGTCTGCTCGCCTCGCGAGAGAGCGCAGATCAGGAATACTATTTAAAGGTTGTTGCATATCAGAAACGGGATCCAATCTTGAGTAGCCAGTTTTTCCACTTAGGTTAGGGCAGTAATTACAAATCCTTGTTCTCCTTTGAGCTGCGTCTCCTTTTCTCTTTTCTTTTATTTTACGATGGTGATTATGTCCAAGTGTTTGTCTATGAGCATGAGGAACTAATCCCCTTCGTCCGAGGGAACAATGAAGCCGCCCATGGCAGTGTAGATTCAATGTGATGTATGTTTTCCTTTCCTTCTTTTAATTAATGTTTTCCAATTCTGAATTGATTGTGTTGATCATATGTGTTGCATGATTAACTAGTTAAACGTGTTAAGGCCAAACGGCGATTCACGTTTTAGAACTTGAATTGGAATCACTAATCGAATAATGAGCACGACCGTGGAATTAGGAGATTAGTGCAACCATTTAGGGAACAAGAATTAACAGAATTCGAGATTAGGATTATGAGACCTGCAAGTAATTAATCCAATCGTCGAATACGTCCTATTTGAGCACGACCGTGGATTTAGGAGAATTTAGGGGTCCCGGTTGACATTGTAATTGAACTTAGGGAGGAATACATCATCACTTGGGTATACATGTTGGGTAGGTGGAATTGTGACCTTGGACAATTTAGTTTTCTGATTTTTAGTTAATTAGTTATTTAGATTTGTTAATTAAATTTCAATTACAATCCTATTCTCTCTCTCTCAACCACCCTCTATTGCTTAACCAACGTATCGGATTTCTTGACAATTTAGTTGAATTGGAAACCCAATCCTTGTGTTCGACCTCGGTAGACTCTTACCGTGTTTTTATTACTTGCGACGACCCGGTACACTTGCCGGAGTCACAACACTATGCCAGGCATATCCGATGTCTTCCAAGCGAACAAATCGACATTCTTTCTTAAGACCGCTTGAATTTGTTGTTTGAGCGAGGGGTCGAGCTGACTGCCGACCTTGGTGCACTGTTCAGCTTGGGCTCCCAACTTGAACCTTTCTAAAAACTCTGTTAGTTCGGCTCTGGACTCGTACATCTCCATCCTTAGGTCTAGTTCAAACATGTTGACCGAGCTCACTGAAGTTACCGAACTGATCGAGCTTATTACTTCTGCTTTATCATCATCGGCATTCTTTGCGATATCCTGATTTCGGGTAACCTTTAGGATATTCACATAGCATTGCCTGTCTATACGTTGGTCAGCACGGACAGCGACTATATCTCCGGACTCGACTGGGAATTTCATTGTCAGGTGTGGGGTAGAGACAATCGCTCCGAGTTCATTCAACGTCGGTCTTCCAATAAGGATGTTGTATGACGTGCTGGCATCCACAATAACATACCTGACTGATACGGACTTTGAGAGTTTTCCTTCTCCAAACTTTGTTAAGAGGTCTTTGTAACTGATAAGCCTCTGGCTCATCTAGTTTTATGGCTAGTATGACCAGGGTTTTGGCAAATTATATCCTATTTTCACCCAAATTAGATTAGATTGTCCTCAAGCAAGGTTTTGAGTCTCTAGAGTAGTTTTAGGGTAAATTATCCAGATTTGAGTTAAATAATACACTTATAGTTATTTCTTTGTTTTCAGGTTAAGTGAAAGTCAAGAGAATAAGGAAACAGGGGATTCGCCTCGCGAACCTCTCTTCGCCACCCGACCCCAAAGCTGACTGTTCTAAAAAAATGCAAGGTCTCTGGTTCGCCCCGCGAGTCACCCAAGCCTGAAAAGTCAGAGACGATCATGGCTTGCCCGTGTTGAAGGTCACGGCTGTGGCAGTTTTGAAGTTGATGAGTCTCGCCTCGCGAGCATCCATTCGCCTCGCGAGCCTGGAAGTCAGAAAGCATCAAGGTTGGCCCCTGATATTCGTAACGGGCGTAATAAGAAGACTTTTCAGTGCCTCACCTCGCGAAGGTGTGTTCGCCTCGCGAGAATACCAAAGGTTGCAGACTGCTCGCAAGATTCGCGTCGCGAGAGAGGCTTCGCCTCGCGAGTAGACTTAATTTCTGATTAGTATAAATAGCTGTTCTGAACAGTTTGGAAGGACTTTTTGTTTTCTCCATTTTTCTGTTTACATTTCTTTTCTGTGTGTTTTCGTTTTTTTTATGGAGAACTAAGTTTCTAGGATTGATCTATTGTAATTGATTTCCATATACTTGAGGTTCTTGTATTTTCCTGTTTTGTATGCTTTTCCCTCTTCAATGCCATGCTTTATATTTCTGTTTGTTTAATTCAGGAGTATATTGTATTGTGTTGATTTATTTCCGGTGATATCATGTTCCTATAATTAATCACGTTTGTTTAATTCGGCGTGTAATGCGTTCATGTTCGTTTAGTTCATGAGGGCTTAACCCCGTTTGTTTAATTCGGGAATAGGGACATGTTTCTGTAGTAGTAGTTTCGTTTGTAAATTGTTGCTACAACCGGGAGGGGATGAGAATCTGCTTAGGGCTTGGAAATTGCATGAACCTATGATAGTTGGGAAATCAAGAGCAATAGATTAATCTGTTTTTGGCCATTTGATAACCTCTTTTCAACAGCCCTGTTTTCATTGCTTGTTATTGCTTATTTCCTTATTTGCACTACAATCCAAACCCCCCCCCCCCCCCCCAAAAAAAAACTTATTTTTGTGGAAAATAACACTTTAAGAGTCCTTGAGAACGACATCCGAGTTGTCGCCCTAAACTACATTTTTAAAACCCGCTCGTCCTTTTTGGCGCGTGCGCGACAGCGCGACCAAAAATTGGCACCGTTGCCGGGGACTCTGATTTGTTATTTTTCGCATTTTGATTTTTTATTTTTTATTTTCTTTTCTTTCTTTTATTTTCTGTTTTTGTTTTGAATTGGTCTGGCTACTAGGTCTAATTGCCCTGAACTGTGTGATTTTGACCCGGAAATTGAAAGAACACTGCACACACTCCGTAGAGAATTTCGGGCCAGCACTAGTAGTGATTCCAATTTCAAAACTGTTTTTGAAAACATGGGAGACCAGAGGACATTAAGACAGCTTGCTGCCCCTGATGTCAACTATAATGGATTGTGTATTTCATATCCTGGTGCTGACACTCCTTTTGAACTGAAATCTGGTTTTATTCACTTGTTGCCCAAGTTTAATGGTCTTGCAGGTGAGGATCCACACAAGCACTTGAAGGAATTCCAAGTTGTATGCTCCACAACCTCGAGATCAGAGGGAGTCACTGAGGATAGTATCAAGCTGAAGGCTTTTCCGTTTTCACTTCAGGGAGCTGCAAAAGATTGGCTATTGTATCTTGAGCCCAACTCCATCACCACTTGGAATGATTTGAAAAGGGTGTTCCTAGAAAGATATTTTCCTGCTTCAAGAGCTTCTTCAATAAGAAAAGAAATATGTGGCATCAGGCAAGGGAATGAATCGCTAGCTGAATATTGGGAAAGGTTCAAGCATTTGGTATCCAGTTGCCCCTAGCATCAAATTTCTGAACAGCTCCTGATCCAAGATTTTTTTATGAAGGATTGCTGCCGATGGATAGGAATCTTTTGGATGCTGCTAGTGGGGGAGCATTAGTTGATAAGACCCCAGCTGCTGCCAAGCAACTCATTGAGAATATGTCATTGAATTCCCAGCAGTTCACTACCAGAAGAAATTCAGTTGAAACAAGAGGTGTGCATGAGATTCATAGGTCATCTTCCAACCAGGCCGCCATTGAGAATAGATTGGATGAGCTGACTTCTTTTGTAAGGCAATTGGCAATAGACAGAGTTCAGCCTGCAAAGTTATGTAGCATCTGCAATTCACCTGAGCACCCACATGATCCATGCCCCATCCAGAGGGAAGAGTTTGTCAGTGAAGTATCTCAAGCTTATGCAGTTAATCCATATAGTCAAGGAAACAGTCAGAATCGGTACAGCACTCCAGACCTCTCTACCAATAGGTACCATCCCAACTGGGGGAATCATCCTAATCTGCGGTATGGGAACTCATCCCAACAACAACCGATGGCACCTCAGAATCCTCCTCAAGTGACCACCTCTGCACCTTCTGGACCTTCATTGGAGGACATGTTCAAGCAATTGACTTCAAAAATGAATGCACAAATGACTACACTTTTCCAGCAGCAAATGGGACAGTTCCAGGCACAAACAAGTGCTAGCATTCAAGATTTGAGGACACAGATTGGACAGATGGCCACAAACATAAATAACATAAAGCAAGCTCAAAGAACAACCCAGCTGCCAGCACAACCAGTGATAAATCCTAATGCCTCCAACCCTAATGTGAGTGCCATATCTCTGAGATCTGGAAAAGTTGTTGAGGCCACCTCGAAAAAAGATGAAGCAACCTGTTGGGTTATCTCCTGAGCCTATTGTTGAGGTTGAAGTTGAGAAGGTATACAGACCACCAATCCCATTCCCACACAGATTACAGAAAAATTTGAAGAGTGGTGGTGAAGACAAGGAGAAGGAAATTCTTGATGTTTTAAGAAAGGTAGGTGTTAATATCCCACTGTTAGATGTGATCAAGCAAGTGCCCAAGTATGCCAAATTCCTGAAGGATCTATGCACCAACAAGAGGAAGATGAAGAATAATGAGAGGGTTGATTTGGGAAGAAATGTCTCAGCTCTTATCCAGTCTAGGCCTGCACTGAAAAGAGTTGCTGTTATAGCCCCTACTCAGGCATTACCACAGAAGTGCAAGGATCCAGGAGTATTTACTATTCCATGCACTATTGGGGACAGGAAGTTTGAAAATTGCATGCTGGATTTGGGAGCCTCTATCAATGTCATGCCTACCTCCATCTTTAACAACCTTGATCTTGGTCCTTTGAAATATACAGGTCTCACCATTCAGTTGGCCAACAGGACCAGTGCCCGCCCCATGGGAATGGTGGAAGATGTGGTAGTGCAAGTTGATGATCTGATCTTCCCAGCTGACTTCTACATCCTGGACATGGCAGGAGAGACACATTCCAGTAAATCACCAATCATCCTGGGCCGACCATTCATGAAGACAGCTAAGACTAACATTGATGTTGATGATGGGACCATGTCTATGAAGTTTGGGGATATAGTTGCAAAGTTTAACATATTTGATGCTATGAAACATCCAGTGGAAGAGCACTCTGTATTCCACATAGAGCTGCTTTCTGAGACTATTGAGGACACCCATGAGGACTTGCTTTCTAATTTTCCATTTATTTCTGGCTTTGATGATATTTCTATATGTCCTGATTGTACTAACGCTAACCATTGTGTGGTTTGTGCTGAGATTGCTTGTATGTCTAGCGGTGATAAATTTGTCGGTCAAAGTGGATGAGAAACATGCGAGAAGATGAAGCAAAGACCGGAGGCCCTCCCTACCTATCTGCCACCTCCCCCTGCGAAACCACCAGAGGAAATAGATTTTACACCATGGATAGTTCAAGGGATTGAAGCCAAATTCTATTGGGAGGACTTTGTTGATGAAGCGGTCGTCTTTGACCCAAAAGGAGGTGATGAGTCCGCCGCATTGAGCAAGGTCGCCATCATTGTCAAGTGTTTACTCATATATCAAGGATGCAAGTTATGGGATCATGAGATGAACTCTCTCTCTTTGGCCTTAGGCTACAAGAAATGGGATCCAGGCGGAAGCTTCCGCATACACTGCACTTGATCAGGGAGTACTCTTTTCCTTTCCCTCACTCTGATTGTATAGTTCTGTTGTTCATTGGGGACAATGCATGTTTTAAGTGTGGGGGAGGGAACTAGTTGTAGTTTTGTTGTGTCTTGTTTGTTTCATTTTCTTTGAATAAAGCTCCTGAATAATTTGAGAAGCTCAGGAGTATTTGTGTGCTGAGTCTTTTGTTGGCAAGTTTGATGGATTTTGATTGATGTTGCACAGATAACTTGCATGATTGATATGTGATGATTCCCCCTAGGCTGAAAATTTTTTGTTTTGAAAAGTGATTCCCATGTGATTGAAAACTGAACTTTGAGATTTTGTTATGATGGCATGATTTATGATAAGTTTGGGGTGATAGGAAGCACACACTAGGGATAGAATCTCCTTCAAACAATTTGCATGAATGTCCAGGTGAGGTTTTGAGCCTCCAACATGTTTTTGACTGTGAGAAATCACTTTTGATTGCACTTTCCTGAATTTGCTTGAATCTCTTATTGGTTTGCATGATTATATGTGTGTAGCAAATGATTTAGGCATTTTCTTTGTAAATAGCTACTTAGCCTAAAAATAACCAATTCCTAATGCATGTTCCCTAGTTAGCCCCATTGAGCCTATTAGCCTGTTAATTCTTGATAACCTAATGT
Organism: Sophora flavescens; assembly: GCA_030762895.1. NCBI lineage: Eukaryota > Viridiplantae > Streptophyta > Magnoliopsida > Fabales > Fabaceae > Sophora > Sophora flavescens. The sequence goes on along the minus strand of CM061066.1, from coordinate 164,918,676 downwards.
TATAAGCCCAAAAATCTGGAAAACCATGTTAACCCGATCTTAGGATTAGGAGAGCATGGGATCTTAGAATGGGTGCAAGAAACTAAAGTTTGGGGTGGCTGCAAGGTGTAATGTGTTGTTTGGGATTGAGAAAAAAAAATATAGAAAAAAAAGAGAAGAAAAAAAAATTATGTGAAAAAAAAAAGAAAAAAAAAGAGAAAAACAGTAAAAATAAAAAGTGTTGAAATAAAAGGGTTGTAGTCACCCAAGGTAAAAAGATGAACGAGAAAAGGAACTTGAGTGGAATTTCAAAGTGTAAATACTGTTTCATGCTCTCTTAGTTCCTAGGGTCCTCAGCCTAGTTCCTTTGTACATCCTACCCTTAGCCAGACCCCATTACAACCCATAAAAGACCTTTTGATGTTGCATACATATTTTCTGTGGGAACCATTTTGAGAGGAAAATCAAATTTTTGGGAAGTGTTCTTAAAAGTGAAACTGAGTGCAATGTTAATAGCCTGACACAAACTGAGCGATTGAGTGATATACTAAATGCCCTTGTGAGGAAGGCAGTTGTTTGAAGTTGGTGATCTCCCTCTTGTGTGTAACTTAGATCCCTTGCTTAGATTTCTGATTGCCTGAAGGATGAAATTCTCAATTGTTTGGAATAAATGATTGTGGGGATTGCTTTAATTGAAAGGGGGAACATTGAAGAAAAATTGTTTTGTTAAATTGCTTGAAATCTGTGTAAAGTTGATTGAATCCTTAAGCTTGCCATGTTTTGCCAGGTCTTGAGTCTTTTTAATTTTTGAGTCTTAGTTTGCTTGGGGACAAGCAAAGTTTAAGTTTGGGGTATTTTGATAAGCCTCTGGCTCATTTAGTTTTATGGCTAGTATGACCAGGGTTTTGTGCAAATTATATCCTATTTTCACCCAAATTAGATTAGATTGTCCTCAAGCAAGGTTTTGAGTCTCTAGAGTAGTTTTAGGGTAAATTATCCAGATTTGAGTTAAATAATACACTTATAGTTATTTCTTTGTTTTCAGGTTAAGTGAAAGTCAAGAGAATAAGGAAACAGGGGATTCGCCTAGCGAACCTCTCTTCGCCACGCGACCCCGAAGCTGACTGTTCTAAAAAAATGCAAGGTCTCCGGTTCGCCCCGCGAAGAAGATCTCGCCCCGCGAGTCACCCAAGCCTGAAAAGTCAGAGACGATCACGGCTTTCCCGTGTTGAAGGTCACGGCTGTGGCAGTTTTGAAGTTGAAGAGTCTCGCCTCACAAGCATCCATTCGCCTCGCGAGCCTGGAAGTCAGAAAGCATCACGGTTGGCCCCTGAGATTCGTAACGGGCGTAATAAGAAGACTTTTCAGTGCCTCGCCTCGCGAAGGTGTGTTCGCCTCGCGAGAATACCAAAGGTTGCAGACTGCTCGCAAGATTCGCGTCGCGAGAGAGGCTTCGCCTCGCGAGTAGACTTAATTTCTGATTAGTATAAATAGCTGTTCTGAACAGTTTGGAAGGACTTTTTGTTTTCTCCATTTTTCTGTTTACATTTCTTTTCTGTGTGTTTTCGTTTTTGTTATGGAGAACTAAGTTTCTAGGATTGATCTATTGTAATTGATTTCCATATACTTGAGGTTCTTGTATTTTCCTGTTTTGTATGCTTTTCCCTCTTCAATGTCATGCTTTATATTTCTGTTTGTTTAATTCAGGAGTATATTGTATTGTGTTGATTTATTTCCGGTGATATCATGTTCCTATAATTAATCGCGTTTGTTTAATTCGCGTGTGTACGTTCATGTTCGTTTAGTTCATGAGGGCTTAACCCCATTTGTTTAATTCGGGAATAGGGACATGTATCTGTAGTAGTAGTTTCGTTTGTAAATTGTTGCTACAACCGGGAGGGGATGAGAATCTGCTTAGGGCTTGGAAATTGCATGAACCTATGATAGTTGGGAAATCAAGAGCAATAGATTAATCTGTTTTTGGCCATTTGATAACCTCTTTTCAACAACCCTGTTTTCATTGCTTGTTACTGCTTATTTCCTTATTTGCACTCCAATCCAAACCCCCCCCCCCCCCAAAAAAAAACTTATTTTTGTGGAAAATAACACTTTAAGAGTCCTTGAGAACGACATCCGAGTAGTCGCCCTAAACTACATTTTTAAAACCCGCTCGTCCTTTTTGGTGCGTGCGCGACAGCGCGACCAGTAACCTTGGGTTTTTACTTGCTCCCCGGCAAACCCTACTAGTTTGTTTTCCTGCTCTTTTATCAACTTTTCTGGAATTCCAAGTTTCTTGAAGGTCGCCGGGTATAAAATATCAGTCGAGCTCCCCTCATCAATAAGTGTTCGTTTGACCGAGAAGTTGGCTAATTCGACCTTTATCACCATTGGGTCATCTTGATTTGGATCTAGCCCTTGGAAATCATCATCCAAGAAAGTTATTGGAGGTCTTGACCTTGTAGGTTTTCCAGACACCGTGTTTATAGATCGGATGACTTTTACAAGACGCCACCGAGCTGAACTCGTTGTTTCTCCACCTGCAAATCCTCCTGAGATTGTATTGATGACCCCTCTAACTCCTTCTGATTCTTCATTAAGAGCCCTCTGATTATTCAATCGATCTCCGTTCTGATTATTTCCTTGCAGGTTTGCATCTCGGTTACGATTGTCATAACCGCGTCTATGTCATCATCGACCAGCTCGTCCGCGTCCAATATCATCTCAGTAAAAGAACCGGTCAGGAGGACCTGCCCGCACCAAGTCCTCAAATTTTTCCTGGGTTGTTTACAGTCTTCAGTGGAGTGACCATAGTTTTGATGCCATTTGCATTCTTTACTTCTATCTGCATTGGCTGGTGTTTTGGACGGTCAAGGTAAGGTGAGTAACTCGACGTTGCACACCTCTTGGAGAATGGTTGCCCGAGATCGGTTTAGCGGCGTATAAGACTGGTACCTGGATTGCCTCTCTGAGAGCCCCCTTTCATTGGTCTTTTGGGCACTTTGTGGATTAGCCTCCCTATCTCTTTCTTTGCTCGGAACCGAGCTCTTGCCTTCAAAACCTCTTTCTCTCCTTTTGAATTCTACCATCTCTGCCGAGATAAATACTCAAAGAATATCCCTGGCTTCAGACCGTCCATAACGGTATGAAGACAGAGTTCCGAGCTCATATTGGGAATTAAAATTTGTTTGGCACTAAAACGAGCCATATAATCTGAGTGATTCATTCCTTTTTTGTTTAAAACTCACCAGCGAGACCGAGTGCCTTTTATGCTTTCGGCTCGCTGCGAATTGTGCAGTGAACTTAGTTACAAGCACATCAAAGGAATTAATTGACCGAGGTGGTAGATTCGTAAGCCAGGTTAAGGCAGGGCCTTGCAAAGTGGTTGAAATTTTTTTGCACATGATGGCTTCCGAATCCATCACCAGGTAAACAGAAGAAATAAAGGATTCTACATGCTCGGTTGGGTCAGTGGTGCCATTGAATTTATCGATGTTAAGGGGCTTAAAATGTCTAGGCATGATTACCTCATCGATGTCATCCGTGAACGGAAACCTCGGCCGTCGGTCTGTTACCCTTTTTTTTGGATAGTCCTTTCTACACGAGACTTAGCTTCTGAAGCCTCTGGGCGAGGTTTGGTCTTGGACGGTCGGTTACTATCATGAGGAGAAGGTACGTAGGATGAATCCTTCTGCTAGCCTCGTGTGAGGATTGCTCTTCCTCGAAAGGTGTCTCTGATCTTTCTCTTTTCTGAGTTCTTAGAAGCCTTTGATTCTGAGCACGTATCTCCTCATTCTCCTTCTGCAGCTGCCTTAACTATACCATAACCTCTCCCAGTCGAGGGTTATCTTCATCGATGGGAGGGGAGGGTGATTGTCATGGTTCTGGCTCGTGTTCGAAGCCTCATGATCTTCATGGTTCATGCTGTTCGTCCCTCCCCTCGGTCCATTCCGTGTAGTCACCATCAAGCTTTCTTATGGAACCGGGGAAAGTTTTTCCTCGGCCCCACAGTGGGCGCCAGATGTTCCTGTCGAGATCCGACTTGTCGGAGTCTCGCCGTAGAACGTCTAACCAGGAGTAAACACCAGGGTTGTTTTAGGTTAAGGCTTGATAGAATATTGTATTCCGGTCCTACGTATCCCAATGGGAATCAAAGTCAGACGTAGTTCTAGGTTCAACCCTTGGTCATATGGTGATCTCAATCCCCTAATCTTGTATCCGATGAATACCAGCGAGCAAGGTCTCTTCAATAGTCTCTTGGTCGAGCTAGTTTCTCTAATACGCTTAAGGGAGAGTCACCTCGATCAGTGAAAAGTGAGTCTCTCCTTTGGGTTCTCCTCTTTTTATAATAAGATCCCCATATCTCTAAGAGATCTGGATTTATCTCCTTTTATATCTTAAATCTTCTTCGATATGTGATTTCCTTAATTTAAGGGATATTATCTTTTCTAATCGGATAATAATATCAGGATTATTAAAGATAATATCAATATCTTAAAATGATCTCCTAACCGGATAAGGTTTGAGATAATATCAGGTTATTAAAGATAATATTAATATCTTATCCTTTCCACCTTGATTGGGTCGGGTATCCAAGCTCGATGGCTGGGTTTTACTCCTCGGCCAGTATAACATAGTTATGGTTGTGGTGGACAGAGGGCAGCCACATCATTCCATAAACTAACTATTGTATTTGTGGGTATGTTTAAAGCAATGTTTTCTTTAACCAAAAAATAAAAATAAAAAAGCAATGTTTTAAAACAAGACCGAACCGGGTAGTTCCACCGTGAACCGTCCAGTTCGACGGTTCGGTCCATTTTTTTGAACCGTGGTCGGGTCGGATTGAATCAGGGTTGAACCGTCTTGATCTGTCAATCGAACTGGGTTGAACCGTTCGAAATGGTTTTTGTTTTACACACCCCCCCCCCCCCCCCCCGTCCCAATTACTACTTTTTTTTTATTAGTCATTTTGTTCAACCTATGGTTGAACCGGTTAAACTAATTGAACCATGACCCAGATGTCTCACCAATTCAATCTCCGGTTCGGCTTCTAAAACATTGGTTTAAAGTATTTGGAATTTAATTATAATGTATTATTAGTGTAAATATTCTTATGTTATTAATAAATTATGTATTATAATATTATTAAAAATGTTTGATTCTTAAAATTAATATTTTAGAAGTCACACATAGAATAATATGTAATTAATTAATAGTATAAAAATACTTTCCACTAATAATATATTAAAGTTAAACTTAATTAGTTTTCTTATCCATTTTTTAGTTAGGGTGTGTTTGGGTAGATATTTTATACAAATAACTGTTTTTCATGGTAAAAACTATTTTATAGTATAAGTTAATACGTTTATTTAGACCGATTAAATTGGAAAATAACTGTTCTTACGGGAAAAAATGTTTTTAATAAGGTAGAAGGTTTAGAACTTTTACATTAATTTTATTCTTAAAAATTGATATATGATTATAATTATATATACTAATATAAATAAATAAATAATTATATAAATATATATATATATATATGCAGGTGCGAGGTGGGTGGGTACTAGAGTACCCGTACCCACACCCACACCCACACCCACCCATACCCTCTCTTGTTCCAAAATCACATCACTCATATCAACGATCACAAGGCAACCAGTTATTTGGACCTTGCAGGCAACTAATGTAGCGACAAATATTAAACTTGGAAAAACATCGTGTAGCATTGACAGAATCACTCTTCCTTGGGATGATTCTCCTCTGATTGCTTCTTGGGAACCTTGACTATGATCTTTGGTAGAGTAAGAGATGGCTCCTGTTGAAGCACAGAAGGAGCTTTGACCAAATTGATGCCTTGCTCCAACTCATTTACTCTCTCCCTCTACAGCTTCTCCTTCTTGCCTTTCATCATATTGAATTTTTTAACAAAACGTCAGCAGAAGGTCAAAGAAAAATACCTTGTAAACCTTTCCAATATATAAACATAAAATGGAGTCACATAAGGACCTGTTCTTATGGTGTCTCTCCTCCCTGCTGACTCTGATCTTATCAATCTTAGGAATGGCCTTGAGAACATTTTCCGCAAGATTCCTGTCATATCTCTCAGGCCTGTTTCGCTTTCTCTCAAACTCAAAGGTTGAATCCTAAAACAAAATATATTAGTTCTGAAGCTTGTCTATACCAAGACAACTAAATTAACAGATATAAAATACCAAGATAATTTACCTGTGTCATATCCTTTCCATGCACTCGCCGATATGCCTTGGTGCATTTTACTTTACGAGGGTTCCTATTCATTTTAAAGTTCTTGTGGCATTTCGATCTACAAAACCGAAAAATCTACACAGAGAATGTTCAGGAATCTGAGCCACAATTGTTGTGTGATAAGAAGCTTTGCTTTCATAAAGCATTTAGTTTAATCTCATCTGGTCCATCTAGAGCAATTACTTCCATAATTAACAGTGCTTAGTAACATTTGTAGAAATTGACCGGCATATAGATGGAAGATAAGTAGGTGGGAGTGAATTGATTTATTTATTTGATAAAAGAAGAAACTCACCAAGGTAAAGACAAAGAGCTAGGAGGATAAGGAGTGAATTTAAATTTACCTTTGCATCATTACGAACAAACTGGATTCCATGTCCAAGGTATACGGTTGAAGAACAAAACCAGCACTTCTCCAATCTTATTGTGCCCCCAGACTAGAGCAGCACCTTACTAGAAGAAAAGTGTCCCGAAAAAACAATAATAACAATAAGGTTTACAATATTATTGCACAAGCCCCCAAAAGGACAAATTAAGAGATATATTATACATATTGTGGCATCTACTTATATCATCAAACAATTAAATAAAATGAATCAGTAAATATCAAAGAATACAACAGAGTCAACAAGTATTAAACCAATGCCATATGCAACAGAAATCAATAAGTGAACAAATACCATTCATTAGAACCTATAACTTAAAGTTAACTATGCTTAAAAGAACTTAAACAAAAATATAAGAAAATTAACAAAAATCCCATAAGACTGAACAAAACCAATTCTCACATGATGCAGCAAATTTGCAACTACCATATATACCAACTTTCATCTGGCAGAATTCTAGTCAATTATGATTCCCCCATCAAACTATCTCTGACTTGTATTTTTAGGATGACAGAATCCCACTCCACATGGGGTAATGAGGATCAAGACACTGGAAAGAAGCAATGAATAAGCAGAATAGCTGATTCACAATTTTTCCGCAGACAATATGTGCTTAGGTCCGATTTTCACTTCACCTAATCTTCCCGTGTATCACACTCCTATTTGTACTAGCGTTATTGCAAAAGGGAACAAAAATATAATAGTAAAACTGATGCCATACCACAAAATACCATACAATAATGTTATCTTCCTTACTTTGTCATCGGTCCAAAGGAAGTGATCTACTGTATATATAAAATTTCATGACTCATTATATCATTTCAACCATCCCCTTATTTGAACCCTCAATTATGACATCCAGCTAACACATCTCTTATATTGGAATATGGTACGTTTATTCCACCATATCATACAGTCAAGATTTCAAATCTGGATCCGAAATCGAAATTTGAGCTTCGACATGCTAGTTTTGACAGTCGCCGAAACCGCATTGTAACCGTAATTGCAGTCACATTAACTGCATATCAATAATGTTTTAACACAACCGCGACCGCAATTTAAAACCTTGGATACAGTATATCTGGAATCCACCCATTTGAGTGTTCTGAATAGATTGGCAGTGGTACCCCAAAAAATAAAAACTAAACACATTTTTCTTATTTCAAAGACAATATAAAAGTATAAGACATCATTTGACTTATCAAAAATACAATATTACAATGATATCAGAGGGGCAGGACTGGAAGAAGACATACAAAGACTACTCAATGTAGCTAGCCTGCTCAACATTTAAAAAAAAAACTGAATTTCAGAATTTTTACATCACCCACTCCTACTAGATTGGGGTGATGTAGTTAGCAAATCTCCCTGTCATCAAAGAGAAACAAAAATGGCATATGTTCAATAGTACCATAACTCTGAATACAGAAACTAATCTCATCTCACTCCACAATTAATTTCCTAGAACCCCATCAACACCCTATAATTCTCAAAAAGAACTCTTGGGCATTGGTTAAGGAATCAGAAGAATCAAGTTTATATGGGAAATTGATATATTTATTATTTTAAAAAATGTTAAACTTAGATTCTCGATACAGACTTTCAATTTTTTTTGTTTTATTAACCAATGTCATTAGGACACTAACAATAACCTTCCCAGGCAAGTAGGACTCAAATATTGTATTCTAATTCTCAAAACCTCTCTTTTTTCTTATGTTATCCATATTGTATCTTACGTTTAATGTTGTTTGGTTTCTCTAATGAAATTGAGTTTTACGTTAAAAAAAAAGTTATTCAAGCTTATAGACAATAACATAATATGAAAGTGCAAATTATTATCAATAATCGAGAGAGAGAGAGAGAAGGACCTTGGGTGGAGATGCTGGGTTCGCTTGGAAGATTGGAAACAAGGTAAGCGGAAGAAATGGCAGTGTGAGTGTAAGGGTTGGAACGAGCTCAATTCTCTTCAAAACAACAACCGAGGAGTGAGATTGGAAGCACGCAATGGCGAACCCAAACAGAAAGAGCTTCTCCTAACCGTAGATTTCACTGAAGCTCGGCATAGGGTGCGCACGATGGTTGATCCTCTTGCCATCCAATCCAACCCTAAAACCCTTTGCAAAACCCACCTCACTGTCACAGTCACCCAAATGAAACACTAAACATATTCCCTAAAAACTTGTTCCAAAATCACATCACTCATATCAACGATCACAAGGCAACCAGTTATTTGGACCTTGCAGGCAACTAATGTAGCGACAAATATTAAACTTGGAAAAACATCGTGTAGCATTGACAGAATCACTCTTCCTTGGGATGATTCTCCTCTGATTGCTTCTTGGGAACCTTGACTATGATCTTTGGTAGAGTAAGAGATGGCTCCTGTTGAAGCACAGAAGGAGCTTTGACCAAATTGATGCCTTGCTCCAACTCATTTACTCTCTCCCTCTACAGCTTCTCCTTCTTGCCTTTCATCATATTGAATTTTTTAACAAAACGTCAGCAGAAGGTCAAAGAAAAATACCTTGTAAACCTTTCCAATATATAAACATAAAATGGAGTCACATAAGGACCTGTTCTTATGGTGTCTCTCCTCCCTGCTGACTCTGATCTTATCAATCTTAGGAATGGCCTCGAGAACATTTTCTGCAAGATTCCTGTCATATCTCTCAGGCCTGTTTCGCTTTCTCTCAAACTCAAAGGTTGAATCCTAAAACAAAATATATTAGTTCTGAAGCTTGTCTATACCAAGACAACTAAATTAACAGATATAAAATACCAAGATAATTTACCTGTGTCATATCCTTTCCATGCACTCGTCGATATGCCTTGGTCCATTTTACTTTACGAGGGTTCCTATTCATTTTAAAGTTCTTGTGGCATTTCGATCTACAAAACCGAAAAATCTACACAGAGAATGTTCAGGAATCTGAGCCACAATTGTTGTGTGATAAGAAGCTTTGCTTTCATAAAGCATTTAGTTTAATCTCATCTGGTCCATCTAGAGCAATTACTTACATAATTAACAGTGCTTAGTAGCATTTGTAGAAATTGACCGGCATATAGATGGAAGATAAGTAGGTGGGAGTGAATTGATTTATTTATTTGATAAAAGAAGAAACTCACCAAGGCAAAGACAAAGAGCTAGGAGGATAAGGAGTGAATTTAAATTTACCTTTGCATCATTACGAACAAACTGGATTCCATGTCCAGGGTATACGGTTGAAGAACAAAACCAGCACTTCTCCAATCTTATTGTGCCCCCAGACTAGAGCAGCACCTTACTAGAAGAAAAGTGTCCCGAAAAAACAATAATAACAATAAGGTTTACAATATTATTGCACAAGCCCCCAAAAGGACAAATTAAGAGATATATTATACATATTGTGGCATCTACTTATATCATCAAACAATTAAATAAAATGAATCAGTAAATATCAAAGAATACAACAGAGTCAACAAGTATTAAACCAATGCCATATGCAACAGAAATCAATAAGTGAACAAATACCATTCATTAGAACCTATAACTTAAAGTTAACTATGCTTAAAAGAACTTAAACAAAAATATAAGAAAATTAACAAAAATCCCATAAGACTGAACAAAACCAATTCTCACATGATGCAGCAAATTTGCAACTACCATATATACCAACTTTCATCTGGCAGAATTCTAGTCAATTATGATTCCCCCATCAAACTATCTCTGACTTGTATTTTTAGGATGACAGAATCCCACTCCACATGGGGTAATGAGGATCAAGACACTGGAAAGAAGCAATGAATAAGCAGAATAGCTGATTCACAATTTTTCCATGAGACAATATGTGCTTAGGTTCGATTTTCACTTCACCTAATCTTCCCGTGTATCATACTCCTATTTGTACCAGCGTTATTGCAAAAGGGAACAAAAATATAATAGTAAAACTGATGCCATACCACAAAATACCATACAATAATGTTATCTTCCTTACTTTGTCATCGGTCCAAAGGAACTGATCTACTGTATATATAAAATTTCATGACTCATTATATCATTTCAACCATCCCCTTATTTGAACCCTCAATTATGACATCCAGCTAACACATCTCTTATATTGGAATATGGTACGTTTATTCCACCATATCATACAGTCAAGATTTCAAATCTGGATCCGAAATCGAAATCTGAGCTTCGACATGCTGGTTTTGATAGTCGCCGAAACCGCATTGTAACCGTAATTGCAGTCACATTAACTGCATATCAATAATGTTTTAACACAACCGCGACCGCAATTTAAAACCTTGGATACAGTATATCTGGAATCCACCCATTTGAGTGTTCTGAATAGATTGGCAGTGGTACCCAAAAAAAATAAAAAATAAACACATTTTTCTTATTTCAAAGACAATATAAAAGTATAAAACATCATTTGACTTATCAAAAATACAATATTACAATGATATCAGAGGGGCAGGACTGGAAGAAGACATACAAAGACTACTCAATGTAGCTAGCCTGCTCAACATTTTAAAAACAAATCTGAATTTCAGAATTTTTGCATCACCCACTCCTACTAGATTGGGGTGATGTAGTTAGCAAATCTCCCTGTCATCAAAGAGAAACAAAAATGGCATATGTTCAATAGTACCATAACTCTGAATACAGAAACTAATCTCATCTCACTCCACAATTAATTTCCTAGAACCCCATCAACACCCTATAATTCTCAAAAAGAACTCTTGGGCATTGGTTAAGGAATCAGAAGAATCAAGTTTATATGGGAAATTGATATATTTATTATTTTAGAAAATGTTAAACTTAGATTCTCGATACAAACTTTCATTTTTTTTTGTTTTATTAACCAATGTCATTAGGACACTAACAATAACCTTCCCAGGCAAGTAGGACTCAAATATTGTATTCTAATTCTCAAAACCTCTCTTTTTTCTTACGTTAACCATATTGTATCTTACGTTTAATGTTGTTTGGTTTCTCTAATGAAATTGAGTTTTACGTTAAAAAAAAAAGTTATTCAAGCTTATAGACAATAACATAATATGAAAGTGCAAATTATTATCAATAATCGAGAGAGAGAGAGAGAGAGAGAGAGAGAGAGAGAGAAGGACCTTGGGTGGAGATGCTGGGTTCGCTTGGAAGATTGGAAACAAGGTAAGCGGAAGAAATGGCAGTGTGAGTGTAAGGGTTGGAACGAGCTCAATTCTCTTCAAAACAACAACCGAGGAGTGAGATTGGAAGCACGCAATGGCGAACCCAAACAGAAAGAGCTTCTCCTAACCGTAGATTTCACTGAAGCTCGGCATAGGGTGCGCACGATGGTTGATCCTCTTGCCATCCAATCCAACCCTAAAACCCTTTGCAAAACCCACCTCACTGTCACAGTCACCCAAATGAAACACTAAACATATTCCCTAAAAACTTGTTCCAAAATCACATCACTCATATCAACGATCACAAGGCAACCAGTTATTTGGACCTTGCAGGCAACTAATGTAGCGACAAATATTAAACTTGGAAAAACATCGTGTAGCATTGACAGAATCACTCTTCCTTGGGATGATTCTCCTCCGATTGCTTCTTGGGAACCTTGACTATGATCTTTGGTAGAGTAAGAGATGGCTCTGTTGAAGCACGAGAAGGAGCTTTGACCAAATTGATGCCTTGCTCCAACTCATTTACTCTCTCCCTCTACAGACTTCTCCTTCTTGCCTTTCATCATATTGAATTTTTTTAACAAAACGTCAGCAGAAGGTCAAAGAAAAATACCTTGTAAACCTTTCCAATATATAAACATAAAATGGAGTCACATAAGGACCTGTTCTTATGGTGTCTCTCCTCCCTGCTGACTCTGATCTTATCAATCTTAGGAATGGCCTCGAGAACATTTTCTGCAAGATTCCTGTCATATCTCTCAGGCCTGTTTCGCTTTCTCTCAAACTCAAAGGTTGAATCCTAAAACAAAATATATTAGTTCTGAAGCTTGTCTATACCAAGACAACTAAATTAACAGATATAAAATACCAAGATAATTTACCTGTGTCATATCCTTTCCATGCACTCGTCGATATGCCTTGGTCCATTTTACTTTACGAGGGTTCCTATTCATTTTAAAGTTCTTGTGGCATTTCGATCTACAAAACCGAAAAATCTACACAGAGAATGTTCAGGAATCTGAGCCACAATTGTTGTGTGATAAGAAGCTTTGCTTTCATAAAGCATTTAGTTTAATCTCATCTGGTCCATCTAGAGCAATTACTTACATAATTAACAGTGCTTAGTAGCATTTGTAGAAATTGACCGGCATATAGATGGAAGATAAGTAGGTGGGAGTGAATTGATTTATTTATTTGATAAAAGAAGAAACTCACCAAGGCAAAGACAAAGAGCTAGGAGGATAAGGAGTGAATTTAAATTTACCTTTGCATCATTACGAACAAACTGGATTCCATGTCCAGGGTATACGGTTGAAGAACAAAACCAGCACTTCTCCAATCTCATTGTGCCCCCTGACTAGAGCAGCACCTTACGAGAAGAAAAGTGTCCCCAAAAAACAGTAATAACAATAAGGTTTACAATATTATTGCACAAGCCCCCAAAAGGACAAATTAAGAGATATATTATACATATTGTGGCATCTACTTATATCATCAAACAATTAAATAAAATGAATCAGTAAATATCAAAGACTACAACAGAGTCAACAAGTATTAAACCAATGCCATATGCAACAGAAATCAATAAGTGAACAAATACCATTCATTAGAACCTATAACTTAAAGTTAACTATGCTTAAAAGAACTTAAACAAAAATATAAGAAAATTAACAAAAATCCCATAAGACTGAACAAAACCAATTACCACATTACTACAAGATTGACTGAAACAAACATACATGGAGCTGTTTGAAGAACATATAGAAAGCTTATTTAGACATATCTTATAGTATACGTACGTAAGAAGATGTATGGAAGAGCTTGTAAAAATAGCTTACGACCTCTTTCCTAATAGCTCTTTTTTGCTTATTTCAATAAACTTGATTGAGACGCTTATGAAATAAGCTAAAAAGAGCTTAAAGGAAGATTATAAGCTCTCATGTGATAAGCGTTTATTCAAAAAGCACTTAAATAAGCTATTTACCCAAGCGTGTACTATATCAATTATGCAGTCTTAACAATTACAATAACCAAACTAGAGCAATACTTAGGTACATAGTGGACCAAAAGAAAAAATTAATTGCAATGTGCCAAGTCATGTAAATCTTATTCGGTTGTGGCACCTGACACTTCAATTATTTGAACTGCTGCTCAATCACACTGCACAGCAATCATAGAAGACATGTATTTAAAATCTAAAATCATATGTTAATTACTCCGAAACAAATGGCAAATGGACATCTTTTCTACTCTCTTTCATCTACTGAAATGCATATAATCTCTCTGAAACTCACTGCCTGTTCAGTCCTACCTTCCCATTTATGTTTATAAATCTAAATATCCACCATTTCCATATGATTGTGCCACCAACTTAAAAAACATAAAATAAAAGAAAATCATAGCTCAAAACCTAATAATTTTTTGATTTGACAACATAAGCCAAAAGGGAGTACTATCTTGTAGTCCCTCACGAAAAATAAAGTCTAGGTTAAAAACAATTGACCCAATTGGAATTAAAATGCCGAAGTTTGAATTTGAAGGTTATAACTTTGCACTTACGAGAATGAGCTCCTACGACGGAGCTTCACCGTCTCACTGGGTTGTGGCGGTAGGTTGAAATGGTTCAGAAGCATAAGCAAAGGTAAAACCCTAAAACAAAAGCCCCTTTTAATTCTTTTTTCATTTTTAACGGGTCGGACTTCGGGTTAACCCGTCCAACCCACATATTTGACATTGGAGTCGAAAGCCTATACCCGTTGTTATCACGAACGAGGGTGCTTCTTTTTACACCACAAAAAAGTTTAAAACATTTTGAAATCCCCAAAATACACTTCCGGTTCCCCTCTCAGCAGTAAGCACCATTCTTCTGGAATCCCTTTGCCTGCTATCGTCCTCCACCGCCAAACACTCAACACAGTCACACCCCTTTCCCTCTCTCTATGTGTTTTTGCCTCATTTGAAATGTCCATGGAATCCCTTGTTTCTGTAACACCTAAACTCCATTCAATAACCCCTGCCTCAGCAACCTTCTTTTTCCTTCTTCTACTAATCCATCAACCTTCTTTCAACTCAGACCCATTTCTACAACTTGTTCTTATTCAAAAGTCAAAACCCCATCACTCAAATCCTACCCACTCGTGAAAACCATAAAAAAGGTAGCTTTTTCACAAACCAAGAAATGGGTTTCAAGTTTCAGAGCTTATAGCGATGCAGATAAGCCTGAACACGGGTTTTACTTGCAAAATGGAGTGTTGGGTGTGGCTTTGTTGAGCATAACCACAAACGCCAAGGTTCAGATTAGTCCATTTGTGGCCACATTAGCGGCGAATCCAACCTTGGTTTCAGGGTTGGTAGCTTCAGGAAATGGGATTTGAGGCTCTTTATTTGCATCTCGAGGGAAGTCGTCGTCTCATTCCACCCTCTGCACCGCCCTCACGACCTCAATGTTACTAAAAAAGCAAATACTTCTCTATAATACCGGATTTCCATGTCCGATATGCTATATATGTATACCGGTTAATAAGACATCTGGTAAAAGAAAAAAAAGTTTAAAGTAATCTTTTTATTCCTATATGTGACACAAATTTTTAATTTGGTCCCTATACATAAAAAGTTATCAATTTGGTCCTTATTCATGACACTGGATTTCAATTTGGTCCTCATGTTAATTGGTCCCTATATAAGAGGACCAAATTACAAATCATTGTCACATGTAGGGACCAATTCAACAAAAATTGAAATCGGTCCCTACACGTGACAATTATTTTCAATTTGGTCCTATGTGATAATAATTTGAAATTTGGTCCCTCTTATGTAGATACCAATTAGCGGAGAGGACCAAATTGAAAACCAGTGTCACGCATAGGGACCAAATTGATAACTTTTTACATATAAAAATCAGTGTTACGTATAGGGACCAAAAGATTACTTTAACCAAAAAAAGTAAAAGAAACACAATACTGGAAGAAGAAGAATGGAGTTTGGAGTGGTGTATTTCTGAAATAAGTTTAAGTGTGTTTAACAGAATTGAGGGTATTTTATGAATATTTTTGAAAAAAAATAATTTTTCTGGGTGTAAAAAGCAGGGGTCCACGAATGAAATCTTCTCCATATTGTTGGCCTATTCCAACTTACCCTGTGAATTTTGGATAAAATTTTACACTAACAATGGCCCATAAAAAACACAAAGAAAAAGGAATTAATCAAAAATAGCCAAGATTGAGACCACAGATTTCCAAGAATAAAACAAACAGAACATAGACATTAGCCAACAAGGATCTGTTTCTGAGAAAGTTCAATGTAGTAGAATCAATTTATGACGTCGTGTTTTAATAATATTTTCTTTTTCTTTTGGGTGGGGAGTGGTATTTCAATAAAGTTTAGGCAATTTATTTTATTGTTTTTGAATCTTTCTTAAGAATTGCACTAATTAATGGTATAAAGTTTAATATGCCATCTAGTACCGAGCCTAACGTGGTTAGCAAAACTATAGAGCACACTAATCCATTTATATTCTAAAGTCAGAACGTTAAAAACTAAGGTAAGGAACGTTGGATTCCTTTACCGAGTTCGAGTGAATATTTATATATTACAATCAACACGAGACTTGAAAATTCAATTAAAGCCATGCCATATGTTCCTGTCGAGATCCGACTTGTCGGAGTCTCACCATAGAACGTCTAACCAAGAGTAAACACCGGGGTTGTTTTAGGTTAAGGCTTGACAGAATATTGTATTCCGGTCCTATGTATCTCAATGGGAATCAAAGCCAGACGTAGTTCTAGGTTCAACCCTTGGTCATATGGTGATCTCAATCCCCTAATCTTGTATCTGATGAATACCAGCGAGCAAGGACTCTTCAATAGTCTCTTGGTCGAGCTAGTTTCTCTAATACGCTTAAGGGAGAGTCACCTCGGTCAGTGAAAAGTGAGTCTCTCCTTTGGGTTCTCCTCTTTTTATAATAGGATCCCCATATCTTTAAGAGATCTGATTTTATCTCCTTTTATCTCTTAAATCTTCTTAGAGATGTGATTTCCTTAATTTAAGGGATATTATCTTTTCTAATCGGATAATAATATCAGGATTATTAAAGATAATATCAATATCTTAAAATGATCTCCTAACCGGATAAGGTTATTTGAGATAATATAAGGTTATTAAAGATAATATTAATATCTTATCCTTTCCACCTTGATTGGGTCGGGTATCCAAGCTCGGTGACCGGGTTTTACTCCTCGACCAGTACACAAGCCCACCAAGCTTTGAGCTAGTAGAAGCGTAAAAGTTTTCATGACAGTAGCGGAGCTTGGCCTTTTAAAAACCTCATTTGGAGGATCTAAGGTCTATGGTGTAGGTTCTCTCTCCCCTTTTTACCATAGTCTTAATGACCGATCTTGTCCCTCGACCAATCGTTTAACCTCGGTGACCGAGCTTAGGAACTTGGTCTCTTCTTTAGCCTTTCGATTTGGCGAGGTAATTGACCGAGCTTTGCACTTCGGTACATATATATATCTTTTACCTAGGTGAACACCTCGGGTGATCGAGTTTCACGCTTCGAGTTGGCGAGCTTTACACCTCGACCCATATACAAGCCCCCCAAGCTTTGAGCTGAATGCGTGGAAGCTTTTTGAAGGAGTCGAGCCTAGCCGAGGTAGTCATCTTAGTTTCGCACTGTGACCATATTTTCTTGGTTCCCGAGAAGAAAAGAGACGTCGCCCTTTGTTATTAAATCAAAGCTGACTTGGGACGCGAGACTTTCATGGCATCATTTCTGAGGCCTGCGCTGTAGCTGCGTGCCCATATTTTTAATTGATGACAGCGTATATTCCGATGTCTCTGCCACATGTTTCTTTTCCATTAGTGCGCCGAATTTGCGCAGACCTGAAGGGACATTTTTCTTCTCTCGTACGTCAACAACCACCATCATTTCGCCAAATGGAACGTTTCATTTCTTTTTGAAGCTTTGCTCTTTTTCTATAAATTGAGCGAGCCCCTAGTACAGGGCTTTACTTTTCTTGAACCTTCGATTTTCTTCTCTCTCAAGCCCTTTCTAGTCCAAGCTTTCACACTTCCTTTCCTATTTGAGGTACGCCCTTCTCATCTCTTTTTTTCCAGTTTGATTTCTGATTTTTCATCCATGGAGACTTCATTTGTGGTATCCCAGAATGCCTCTTCTGGGGCTCAGATCGTAGAGCCCGAAATCAATCCGATTGGGGGCTCGCCTCGTCCTTCTCCATCTTCCTATCATGGTGGTGGCGGTGCTAATGGTGCCTCCACCTCCTCTGAGGAGAGTAGCTCTGCTATTCCTAATGCCATACCCATCTCCAAACGCCGTAAGCGTACCAATAGGATGCCTAGAGTCCCATACCCAGATATCACTATACCTGGGTATTTCTGGGTAAGGCCGGATGCGGGAGCCTTTCATTCAAATTTTAGGGATTCTGAATCCCTGTCGTCCATGAAAAACAAAGTTTCTTCTTCTAGTGGCACTTTAGAATGTTTGCCGTGATCTGAGAATGAACACGTCTTCCTTCATGCTGTTCCAGATCAACCTATTTTCACATACGTATATAAAACCATGTTTGAGCAGATTGGAGTTACCTTGCCATTTACCCAATTTGAGTGTGATGTTTTGAAGATTATGAATGTTGCCCCGACTCAACTCCACCCGAACAGCTGGGCCTTTTTAAAGGCTTTCCAAATTCTTTGCGGGTAGATAGGAATGGTGGCTACTGCTCCTATATTCCTCTACTTTTATAAAGTCAGGTTTGGGGATCGGGTTGGTTGGATCTCCCTTAGTGGGGTTGAGGGGAGAAGAATCATTGGGCTCTACAAGAGTTCTTATAAATTTTTCAAGTCGAACTTTTTCAAAGTTCGACCTACTGTAGGAAATGAGTCCCTATTTTATGACTCGGATGGAACCTCCAAATTCCCTATTTAATGTCAACCCCATCCCACTAAGTTTTCTAGCTACGACGTTGGTTGCATGACAACTCAACAAAGAGCCGATGTTGATCTCCTCAAGCTCTATCCTCGGCCATTGCCTTGTGAGAAACTTTTATTGCTTCCCAAATCGTCAACTCGGTAAGCCGATTTTGATTGTAAGTAGCTTTTTAGTGGGTACTTTACTTACCTTGCAGCATACTTGTATTTGACAGATTTCCCCTTTTTAGTGGTAATGGAGGAGTTCAATTATAAAGATTTGATGAAGAAGTCGGCTAACCAAGCTGCAGGTGGGTCATTTTCGGTTGCTGAAGCTAAGGGGAAAAAAGAAGAAGGTTACTGATGTTGCTGACCCGAACACACGCCTCTCTAAAAAGAGTCGGGAAGATTTGCAGTCCGAGCTTCCAGGGAGAAGTCCTTCTCCCCTACTGGTTGTTGAAGAAACTCCCGCTACCGAGAAGAGGTCGGGCAAGGCTCCTGTGGTGGCCGATCTTACTTCGGACACCAAATGGTACAACGGGAGTTGCAACCCGGGCTTCGGCTCTCTTTGGGGTAGTGAGTTTAACCCCTGTTCGCTCATCGACGGCCAGGTACTCAAACCCGCTGATGCCCGTCTTTTGCTGGAGCAAGGGCCTGGTGAAAGCATGGAGGCTGTTGCTGCTTATGCTCTTCGGATAGCTTCGATTACCTACTTCTGGAGTCACCAGTTCTCAAAAAACGTCAAGAGGATGGAGGTAATGAAGGCCGATGCCGTTCGTGCCCTAAAAGTGAGGGATGAGTTGGCTCAAGCTGTGGCCAAGTGTGAGGATCAAGCTCGGGTCGTTGGCCGGCTAAAGGCCCAAAAGGTGGAGCTGGAAAAAGGCAAGACCGCCCTTCTGACCGAGCTGGATATAGAAAAAGTCGGGTGTCTCAATCTTCAGAAGGCCACAGAGGGACTTCAAGCTGAGAAGAAGGCCAGTCTTGAGCTGCGGAAGTCGCTAGAGGCCGAGAAGGAGGCCAATCTCAAGCTCAGGTCTGATCTGACTGAGGACGAGGCTTCCATTATGAAGGAGCACGTTAATGGCTTCTCCCAAGCCGTGAAGCAGCTTCAGCGCTTCAACCCGAATGCTAACTTCTCCCTTGCTGACGTGGACAAGGATTTTAATAGAGATGGAATTCTAGTTCCGTTGTCCGAGCTAGAGGATGAGGAAGACGAAGCTCATGACTGGGAGGGTGAAGGGCAAGCAACCGAGGAGGGAGCAAGTGGTGAAGGCGAAATGGGCCTACCTGACCAATCTTCTGCTATACCTCCGAGTGCCAAGGATGACCCAACTCTTGAAATCGTTGCTCATGGGGATGCCCATGAGTAACCTAGGAAACATGTTCCTAGGGCAATGCCCTTTTTATTTTGAACTCTTATGTATTCTGAGCTTTGCCCCTTTTTATTAATGAAATCACGTTCTTGCTTACGAGTTATTTTTTCATTAGAAAATTTTCTAATGCCTTTTCGGATTTTGGAGCTCGAGCTTGTAACTATTTTTCTAAGTTAGTGCTCGGCTTTTACAGTTTGGTGTGTTACTCGGTTTACTCGAGTTTTTGGAACTCGGAATACCTGCAGGTATTTACTTACCTTCTTAGGCATTGGTTGCCTTTTTAGGTTTAGTGATTCGACCTTGGTTTGGTCGATCTTAGCTCGGATACCTCTTTTAGGTTTTTAACTACCTTTAAATGTTGTTTACCTTTTTAGGCTCGGCATTTCGACAACAACCCGGTCGGTTTTAGCTCGGACAACCTTTTTAGGTCTTTAGTTGTTATTTACCTTTATAGGCTCGACATTTCGACCACAACTCGGTCGATTTTAGCTCGGTTAACCTTTTTAGGTTTTTAACCATCTTTAGTTGTCGTTTACCTTTACAGGCTCGACATTTCGACCTCAACTCGGTCGATTTTAGCTCGGTCAACTTTTTTAGGTTTTTAACCATCTTTAGATGTCGTTTACCTTTATAGGCTCGGCATTTCGACGTCAACCCTGTCGATTTTAGCTCGGTCAACTCTTTTAGGTTTTTATCTTTTCATAAATAAATTTTTAACCATAACAGTATTCTTGCCTAACAGCGCAACTGGAAATGATTATATTTTTTTTTTCGGGTGTGCCTCATTAAAACCTTCCTGGCCAAAACCTCGTGGGAAAAAGACCAGGATAGGAAAAAGAGTACATCACCTACTTACATAACCTTAACTAAAATAAAACTTAAGGTGGGAAGTGTTCCATGTTCTTCGAACAACCTTTCCTGACAATTCTTCTAGCCTATAAGCACAATTTTCTAGATTTTCAACTATTCTGAATGGGCTAGACTAGTTCGCTGCGAGCTTACCTCTCTGGAGTCTTTTCTCGCGTCATTTTGAATTCTCAGCACTAAGTCACCTTGCACAAATTCCCTTGGCTGCAACCTCGAGTTGTACTTCCGAGTTGTTTTTTGCTTGCATAGCTCTTCTATGATTTTCGCCTCATCTCGAACTTCTTCAACCATGTCAAGCTCAACTCGGATTTCTTCTTCGTTCTTACTTTGGTCGTGATGCTGCCTTCGGAAAGAGAGTTCGCCGAGCTCAACTTGGATCATTGCATCGGTTCCGTAGGTTAGCTTGAATGGCGTTTCACCAGTTGAAGACTGTGGTGAGCAATGGTAAGCCCATAGGATGCTTGGTAATTGTTCAACCCAAGTACCTTTTGATTGGCCTAACCTTCTTTTGAGCTCATTTAAAATGACTTTATTGGCTGCTTCTGCTTGTCCATTTGTTTGTGGATTCTCAACCGAGGTCACTTTATGTTTAATTCCGAGGTTGGAGTAGAACTCTCTAAGCTCTTTATCGGTGAATTGCTTTCCATTATCTGTGACAATTTCATAAGGGAGGCCATGCCTGCATATGATGTTTTTCCATACAAAACTCTGAACCTTTTTAGCAGTTATCGTAGCTAATGGTTCTGCTTCAATCCACTTGGTAAAGTAGTCTACTCCTACGAGCAAGAACTTGACTTGACCTTTGGCGACTGGGAAAGGACCGACTATATCCATCCTCCATATAGTAAAGGGCCACGGCGAGAACATGGAATGGAGATCTTCTCCTGGAGCTCGTGCTACATTGGCAAACTTCTGACAGGACTCACACCTATTAGTCAAGGTAGCACAATCCAATCTCATGGTCGACCAGTAAAACCTCGCTCGCAGGACCCGAGCTGCCAGATATCGGCCACCTGAATGCATTCCACAGATTCCTTGGTACATCTCATCCATTACATATTTGGACTGCTCCTTTGTTATGTACTTTAGTAATGGCATGGAGAATCCTCTTCTATACAGCTCTCCGTCTCGGATGGTGTAATGGCAAGATTTTAGATGAATTCTCCTTGCCTCCTTAGGGTCATTGGGCAATTTGTCCGAGACTAAATATTCCCAAATTGGCATCATCCAGCCACGATCATAGTGCTCGGTCATTATCACTTCAGCATTTTTTATGCTCGGTTCGAGAATATTTTCCTGAATGAAAGTTCTTAGCTGGTCAGCTTTCTTGGTTCTAGCCAACTTAGACAACAGATCTGCCCTGGAATTTTCTTCCCGAGGTATATGCTCAATAGTAAAATTATCAAATTCAGAAATTAGACTATTAACCTTGCAGAGATACCTAGTTAGTTGGGGATCTTTGTTTGATAATCACCCAAGACTTGTCCTGTTACAAGCTGTGAGTCACTTCAGCATTTTAATTCCTGGACTCCAACTTCTTTAGCTAGCGTCAGTCCTGCAATAAGGGCTTCATATTCTGCTTGGTTGTTTGAAGCAGTAAACCCAAACTTTAAAGATTGTTCTAAGATTAGATCATCAGGCCCTTCGAGAATTATTCCAGCTCCGCTTCCCTTTAAGTTAGATGATCCATCAACATATAGAAGCCAGATGAAGGATTCCGACCTCGGCTTAGAAGAGAGCTCGACAATGAAGTCGGAGAGGCATTGTGCTTTCATCGGCCCCCTTGGCTCATATTGAAAACCGAACTCTGACAATTCTACTGACCAAGCTATCATTCGTCCGGCTAGATCGGGCTTCCTGAGCACCTGCTTTATTGGATGATCAATTTTGACTGTAACTTGGTGTGACTGGAAGTAAGGTTGTAACCTCCGAGCTGCCATAATTAAGGCGAGGGCTAGTTTTTCAATTACTTGATATCGTGTTTCTGCATCTTTTAGGGTTCTACTCATATAATACACCGGTATCTGTTGTTCTTATTCTTCCTGGATGATTACTACACTGGTTGCATAATCATTGACAGATAGATACAAGTACAGATTTTCACCGAGCTTAGGCTGAGTGAGGATCAGGGGAGAGGCTAGAAAGAGTTTCAGATCCTCAAAGGCTTTCTCACACTCCTCATTCCAGGTGAACTATTTTGGTTTTTTCAAAAGCTAGAATAAGGGTCTTGCCTTTTTTGCGGACTTTGGGAGAATGCGGGATGGAGAAGCTAATCGGCCAGCTAACCTCTGAATTTCTTTCACATTCTGAGGGCTCCGCATTTCCATGACAGCTTTGCACTTATCTGGATTAGCTTCAATTCCTCTATGTGTCAGTATATATCCTAAGAACTTTCCTCCTTGCACACCAAAAGAGCATTTTTCTATATTTAACCTCATGTTGTATTTTCTGAGTTGACTGAAAATTTCTTCGAGGTCGTCGGTGTGTTGCCTTAGGTCATCGGATTTTACCACCATATCATCAACATATACTTCTAGGTTCTTTCCGATCTGGTTGATAAAGACTTTGTCCATAAGCCTTTGATATGTTGCACCGGCATTTTTTAAACCGAAAGGCATTACCCGATAGCAGTAGTTTGCCCCATCAGTCATAAATGTTATTTTTTCTTCATCGGGTGGATACATCATGATTTGGTTATAACCTGAATATGCGTCCAAGAAGGACAAAACTTTGTACCCTGAGGCTCCGTCTACCAGTCTTTCAATGTTGGGAAGAGGATAAGAATCCTTTGGGCACGCCTTGTTGAGATCGGTATAGTCGGTGCACATTCTCCATTTACCGTTGACCTTTCTAACCAACACCACATTGGCTAGCCAAGTAGTGTATTTCACCTCTTTGATGAAATTTGCTTTAACCAGTTTGGCAGTTTCTTTGGCTACTGCTTGGCGCCTTTCTTCGCCAAGTTTTCTTTTTCTCTGAGCTACAGGCTTGGCTTCGGGACATATAGATAGCTTATGACACATGAAATTGGGGTCTATGCCAGGCATATCCGATGTCTTCCAAGCGAACAAATCGACATTCTTTCTTAAGACCGCTTGAATTTGTTGTTTAAGCGAGGGGTCGAGCTGACCGCCGACCTTGGTGCACTGTTCAGCTTGGGCTCCCAACTTGAACCTTTCTAAAAACTCTGTTAGTTCGGCTCTGGACTCGTACATCTCCATCCTTAGGTCTAGTTCAAACATGCTGACCGAGCTCACTGAAGTTACCGAACTGACCGAGCTTATTACTTCTGCTTTATCATCCTCGGCATTCTTTGTGATATCCTGATTTCGGGTAACCTTTAGGATATCCACATAGCATTGCCTGGCTATACGTTGGTCAGCTCGGACAACGACTATATCTCCGGACTCGGCTGGGAATTTCATTGTCAGGTGTGGGGTAGAGACAATCGCTCCGAGTTCATTCAACGTCGGTCTTCCAATAAGGATGTTGTATGACGTGCTGGCATCCATAATAACATACCTGACTAATACGGACTTGGAGAGTTTTCCTTCTCCAAACGTTGTTAAGAGGTCTATGTAACCTTGGGTTTTTACTTGCTCCCCAGCAAACCCTACTAGTTTGTCTTCCTGCTCCTTTATCAACTTTTCTGGAATTCCAAGTTTCTTGAAGGTCGCCAAGTATAAAATATCAGTCGATCTCCCCTGATCAATAAGTATTCGTTTGACCGAGAAGTTGGCTAATTCGACCGTTATCACCATTGGGTCATCTTGATTTGGATCCAGCCCTTGGAAATCATCATCCGAGAAAGTTATTGGAGGTCTTGTCCTTGTAGGTTTTCCAGACACCGTGTTTACAGATCGGATGGCTTTTACATGACGCCGCCGAGCTGAACTCGTTGTTCCTCCACCTGCAAATCCTCCTGAGATTGTATTGATGACCCCTCTGACTCCTTCTGATTCTTCATTAAGAGCCCTCTGATTATTCAACCGATCTCCGTTCTGATTATTTCCTTGCAGGTTTGCATCTCGGTTACGATTGTCATAACCGCGTCTCCGTCGTCGTCGACCAGCTCGTCCGCCTCCATTATCATCTCGGCAAACGAACCAGTCAGGAGGACCTGCCCGTACCAAGTCCTCAATTTTTTCCTGGGTTGTTCTACAGTCTTCAGTGGAGTGACCGTAGTTTTGATGCCATTTATATTCTTTACTTCTATCTGCATTGGCTGGTGTTTTGGATGGTCGAGGTAAGGTGAGTAACTCGACGTTGCACACCTCTTGGAGAATGGTTGCCCGAGATCGGTTTAGCGGCGTATAAGACCGGTACCTGGATTGCCTCTCTGAGAGCCCCCTTTCATTGGTCTTTTGGGCACTTTGTGGATTAGCCTCCCTATCTCTTTCTTTGCTCGGAACCGAGCTCTTGTCTTCAAAACCTCTTTCTCTCCTTTTGAATTCTACCATCTCTTCCGAGTTCATGAAGCCTGTAGCTTTTTCCTGCAACTCTTCAAAATCTCTTGGTGGCTTTCGAGATAAATACTCAGAGAATATCCCTGGCTTCAGACTGTTGGGAATTTGAGTATAAAACAAAATAACACAGCGGAAAAAAATTCCCATCGAAGGATCCTTGCGAATGGTCATGATTCATGGTTAGAAGATTTACCTCTTGAAGCGATGAGAATTGATTGAAATCGTCTATCACGAACACCGCACGAACGATGTCTCTAAGGTATCCACACGAGCAGATCCCGTGAACGTCCAACGTCACGAACACGAAGCGTCTCTGCCTCACAGTGCTAGCTTCGAAAACCGAGACCTGCTGCTCACTGTCACTCTCTATGTGCGGCTAGGGTAAAAACCGTGTAGGCACAATAGCTTAAGTGGTCTACTTATAGTAGCACCTCCTTAAGTGAGTTAGTGAGCAGCGTTTGACCTAAGCCCCATGTACTATGCGCTAGGCCCAATAGAAGAGTCCAACTCTCCTTTTAATGCTTCTTTTGATCTGCTCTTATGTGTGTGACCCTATAGGTTCCCAAAACGTTAGTAGTAATATTAAATCCCATTTAATATTACAAACAGTGAGCGGTATCTAGCAATACATCACTACCACCTAAGTAGTGAGAAAGTCAGTGATTTGACGAAACCTTTCTGTGACAAATATTCATGTGCATTATTATCCCTTTGTCCATATATCTATATTGAACACAAGACATAGAATGTGTCACCCTTGTATGGTTCAATATCATATTCCCTGATACCCGAGTAGACTTAACAACAAATGAGGTCAATATCTCATATTGACTCATTTCAAGACACGGCGATGCATTTTACAGTCTCACTCTATCAGGGGGGGCCACAGATATTACTCCTGTTATGTATGAGGGACAAATTCCATCTAGGTCACTCACATCCCTCTGCATGGCTCGTGGTATGCCCAATGACCGTCTTTATAATCATCCTATTACAGATGACGTTTGACGATATTAAAGCACACAACTCCTCATGTAGGGATCGTAGCGATTTCAGGTCGAAGGATTGCATACACCATTGTCACTATGAGAAATACTTATGACACTCACATAACGCTCCATGTAGTGTTCTCATGGTGGGTCAATCCAGTACATCATTACTCTAATGTGTACCTATGTGGCGACTCGATATCTCATATCCATGACCCGTGAAATATGGTCATCAGTCTGCACACATAATAGTCTCAATGTATTATTATTGTCCTTATTAATAAAATACTTGACTACAGATATTTAAGAATAGGATTTCATTGTTCAATAGTGTCTCACGATCAAGTCATGTACTTGATATTCTATTAAACTGAAATTTATATTCTAAGGACTTTATTATGTTTAAACAAGTAACACAATAAACTGGAATGCCTCATATCATATCATATATATATATATATATATATATATATAGATATAGATATATAATGGCAAGATACAAATGTAAGTCTAAGAAATACACTGGCCTCTAGGGCTTACACCAACACAGACCGCCCATAACGGTATGAAGACAGAGTTCCGAGCTCATATTGGGAATTAAAATTTGTTTGGCACTAAAACGAACCATATAATCTGAGTGATTCATTCCTTTTTTGTTTAAAATTCACCAGCGAGACCGAGGGCCTTTTATGCTTTCGGCTCGCTGCGAATTGTGCAGTGAACTTAGTTACAAGCACATCAAAGGAATTAATTGACCGAGGTGGTAGATTCGTAAGCCAGGTTAAGGCAGGGCCTTGCAAAGTGGTTGGAAAAATTTTCCACATGACGGCTTCCGAATCCATCACCAGGTAAACAGAAGAAATAAAGGATTCTACAAGCTCGGTTGGGTCAGTGGTGCCATTGAATTTATCGATGTTAAGGGGCTTAATATGTCTAGGCATGATTACTTCATCGATGTCATCCGTGAACGGCAACCTCGACCGTCGGTCTGTTACCATTTTTTTTGGATAGTCCTTTCTACACGAGACTTAGCTTCTGAAGCCTTTGGGCGAGGTTTGGTCTTGGACGGTCGGTTACTATCATGAGGAGAAGGTACGTAGGATGAATCCTTCTGGATAGCCTCAGGTGAGGATTGCTCTTCCTCGAAAGGTGTCTCTGATCTTTCTCTTTTCCGAGTTCTTAGAAGCCTTTGATTCTGAGCACGTATCTCCTCATTCTCCTTCTGCAGCTGCCATAACTGTGCCATAACCTCTCCCAGCCGAGGGTTATCTTCATCGATGGGAGGGGAGGGTGATTTTTTTGGATGGTTGTGGCTCGTGTTCGAAGCCTCATGATCTTCATGGTTCTGGCTCGTGTTCGAAGCCTCATGATCTTCATGGTTCATGCTGTTTGCCCCTCCCCTCGGTCCATTCCGTGTAGTCACCATCAAGCTTTCTTATGGAATCGGGGAAAGTTTTTCCTCGGCCCCACGGCGGGCGCCAAATGTTCCTGTCGAGATCCGACTTGTCGGAGTCTCGCCGTAGAACGTCTAACCAAGAGTAAACACCGGGGTTGTTTTAGGTTAAGGCTTGACAGAATATTGTATTCCGGTCCTACGTATCCCAATGGGAATCAAAATCAGACGTAGTTCTAGGTTCAACCCTTGGTCATATGGTGATCTCAATCCCCTAATCTTGTATCCGATGAATACCGGCGAGCAAGGTCTCTTCAATAGTCTCTTGGTCGAGCTAGTTTCTCTAATACGCTTAAGGGAGAGTCACCTCGATAAGTGAAAAGTGAGTCTCTCCTTTGGGTTCTCCTCTTTTTATAATAACATCCCCATATCTCTAAGAGATCTGGATTTATCTCCTTTTATATCTTAAATCTTCTTAGATATGTGATTTCCTTAATTTAAGGGATATTATCTTTTCTAATCGGATAATAATATCAGGATTATTAAAGATAATATCAATATCTTAAAATGATCTCCTAACCGGATAAGGTTTGAGATAATATAAGGTTATTAAAGATAATATTAATATCTTATCCTTTACACCTTGATTGGGTCGGGTATCCAAGCTCGGTGGCTGGGTTTTACTCCTCGGATAGTATAACATAGTTGTGGTTGTGGTAGACAAAGGGCAGCCACATCATTCCATAAACTAACTATTGTATTTGTGGGTATGTTTAAAGCAATGTTTTCTTTAACCAAAAAATAAAAATAAAAAAGCAATGTTTAAAACAAGACCGAACTGGATAGTTCCACCGTGAACCGTCCAGTTCGACGGTTCGGTCCAGTTTTTTTGAACCGTGGTCGGGTTGGATTGAATCAAGGTTGAACCGTCTTGATCCGTCAATTGGACTGGGTTGAACCATTCGAAATGGTTTTTGTTTTAATTCCCCCCCTCCCCCAATTACTACTTTTTTTTATTAATTTATTAGTCATTTTGTTCAACCTACGGTTGAACCGGTTAAACTAATTGAACCATGACCCGGATGTCTCATCAATTCAATCTCCGGTTCGGTTTCAAAAACATTGGTTTAAAGTATTTGGAATTTAATTATAATGTATTATTAGTGTAAATATTCTTATGTTATTAATAAATTATGTATTATAATATTATTAAAAATGTTTGATTCTTAAAATTAATATTTTAGAAGTCACACATACAATAATATGTAATTAATTAATAGTATAAAATACTTTCCACTAATAATATATTAAAGTTAAACTTAATTAGTTTTCTTATCCATTTTTTAGTTAGGGTGTGTTTGGGTAGATATTTTATACAAATAACTGTTTTTCATGGTAAAAATTATTTTATAGTATAAGTTAATACGTTTATTTAGACTGATTAAATTGGAAAATAACTGTTCTTACGGGAAAAAATGTTTTTGATAAGGTAGAAGGTTTAGAACTTTTACATTAATTTTATTCTTAAAAATTGATATATGATTATAATTATATATACTAATATAAATAAATAAATAATTATATAAATATATATGCAGGTGCGAGGCGGGTGGGTACTAAAGTACCCGTACCCACGCCCACCCATACCTTCTCTTGTTTGCGGGTATTACCCGGACCCGGACCCATACCCTACCTGTTGTGGATATTTTTTGTGGTACCCCATACCCATAGGGTAGGGTCCAAATTGCCATCTCTACACGCTACACACGAGGAGGAAAAACTAATGTTGAGTTTTGCTCATATATGAAAAGTACATGTAAGATTTAATGTCAATACCTTCCAATCAATTGCAAAAGTCTTTACCAGTCCAACTAGCTATCACCAACACTGAAAAGTAACTAGAGCTAAGTTTGAAAAGGGAGGAAAAGGGATAAAAATAGAACTATTTTGTACTAAAATAGAGCTATAAGTCTGGATGTGTGCAAAACATTTTTAAGTGTAGGTATATTATTGTCCGTGGCTTCTTTTTTAATCCATATTATTGTATTTATTTCTTTTGTAACTTAAGAATGCAAAGCTATTATTACACAACAACAAAAAAAACAAAAGAATGCAAAGCTATTAACTCTTATTTAGAACAATGAGAGAAAAAAGGAATGCTTATGCCTTTTTCCCCCTACTCAATGATAACTCATTCTTCATTGAGCAATAAGTCGGATAACAGAGCAAGCTCAGCAATGCCAACTCCTTAAATGACCGCATTCTCAAGTATAAGATTGTACAAAAATATGCTCACAGAATATGCTACATCCAAGAAGAACTGCTTCTGATTTGTTTTATATTAGTTCGCTATTTCACAGAAATGTTGTCCAAAAGATAAAACACTAAACATATTCCCGAAAAACTTGTTCCAAAATCACATCACTCATATCAACGATCACAAGGCAACCAGTTATTTGGACCTTGCAGGCAACTAATGTAGCGACAAATATTAAACTAGGAAAAACATCGTGTAGCATTAACAGAATCACTCTTCCTTGGGATGATTCTCCTCTGATTGCTTCTTGGGAACCTTGACTATGATCTTTAGTAGAGTAAGAGATGGCTCCTGTTGAAGCACAGAAGGAGCTTTGACCAAATTGATGCCTTGCTCCAACTCCTTTACTCTCTCCCTATGCAGCTTCTCCTTCTTTCCTTTCATCCTATTGAATTTTTTAACAAAACGTCAGCAGAAGGCCAAAGAAAAATACCTTGTAAATCTTGCCAATATATAAACATAAAATGGAGTCACATAAGGACCTGTTCTTATGGTGTCTCTCCTCCCTGTTGACTCTGATCTTATCAATCTTAGGAATGGCCTTGAGAACATTTTTCGCAAGATTCCTGTCATATCTCTCAGGCCTGTTTCGCTTTCTCTCAAACTCAAAGGTTGACTACTAAAACAAAATATAATAATTTTGAAGCTTGTCTATACCAAGACAACTAAATTAACAGATACAAAATACCAAGATAATTTACCTGTGTCATATCCTTTCCATGCACTCTCCGATATGCCTTGGTCCATTTTACTTTACGAGGGTTCCTCTTCATTTTAAAGTTTTTGTGGCATTTCGATCTACAAAACCGAAAAATCTGCACAGAGAATGTTCAGGAATCTGAGCCACAATTGCTGTGTGATAAGAAGCTTTCCTTTCATAAAGCATTTAGTTTAATCTCATCTGGTCCAGCTAGAGCAATTACTTACATAATTAATAGTGCTTAGTAGCATTTGTAGAAATAGACCGGCATATAGATGGAAGATAAGTAGGTAGGAGTGAATTGATTTTTTTATTTGATAAAAGAAGAAACTCACCAAGACAAAGACAAAGAGCTAGGAGGATAAGGAGTGAATTTAAATTTACCTTTGCATCATTACGAACAAACTGGATTCCATGTCCAGGGTATACGGTTGAAGAACAAAACCAACACTTCTCCAATCCCATTGTGCCCCCTGACTAGAGCAGCACCTTACTAGAAGAAAAGTGTCCCCAAAAAACAGTAATAACAATACGGTTTACAATATTATTGCACAAGACCCCAAAAGGACAAATTAAGAGATATATTATACATATTGTGGCATCTACTTATATCATCAAACAATTAAATAAAATGAATCAGTAAATATCAAAGACTACAACAGAGTCAACAAGTATTAAACCAATGCCATATGCAACAGAAATCAATAAGTGAACAAATACCATTCATTAGAACCTATAACTTAAAGTTAACTATGCTTAAAAGAACTTAAACAAAAATATAAGAAAATTAACAAAAATCCCATAAGACTGAACAAAACCAATTACCACATTACTACAAGATTGACTGAAACAAACATACATGGAGCTGTTTGAAGAACATATAGAAAGATTATTTAGACATATCTTATAGTATACGTACGTAAGCAGATGTATGGAAGGGCTTGTAAAAATAGCTTACGACCTCTTTCCTAATAGTTTTTTTTGCTTATTTCAATAAACTTGATAGAGACGCTTATGAAATAAGCTAAAAAGAGCTTAAAGGAAGATTATAAGCTCTCATGTGATAAGCGTTTATTCAAAAAGCACTTAAATAAGCTATTTACCCAAGCGTGTACTATATCAATTATGCAGTCTTAACAATTACAATAACCAAACTAGAGCAATACTTAGGTACATAGTGGACCAAAAGAAAAAATTAATTGCAATGTGCCAAGTCATGTAAATCTAATTCGGTTGTGGCACCTGACACTTCAATTATTTGAACTGCTGCTCAATCACACTGCACAACAATCATAGAAGACATGTATTTAAAATCTAAACTCATATGTCAATTACTCCGAAACAAATGGCAAATGGACATTTTTTCTACTCTCTTTCATCTACTGAAATGTATATAATCTCTCTGAAACTCACTGGCTGTTCAGTCCTACCTTCCCATTTATGTCTATAAATCTAAATATCCACCATTTCCATATGATTGTGCCACCAACTTAAAAAACATAAAATAAAAGAAAATCATAGCTCAAAACCTAATAATTTTCTGATTTGACAACATAAGCCAAAAGGGAGTACTATCTTGTAGTCCCTCACGAAAAATAAAGTCTAGGTTAAAAACAATTGACCCAATTGGAATTAAAATGTCGAAGTTTGAATTTGAAGGTTATAACTTTGCACTTACGAGAATGCGCTCCTACGACGGAGCTTCATCGTCTCACTGGGTTGTGGCGGTAGGTTGAAATGGTTCAGAAGCATAAGCAAAGGTAAAACCCTAAAACAAAAGCCCCTTTTAATTCTGTTTTCATTTTTAACGGGTCGGACTTCGGGTTAACCCGTCCAACCCATATATTTGACATTGGAGTCGAAAGCCTATACCCGTTGTTATCACGAATGAGGGTGCTTCTTTTTACACCACAAAAAAGTTTAAAACATTTTGAAATCCCCAAAATACACTTCCGGTTCCCCTCTCAGCAGTAAGCACCATTCTTCTGGAATCCCTTTGCCTGCTATCGTCCTCCACCGCCAAACACTCAACACAGTCACACCCCTTTCCCTCTCTTTATATGTTTTTACCTCTTTTGAAATGTCCATGGAATCCCTTGTTTCTGTAACACCTAAACTCCATTCAATAACCCCTGCCTCAGCAACCCTCTTTTTCCTTCTTCTACTAACCCATCAACCTTCTTTCAACTCAAACCCATTTCTACAACTTGTTCTTATTCAAAAGTCAAAACCCCATCACTCAAATCCTACCCACTCGTGAAAACCATAAAAAAAAAGGTAGCTTTTTCACAAACCAAGAAATGGGTTTCAAGTTTCAGAGCTTATAGCGATGCAGATAAGCCTGAACACGGGTTTTACTTGCAAAATGGAGTGTTGGGTGTGGCTTTGTTGAGCATAACCACACACGCCAAGGTTCATATTAGTCCATTTGTGGCTACATTAGCGGCGAATCCAACCTTGGTTTCAGGGTTGGTAGCTTCAGGAAATGGGATTTGAGGCTCTTTATTTGCATCTCGAGGGATGTCGTCGTCTCATTCCGCCCTCTGCACCGCCCTCACGACCTCAATGTTACTAAAAAAGCAAATACTTCTCTATAATACCGGATTTCCATGTCCGGTATGCTATACATGTATACCGGTTAATAAGACATCTGGTAAAAGGAAAAAAAAAAGCTTAAAGTAATCTTTTTATTCCTATATGTGACACAAATTTTTAATTTGGTCCCTATACAAAAAATGTTATCAATTTGGTCCTTATTCGTGACACTGGATTTCAATTTGGTCCTCATGTTAATTGGTCCCTATATAAGAGGACCAAATTACAAATCATTGTCACATGTAAGGACCAATTCAACAAAAAAATTGAAATCGGTCCCTACATGTGACAATTATTTTCAATTTGGTCCCTCTTATGTAGATACCAATTAGCGGTGAGGACCAAATTGAAAACCAGTGTCACGTATAGGGACCAAATTGATAACTTTTTACATATAATGATCAAATTAAAAATCAGTGTTACGTATAGGGACAAAAAGATTACTTTAACCAAAAAAAAGTAAAAGAAACACAATACTGGAAGAAGAAGAATGGAGTTTGGAGTGGTGTATTTCTAAAATAAGTTTAAGTGTGTTTAACATAATTGAGGGTATTTTATGAATATTTTTGATAAAAAATAATTTTTTTGGGTGTAAAAAGCAATGGTCCATGAATGAAATCTTCTCCATATTGTTGGGCCTATTCCAACTTACCCTATGAATATTGGATAAAATTTTACACTAACAATGGCCCATAAAAAACACAAAGAAAAAGGAATTAATCAAAAATAGCCAAGATTGAGACCACAGATTTCCAAGAATAAAACAAATAGAACATAGACATTAGCCAACAAGGATCTGTTTCTGAGAAAGTTCAATGTAGTAGAATCAGTTTATGACGTCGTGTTTTAATAATATTTTCTTTTTCTTTTGGGTGGGGAGTGGTATTTCAATAAAGTTTAGGCAATTTATTTTATTGTTTTTGAATCTTTCTTAATAATTGCACAAATTAATGGTATAAAGTTTAATATGCCATCTAGTACCGAGCCTAACGTGGTTAGCAAAACTATAGAGCACACTAATCCATTTATATTCTAAAGTCAGAACGTTAAAAACTAAGGTAAGGAACGCTGGATTCCTTTACCGAGTTCGAGTGAATATTTACATATTACAATCAACATGAGACTTGAAAATTCAATTAAAGCCATGCCATATGTTCCTGTCGAGATCCGACTTGTCGGAGTCTCACCGTAGAACGTCTAACCAAGACTAAACACCGGGGTTGTTTTAGGTTAAGGCTTGACAGAATATTGTATTCCAGTCCTATGTATCTCAATGGGAATCAAATCTAGACGTAGTGCTAGGTTCAATCCTTGGTCATATGGTGATCTCAATCCCCTAATCTTGTATCTGATGAATACCAGCGAGCAAGGACTCTTCAATAGTCTCTTGGTCGAGCTAGTTTCTCTAATACACTTAAGGGAGAGTCACCTCGGTCAGTGAAAAGTGAGTCTCTCCTTTGGGCTCTCCTCTTTTTATAATAGGATCCCTATATCTTTAAGAGATCTGGATTTATCTCCTTTTATCTCTTAAATCTTCTTAGAGATGTGATTTCCTTAATTTAAGGGATATTATCTTTTCTAATCGGATAATAATATCAGGATTATTAAAGATAATATCAATATCTTAAAATGATCTCCTAACTGGATAAGGTTGTTTGAGATAATATAAGGTTATTAAATATAATATTATTATCTTATCATTTCCACCTTGATTGGGTCGGGTATCCAAGCTCGGTGGCCGGGTTTTACTCCTCGACCAGTACACAAGCCCACCAAGCTTTGAGCTAGTAGAAGCGTAAAAGTTTTCATGACAGTAGCCGAGCTTGGCCTTTTGAAAACCTTATTTGGAGGATCTAAGGTCTATGGTGTAGGTTCTCTCTCCCCTTTTTACCATAGTCTTAATGACCGATCTTGTCCCTCGACCAATCGTTTAACCTCGTTGACCGAGCTTAGGAACTTGGTCTCTTCTTTAGACTTTCGAGTTGGTGAGGTAATTGGCCGAGCTTTGCACTTCGGTACATATATATATATATTTTACCTCGGTGAACACCTCGGGCGACCGAGTTTCACGCTTCGAGTTGGTGAGCTTTAAACCTCGACCCATATACAAGCCCCCCAAGCTTTGAGCTGAATGCGTGGAAGCTTTTTGAAGGAGCCGAGCCCAGCCGAGGTAGTCATCTTAGTTTCGCACTGTGACCATATTTTCTTGGTTCCCGAGATGAAAAGAGACGTTGCCCTTTGTTATTAAGGCAAAGCTGACTTGGGACGCGTGGCTTTTATGACATCATTTCTGAGGCTTGCGTTGTAGCTGCGTGCCCATATTTTTAATTGATGACAGCGTATATTCTGATGTCTCTGCCACGTGTTTCTTTTCCATTAGTGCGCTGAATTTGCGCAGACCTGAAGGGACGTTTTTCTTCTCTCGCACGTCAACAACCACCATCATTTCGCCAAATGGAACGTTTCATTTCTTTTTGAAGCTTTGCTCTTTTTCTATAAATTGAGCGAGCCCCTGGTACAGGGCTTTAATTTCCTTGAACCATCTATTTTCTTCTCTCTCAAGCCCTTTCTAGTCCAAGCTTTCACACTTCCTTTCCTATTTGAGGTACGCCCTTCTCGTCTCTTTTTTTCCAGTTTGATTTCTGATTTTTCATCCATGGAGACTTCATTCGAGGTATCCTAGAGTGCCTCTTCTGGGGTTCAGATCGTAGAGCCCGAAATCAATCCGATTGGGGGCTCGCCTCGTCCTTCTCCATCTTCCTCTCATGGTGGTGACGGTGCTAATGGTGCCTCCACCTCCTCTGATGAGAGTAGCTCCGCTATTCCTAATGCCATACCCATCTCCAAACGCCGTAAGCGTACCAATAGGATGCCTAAAGTCCCATACCCAGATATCACTATACCTGGGTATTTCTGGGTAAGGCCGGATGCGGGAGCCTTTCATTCAAATTTTAGGGATTCTGAATCCCTGTCGTCCATGAAAAACAAAGTTTCTTCTTCTAGTGGCACTTTAGAATGTTTGCCGTGTTCTGAGAATGAACACGTCTTCCTTCATGCTGCTCCAGATCAACCTATTTTCACATACGTATATAAAACCATGTTTGAGCAGATTGGAGTTACCTTGCCATTTACCCAATTTGAGTGTGATGTTTTGAAGATTATGAATGTTGCCCCGACTCAACTCCACCCGAACAGCTGGGCCTTTTTAAAGGCTTTCCAAATTCTTTGCTGACAGATAGGAATGGTGGCTACTGCTCCAATATTCCTCTACTTTTATAAAGTCAGGTTTGGGGATCGGGTTGGTTGGATCTCCCTTAGTGGGGTTGAGGGGGGAAGAATCATTGGGCTCTACAAGAGTTCGTACAAATTTTTCAAGTAGAACTTTTTCAAAGTCCGACCTACTCTAGGAAATGAGCCCCTATTTTATGACTCGGATGGAACCTCCAAATTCCCTCTTTAATGGCAACCCCATCCCACTAAGTTTTCTAGCTACGACGTTGGTTGCATGACAACTCAACAAAGAGCCGATGTTGAGCTCCTCAAGCTCTATCCTCGGCGATTGCCTTGTGGGAAACTTTTATTGCTTCCCAAATCGTCAACTCGGTAAGCCGATTTTGATTGTAAGTAGCTTTTTAGTGGGTACTTTACTTACCTTGCAGCATACTTGTATCTGACAGATTTCCCCTTTTTAGTGGTAATGGAGGAGTTCAATTATAAAGATTTGATGAAGAAGTCGGCTAACCAAGCTGCAGGTGGGTCATTTTCGGTTGCTGAAGCTAAGGGGAAAAAAGAAGAAGGTTACTGATGTTGCTGACCCGAACACACGCCTCTCTAAAAAGAGTCGGGAAGATTTGCAGTCCGAGCTTCCAGGGAGAAGTCCTTCTCCCCTACTGGTTGTTGAAGAAACTCCCGCCACCGAGAGGAGGTCGGGCAAGGCTCCTGTGGTGGCTGATCTTACTTCGGACACCAAATGGTACAACGAGAGTTGCAACCCGGGCTTCGTCTCTCTTTAGGGTAGTGAGTTTAACCCCTGTTCGCTCATCGACGGTCAGGTACTCAAACCCGCTGATGCCCGTATTTTGCTGAAGTAAGGGCCTGGTGAAATCATGGAGGCTGCTGCTGCCTATGCTCTTCGGATAGCTTCGATTACCTGCTTCTGGAGTCACCAGTTCTCAGAAAACGTCAAGAGGATGGAGGTGATGAAGGCCGATGCCGCTCTTGCCCTGAAAGTGAGGGATGAGTTGGCTCAAGCTGTGGCCAAGTGTGAGGAGCAAGCTCGGGTCATTGGCCAGCTAAAGGCCCAAAAGGTGGAGCTGGAAAAAGGCAAGACCTCCCTTATGACCGAGCTGGATATAGAAAAAGCCGAGCGGCTCAATCTTCAGAAGGCCGCAGAGGGACTTCAAGCCGAGAAGAAGGCCAGTCTTGAGCTCCGGAAGTCGCTAGAGACCGAGAAGGAGGCCAATCTCAAGCTCAGGTCTGATCTGGCTGAAGACGAGGCTTCCATTATGAAGGAGCACGTTAATGGCTTCTCCTGAGCCGTGAAGCAGCTTCAGCGCTTCAACCCGAATGCTAACTTCTCCCTTGCTGACGTGGACAAGGATTTTAATAGAGATGGAATTCTAGTTCCGTTGTCCGAGCTAGAGGATGAGGAAGACGAAGCTCAAGACTGGGAGGGTGAAGGGCAAGCAACTGAGGAGGGAGCCAGTGGTGAAGGCGAAATGGGCCTACCTGACCAATCTTCTGCTATACCTCCGAGTGCCAAGGATGACCCAACTCTTGAAATCGTTTCTCATGGGGATGCCCATGAGTAACCTTGGAAACATGTTCCTAGGGCAATGCCCTTTTTATTATGAACTCTTATGTATTCTGGGCTTTGCCCCTTTTTATTAATGAAATCACATGCTTGCTTACGAGTTATTTTTTACTTAGAAAATTTTCTAATGCCTTTTCGGATTTTGGAGCTCGAGCTTGTAACTGTTTTTCTAAGTTAGTGCTCGGCTTTTACAGTTTGGCGTGTTACTCGATTTACTCGAGTTTTTGGAACTCGGAATACCTGCAGGTATTTACTTACCTTCTTAAGCATTGGTTGCCTTTTTAGGTTTAGAGATTTGACCTTGGTTTGGTCGATCTTAGCTCGGATACCTCTTTTAGGTTTTTAACTACCTTTAAATGTTGTTTACCTTTTTAGGCTCGGCATTTCGACAACAACCCGGTCGGTTTTAGCTGGGACAACCTTTTTAGGTCTTTAGTTTTTATTTACCTTTATAGGCTCGACATTTTGACCACAACTCGGTCGATTTTAGCTCGGTTAACCTTTTTAGGTTTTTAACCATCTTTAGTTGTCGTTTACCTTTACAGGCTCGGCATTTCGACCTCAACTCGATCGATTTTAGCTCGGTCAACCTTTTTAGGTTTTTAACCATCTTTAGATGTCGTTTACCTTTATAGGCTCGACATTTCGACCTCAACTCTGTCGATTTTAGCTCGGTCAACCCTTTTAGGTTTTTATCTTTTCATAAATAAATTTTTAACCATAACAGTATTCTTTCCTAACAGCGCAACTGGAAATGATTATATATATTTTTTTCGGGTGTGCCTCATTAAAACCTTCCTGGCCAAAACCTCGTGGGAAAAAGACCAGGATAGGAAAAAGAGTACATCACCTACTTACATAACCTTAACTAAAATAAAACTTAAGGTGGGAAGTGTTCCATGTTCTTCGAACAAACTTTCCTGACAATTCTTCTAGCCTATAAGCACAATTTTCTAGATTTTCAACTATTCTGAATGGGTCAGACCAGTTCGCTGCGAGCTTACCCTCTCTGGAGTCTTTTCTCGTGTCATTTTGCAATCTCAACACCAAGTCACCTTGCACAAATTCCCTTGGCTGCAACCTCGAGTTGTACTTCTGAGTTGCTTTTTGCTTGCATAGCTCTTCTCTGATTTTCGCCTCATCTCGGACTTCTTCAACCATGTCAAGCTCAACTCGGATTTCTTCTTCGTTCTTACTTTGGTCGTGATGCTGCCTTCGGAAAGAGAGTTCGCCGAGCTCAACTGGGATCGTTGCATCGGTTCCGTAGGTTAGCTTGTTTGGCGTTTCATAAGTTGAAGACTGTGGTGAGCAATGGTAAGCCCATAGGATGCTTGGTAATTGTTCAACCCAAGTACCTTTTGATTGGCCTAACCTTCTTTTGAGCTCATTTAAAATGACTTTATTAGCTGCTTCTGCTTGTCCATTTGTTTGTGGATGCTCAACCGAGGCCACTTTATGTTTAATTCCGAGGTTGGAGTAGAACTCTCTAAGCTCTTTATAGGTGAATTGCTTTCCATTATTTGTGACAATTGCATAAGGGAGGCCATGCCTGCATATGATGTTTTTCCATACAAAACTCTGAACCTTTTTAGCAGTTATCGTAGCTAATGGTTCTGCTTCAATCCACTTGGTAAAGTAGTCTACTCCTACTAGCAAGAACTTGACTTGACCTTTGGCGACTGGGAAAGGACCGACTATATCCATCCTCCATATAGTAAAGGGCCACGGCGAGAACATGGAATGGAGATCTTCTCCTGGAGTTCGTGCTACATTGGCAAACTTCTGACAAGACTCACACCTATTAGTCCAGGTAGCACAATCCAATCTCATGGTCGGCCAGTAAAACCTCGCTCACAGGACCCGAGCTGCCAGAGATCGGCCACCTGAATGCATTCCACAGATTCCTTGGTGCATCTCATCCATTACGTATTCGAACTGCTCCTTTGTTATGCACTTTAGTAATGGCATGGAGAATCCTCTTCTGTACAGCTCTCTGTCTCGGATGGTGTAATGGCAAGATTTTAGACGAATTCTCCTCGCCTCCTCAGGGTCATTGGGCAATTTGTCCGAGACTAAATATTCCTAAATTGGCATCATCCAGCCACGATCATAGTGCTCGATCATTATCACTTCGGCATTTTTTATGCTCGGTTCGAGAATATTTTCCTGAATGAAAGTTCTTAGCTGTCCAGCTTTCTTGGTTCTAGCCAACTTAGACAACAGATCTGCCCTGGAATTTTCTTCCCGAGGTATATGCTCAATAGTAAAATTATCAAATTCAGAAATTAGACTATTAACCTTGCAGAGATACCTGGTTAGTTGGGGATCCTTTGTTTGATAATCACCCAAGACTTGTCCTGTTACAAAGTCGTGAGTCACTTCACATTTTAATTCCTGGACTCCAACTTCTTTAGCTAGCGTCGAGTCCTGCAATAAGGGCTTCATATTCTGCTTGGTTGTTTGAAGCGATGGCAAAACTTTAAAGATTGTTCCAAGATTAGATCATCAGGCCCTTCGAGAATTATTCCAGCTCCGCTTCCCTTTAAGTTAGATGATCCATCAACATATAGAAGCCAGATGAAGGATTCCGACCTCGGCTTAGAAGAGAGCTCGACAATGAAGTCGGAGAGGCATTGTGATTTCATCGGCCCCCTTGGCTCATATTGCAAACCGAACTCTGACAATTCTACTGACCAAGCTATCATTCGTCCGGCTAGATCGGGCTTCCTGAGCACCTGCTTTATTGGACGATCAGTGTTGACTATAATTTGGTGTGACTGGAAGTAAGGTCGT
The DNA here is from genome assembly GCA_030762895.1 of Sophora flavescens. Taxonomy (NCBI): domain Eukaryota; kingdom Viridiplantae; phylum Streptophyta; class Magnoliopsida; order Fabales; family Fabaceae; genus Sophora; species Sophora flavescens. The sequence continues at coordinate 164,877,669 of CM061066.1, read as the reverse complement.
AACCTCCGAGCTGCCATAATTAAGGCGAGGGCTAGTTTTTCAATTACTTGATATCGTGTTTCTGCATCTTTTAGGGTTCTACTCATATAATACACCGGTATTTGTTGTTCTTCTTCTTCCTGGATGATTACTACACTGATTGCATAATCGTTGACAGATAGATACAAGTACAGATTTTCGCCGAGCTTAGGCTGAGTGAGGATCGGGGGAGAGGCTAGAAAGAGTTTCAGATCCTCAAAGTCTTTCTCACACTCCTCATTCCAGGTGAACTCTTTTGGTTTTTTCAAAAGCTGGAAGAAGGGTCTTGCATTTTCTGCGGACTTTGGGAGAAAGCGGGATGGAGAAGCTAATCGGCCAGCTAACCTCTGAATTTCTTTCACATTCTGAGGGCTCCGCATTTCCATGACGGCTTTGCACTTATCTCGATTAGCTTCAATTCCTCTATGTGTCAGCATATATCCTAAGAACTTTCCTCCTTGCACACCAAAAGATCATTTTTCTATATTTAACCTCATGTTGTATTTTCTGAGTTGACTGAAAATTTCTTCGAGGTCGTCGGTGTGTTGCCTTAGGTCATCGGATTTTACCACCATATCATCAACATATACTTCTAGGTTCTTTTCGATCTGGTTGACAAAGACTTTGTCCATAAGCCTTTGATATGTTGCACCGGCATTTTTTAAACCGAAAGGCATTACCCGATAGCAGTAGTTTGCCCCATCAGTCATAAATGTCATTTTTTCTTCATCGGGTGGATACATCCTGATTTGGTTATAACCTGAATATGCGTCCAAGAAGGACAAAACTTTGTACCCTGAGGCTCCGTCTACCAGTCTTTCAATGTTGGGAAGAGGATAAGAATCCTTTGGGCACGCCTTGTTGAGATCGGTATAGTCGGTGCACATTCTCCACTTACCGTTGGCCTTTCTAACCAACACCACATTGGCTAGCCAAGTAGTGTATTTCACCTCTTTGATGAAATTTGCTTTGACCAGTTTGGCAGTTTCTTTGGCTACTGCTTGGCGCCTTTCTTCGCCAAGTTTTCTTTTTCTCTGAGCTACAGGCTTGGCTTCGGGACATATAGATAGCTTATGACACATGAAATTGGGGTCTATGCCAGGCATATCCGATGTCTTCCAAGCGAACAAATCGACATTCTTTCTTAAGACCGCTTGAATTTGTTGTTTGAGCGAGGGGTCGAGCTGACTGCCGACCTTAGTGCACTGTTCAGCTTGGGCTCCCAACTTGAACCTTTCTAAAAACTCTGTTAGTTCGGCTCTGGACTCGTACATCTCCATCCTTAGGTCTAGTTCAAACATGCTGACTGAGCTCACTGAAGTTACCGAACTGACCGAGCTTATTACTTCTGCTTTATCATCCTCGGCATTCTTTGCGATATCCTGATTTCGGGTAACCTTTAGGATATCCACATAGCATTGCCTGGCTTTACGTTGGTCAGCTCGGACAGCTGGCATCCACAATTACATACCTGATTGATGCGGACTTGGAGAGTTTTCTTTCTCCAAACGTTGTTAAGAGGTCTATGTAACCTTGGGTTTTTACTTGCTCCCCGGCAAACCCTACTAGTTTGTCTTCCTGCTCTTTTATCAACTTTTCTGGAATTCCAAGTTTCTTGAAGGTCGCCAGGTATAAAATATCAGCCGAGCTCCCTGATCAATAAGTGTTCGTTTGACCGAGAAGTTGGCTAATTCGACCATTATCACCATTGGGTCATCTTGATTTGGATCCAGCCCTTGGAAATCATCATCCGAGAAAGTTATTGGAGGTCTTGTCCTTGTAGGTTTTCCAGACATCGTGTTTAAAGATCGGATGGCTTTTACATGACGCCACCGAGCTGAACTCGTTGTTCCTCCACCTGCAAATCCTCCTGAGATTGTATTGATGACCCCTCTACCTCCTTCTGATTCTTCATTAAGAGCCCTCTGATTATTCAACCGATCTTCGTTCTGATTATTTCCTTGCAGGTTTGCATCTCGGTTACGATTGTCATAATCGCGTCTCCGTCGTCGTCGACCAGCTCGTCCGCCTCCATTATCATCTCGTCAAACGAACCAGTCAAGAGGACCTGCCCGTACCAAGTCCTCAATTTTTTCCTGGGTTGTTCTACAGTCTTCAGTGGAATGACCATAGTTTTGATGCCATTTGCATTCTTTACTTCTATCTGCATTGGCTGGTGTTTTGGAAGGTCGAGGTAACGTGAGTAACTCGACGTTGCACACCTCTTGGAGAATGGTTGCCCGAGATCGGTTTAGCGGCGTATAAGACTGGTACCTGGATTGCCTCTCTGAGAGCCCCCTTTCATTGGTCTTTTGGGAACTTTGTGGATTAGCCTTCCTATCTCTATCTTTGCTCGGAACCGAGCTCTTGTCTTCAAAACCTCTTTCTCTCCTTTTGAATTCTACCATCTCTTCCAAGTTCATGAAGCCTGTAGCTTTTTCCTGCAACTCTTCAAAATCTCTTGGTGGCTTTCGAGATAAATACTCAAAGAATATCCCTGGCTTCAGACCGCCCATAATGGTATGAAGACAGAGTTCCGAGCTCATATTGGGAATTAAAATTTGTTTGGCACTAAAACGAGCCATATAATCTGAGTGATTCATTCCTTTTTTGTTTAAAATTCACCAGCGAGACCGAGTGCCTTTTATGCTTTCGGCTCGCTGCGAATTGTGCAGTGAACTTAGTTACAAGCACATCAAAGTAATTAATTGACCGAGGTGGTAGATTCGTAAGCCAGGTTAAGGCAGGGCCTTGTAAAGTGGTTGGAAAAATTTTGCACATGACGGCTTCCGAATCCATCACCAGGTAAACAAAAGAAATAAAGGATTCTACATGCTCGGTTGGGTCAGTGGTGCCATTGAATTTATTGATGTTAAGGGGCTTAAAATGTCTAGGCATGATTACCTCATCGATCTCATCCGTGAACGGCACCCTCGGCCGTCGGTCTGTTACCCTTTTTTTTGGATAGTCCTTTCTACACAAGACTTAGCTTCTGAAGTCTCTGGGTGAGGTTTGGTCTTGGACGGTCGGTTACTATCATGAGGAGAAGGTACGTAGGATGAATCCTTCTGGCTAGCCTCGGGTGAGGATTGCTCTTCCTCGAAAGGTGTCTCTGATCTTTCTCTTTTCCGAGTTCTTAGAAGCCTTTGATTCTGAGCACGTATCTCCTCATTCTCCTTCTGCAGCTGCCTTAACTGTGTCATAACCTCTCCCAGCCGAGGGTTATCTTCATCGATGGGAGGGGAGGGTGATTGTCATGGTTCTGGCTCGTGTTCGAAGCCTCATGATCTTCATGGTTCATGCTATTCGCCCCTCCCCTCGGTCCATTCCGTGTTGTCACCATCAAGCTTTCTTATGGAATCGGGGAAAGTTTTTCCTCGGCCCCACGGTGGGCGCCAAATGTTCCTTTCGAGATCCGACTTGTCGGAGTCTCGCCGTAGAACATCTAACCAAGAGTAAACACCAGGGTTGTTTTAGGTTAAGGCTTGACAGAATATTGTATTCCGGTCCTACGTATCCCAATGGGAATCAAAGTCAAACATAGTTCTAGGTTCAACCCTTGGTCATATGGTGATCTCAATCCCCTAATCTTGTATCCGATGAATACCAGCAAGCAAGGTCTCTTCAATAGTCTCTTGGTTGAGCTAGTTTCTCTAATACGCTTAAGGGAGAGTCACCTAGATCAGTGAAAAGTGAGTCTCTCCTTTGGGTTCTCCTCTTTTTATAATAAGATCCCCATGTCTCTAAGAGATATGGATTTATCTCCTTTTATATCTTAAATCTTCTTAGATATGTGATTTCCTTAATTTAAGGGATATTATCTTTTCTAATCGGATAATAATATCAGGATTATTAAAGATAATTTCAATATCTTAAAATGATCTCCTAACCGGATAAGGTTTGAGATAATATAAGGTTATTAAAGATAATATTAATATCTTATCCTTTCCATCTTGATTGGGTCGGGTATCCAAGCTCGGTGGCCGGGTTTTACTCCTCGGCCAGTATAACATAGTTGTGGTAGACAGTGGGCAGCCACATCATTCCATAAACTAACTATTGTATTTGAGGGTATGTTTAAAGCAATGTTTTCTTTAACCAAAAAATAAAAATAAAAAAGCAATGTTTTAAAACAAGACCGAACCGGATAGTTCCACCGTGAACCGTCCAGTTCGACGGTTCGGTCCAGTTTTTTTGAACCATGGTCGGGTTGGATTGAATCAGGGTTAAACCGTCTTGATCCGTCAATTGGACTGGGTTGAACCATTCGAAATGGTTTTTGTTTTAATCCCCCCCCCCCCCCCCCCAATTACTACTTTTTTTTATTAATTTATTAGTCATTTTGTTCAACCTATGGTTAAACCGGTTAAACTAATTGAACCATGACCCGGATGTCTCACCAATTCAATCTCCGGTTCGTTTTCTAAAACATTGGTTTAAAGTATTTGGAATTTAATTATAATGTATTATTAGTGTAAATATTCTTATGTTATTAATAAATTATGTATTATAATATTATTAAAAATGTTTGATTCTTAAAATTAATATTTTAGAAGTCACACATACAATAATATGTAATTAATTAATAGTATAAAATACTTTCCACTAATAATATATTAAAGTTAAACTTAATTAGTTTTCTTATCCATTTTTTAGTTAGGGTGTGTTTGGGTAGATATTTTATACAAATAATTGTTTTTCAGGGTAAAAACTATTTTATAGTATAAGTTAATACGTTTATATAGACCGATTAAATTGGAAAATAACTGTTCTTACGGGAAAAAATGTTTTTGATAAGGTAGAAAGTTTAGAACTTTTACATTAATTTTATTCTTAAAATTGATATATGATTATAATTATATATACTAATATAAATAAATAAATAATTATATAAATATATATGCAGGTGCGAGGCGGGTGGGTACTAAAGTACCCGTACCCACACCCACCCATACCCTCTCTTGTTTGCGGGTATTACCCGGACCCGGACCCATACCCTACCTGTTGTGGATATTTTTTGTGGGTACCCCATACCCATAGGGTAGGATCCAAATTGCCATCCCTACACGCTACACACGAGGAGGAAAAACTAATGTTGAGTTTTGCTCATATATGAAAAGTACATGCAAGATTTAATGTCAATACCTTCCAATCAATTGCAAAAGTCTTTACCAGTCCAACTAGCTATCACCAACACTGAAAAATAACTAGATCTAACACTAGTGGAAAATATACATTAGACGGTAAAGGTTTACGTCAGTTAACCAAAAGCTAGACGTTAAAAAGGAGGCGGTGGCAGTTTTGTAAATATCAGACTTCATTAATTCAATTTTAACGTCAGTTGTTTTAATGACTGACGTTAAAAGTGAAGTGACTCACTTTTAACGTCAGTTCAATAAAGAACTTACGTTAAAAGTGAACATTTTAACGTCAGTTCGATAAAGAACTGACGTTAGAAGTAAGTCTCTTCACTTTTAACGTCAGTCCCTACATCAACAGACGTTAAAGGTTATTTTAATAATTTTTTTTATCTAGTATATGATTCCTTCCGCATTGCCTTCCTCAAAGTTTCAGTTTCACATGAATTTCTTTGAAGTTTTTTGTTTCTGTTTTGAAAACTAAAATATATGTGCGAAGTATAAGTTGAATCAATAACCCAAACCGGATCTCATTCATGAAATGTAATACAGACTGATCGATACAAAAGATTGAAAGGGTTTAAAATCCTATAAAAAGTTACATTGAAAGGGTTTAAAATCCTATAAAAAGTTATATTGAAAGGGTTTAAAATCCTAAACATTAAAGCTACATCCCATCAGAGAGTTTTATGAAATATGCCAAAGGGAAAACTATATATACTCTGAAGACCTCAGAAAACTGGGGGGCATGAGAGAGCTCAAGAGAGAGTGACCGCGCTGTCGCCACGCGCCAAAAAGAACGAGCGATTATAAAAATGCAGTATAGTGCGACAACTCGAGTATCGTCTCTCAAGGACTCTTTAGTTGTTGTTATTATTAACAGAAAATTAGTAAAAGTTAGAAATGGGGGTTTTGAGATTAAAATTAAATAAAGGAAACAAAATAAAAACAGAGTAAGAAAAGAGATTAACAAATAAACTAAAGACGATTAACCTACTGTTCTTGGTTTCCCACTATCATTGGTTCAAATAAATCCAAGCCCTAAGCAGATTCTAATCCCTTTTCAGTTGTAGCAACAATTAACAAACGGAATCGCTACTACGGATACATATTCCTATTCCCGAATTAAACAAACGGGGTTAAGCCCTCATGAACTAAACGAACATGAATAAACACACGCGAATTAAACAAACGCGATTAAGTATAGGAACATAGCATCACTGAAATGAATCAACACTACACTACACATTCCTGAATTAAACAAACAGAAATGCATAACATAGTATTGAAAAGAGAAAAGGAATTGAAAACAGGAAATACAAGAACCTCAAGTGTAATTAAAACCAATCCCAGTAGATTAATCTAGGAGACTAGTTCTCCATTACAGACTTAAACACAAAAGAAAAGAAAGGAAAATAAACTACTACTACTGACTACCAAAGACTAGCCAAAACTGGCTAACTCTCACTATGACTAACTATGACTAACTATGACTAACTCCTCTCTCAATATCTGAATGATCCTTTTATTAACTTCAACCTCTGCCTCTTAGCTTTCCAAAGCCACTTAATTTGCTTAATTATGAATTAAGATGAGGGAGTTATGTCCACATTCAACTTATAGGGCAGCTGAAACGTCTCTGACTTCACATGGATTAAAGCCCTTCAAAACGGCTCTGTTTGAAATAATGGTCTTCATGAGAGTTAAAGCTCTTTGTTTGATCTTTCATTTGCCACCGGTTTCAGTTCCAACCGACATCTACAGCCCAAGTTATGGCCCAATCTTCATGACCAGTTCAGGTTCCAGTGACAGCAATTATGTTCTGACTTCAAGGCCCAATGTGACCCACTATACATCCAATTCAGCATCTGAGTTCTTCATGAAAGTTGTTGGGCTTCCTTTTTATTACCTGAAAATAAGAAAATAGCATAAGTATTTTATTCAACTCTAAATCAACTAAATTATCCTAAAAATACTTTATAGACTCAAAATACTGCTTAGAGACAATCAAGTCTAATTTGGGTAAAAATGATATAAAATTAGCACAAAGCCAAGGTTTTTGCTAGTTATAAAACCAGTCAAACAGAGGCTCATCAAAATACCCCAAACTTAAACTTTGCTTGTCCCCAAGCAAACTACACTCAAAAACTTAAAAAGACTCAAGACCTGGCAAGCTCAAAAGATTCAATCAACTTTTGCACAGATTTCAAGCAATTTATCAAAACAATTTTTCCTTCAATGTTCCCCCCTTTTAAACAAAGTAATCCCCACATTCATTTATTCCAAACAATTGAGAGTTTCATAAGTCAAACAATCATTAATCAAAGTAGGGGATCTAAGTTACACACAAGAGGGAGATCACCAAATTCAAACAACTGCCTTCCTCACAAGGGAAATTTGTGTTCACTCATCACTCAATTTTTGTCAGGCAATCAACAATTCACTCAATTTCACTTTTAAGAGCACTTCCCATAAATTTGATTTTCATCTCTAAATGACTCCCACAGAAAACATGCAAGCAACATCAGAAGGTCTTTTATGGGTTGTAATGGGGCCTGGCTAAGGGTAGGATATACAAAGGGAACTAGGCTGAAGACCCTAGGAACTAAGAGAGCATGAACTTTATTTACACTTTGAAATTCACTCAAGTTCCTTTTCCATTTTTCTTTATGCCTTGGGTGGCTACAGCCTCTTTATTTCTTTTAGACTTTTTGAAATTTTTGCACTTTTATTTTTTTTTCATTTTTTTTTTCTATTTCTTTCTTTCTTTTTCTTTTTTTATTATTTTTTTTTTCACAATTTTTATTTTTATTTTTTTTTATTTTTTTCTATTATTATTTTTTTCTTTTTCCCAATCCCAAACAACACATTACACCTTGCAGCCACCCCAAACTTTGGTTTCTTGCACCCATTCTAAGATTACATGCTCTCCTAATCCTAAGATCGGGTTAACATGGTTTTCCAGATTTTTGGGCTTATAACATTAGGTTATCAAGAAGCAATAGGCTAATAGGCTCAATGGGGCTAACTAAGGAACATGCATTAGGAATTGGTTATTTTAGGCTAAGTAGCTATTTACAAAGAAAATGCCTAAATCATTTGAAGCAAACACATAATCATGCAAACCAAAAAAAGATTCAAGCAAATTCAGGAAAGTGCAATCAAAAGTGATTTTCACACAATTTAAAACATGTTGGAGGCTCAAAACCTCACCTGGACATTTATGCAAATTGTTTGACAGAGATTCTATCCCTAGTGTGTGCTGCCTATCACCCCAAACTTATCATAAATCATGCCATCATAATAAAATCTCAAAGTTCAGTTTTCAATCACATGGGGATCATTTTTCAAAAAATTTTCAAATCCTAGGGGTAAACAGTCAATACTTTCATGCAATCCATCTATGCAAAATCAATAAAATCCATCAAACTTGCCCATACCAGACTCAACACAACTCCTGAGCTTCTCAAATTATTCAGGAGCATTATTGACAATAAAACAGAAATAAAATAAGGAAAAGAAAATTAAAAAGAAGAAAGGTAAAGAAAACTCATTGAAGGGCGGTTCCACCAGGATCCCACTGCTTGTAACATAAGTCCCACATGGTGGCCAAAGGGCGGAAGCTCATTCCATGCCTCCCTAACTTGCAGCTTTGATGCGGAGGTGAGCGTTTGACAATTATGGCAACCTCGCCCAGTGCGGCGGACTTTTCACTTCCTCTGGGGTCACCGATGACCTCTTTCTCAATAAAATCCTCCCAATAAAAGTGGGGCTCAACCTCTTGGACTGGCCATGGTGCAAATTCCAGAGGCTTGAACTCCATCACCGGTTGTTCCACAGTGGGAGGTAGCTGCTCAATGGATAGTGTATTTGGAACTTCGGCTGAACAATCGGTATCACTCTCACTATCATCCTGCAAAATAGAGTCAAGAAACTGGCCACAAACAGCACACGGGTTAGTGTCGATGACAGTTAGTACATGTAGTAAAAGAAACTGAGTTAGTAAAGGTCTGATTGTCTGGACTTTCTGCACACGGTTCATCCACCCCATCATTCTCAACACATGCATTTGATTCCACAGGTTCTTCATTATCCTCAAGCTTTTTGCCTTGATTGTCAGGATGGAATATATAAGCTCGAGGCCAATAAGTAGCATCTGTCAGAATGGGGCATGCCTCATACAGGTGCTCAGGAGAGCCGCACATGCCACAAAACTGTGTCTGCTGAAACAATTGCTTCAAATAAGTGAGCTTATCAGTAAGATCCATAACCAGACAAATTCAGCAAATATTTTTTATTTTTAATTTTTAATTTTTTTTTCTGCTAATAACACAACAAGAGTCCCCGGCAACGGCGCCAATTTTTGGCCGCGCTGTCGCCACGCGCCAAAAAGAACGAGCGATTATAAAAATGCAGTATAGTGCGACAACTCGAGTATCGTCTCTCAAGGACTCTTTAGTTGTTGTTATTATTAACAGAAAATTAGTAAAAGTTAGAAATGGGGGTTTTGAGATTAAAATTAAATAAAGGAAACAAAATAAAAACAGAGTAAGAAAAGAGATTAACAAATAAACTAAAGACGATTAACCTACTGTTCTTGGTTTCCCACTATCATTGGTTCAAATAAATCCAAGCCCTAAGCAGATTCTAATCCCCTTTCAGTTGTAGCAACAATTAACAAACGGAATCGCTACTACGGATACATATTCCTATTCCCGAATTAAACAAACGGGGTTAAGCCCTCATGAACTAAACGAACATGAATGAACACACGTGAATTAAACAAACGCGATTAAGTATAGGAACATAGCATCACTGAAATGAATCAACACTACACTACACATTCCTGAATTAAACAAACAGAAATGCATAACATAGTATTGAAAAGAGAAAAGGAATTGAAAACAGGAAATACAAGAACCTCAAGTGTAATTAAAACCAATCCTAGTAGATTAATCTAGGAGACTAGTTCTCCATTACAGACTTAAACACAAAAGAAAAGAAAGGAAAATAAACTACTACTACTGACTACCAAAGACTAGCCAAAACTGGCTAACTCTCACTATGACTAACTATGACTAACTATGACTAACTCCTCTCTCAATATCTGAATGATCCTTTTATTAACTTCAACCTCTGCCTCTTAGCTTTCCAAAGCCACTTAATTTGCTTAATTATGAATTAAGATGAGGGAGTTATGTCCACATTCAACTTATAGGGCAGCTGAAACGTCTCTGACTTCACATGGATTAAAGCCCTTCAAAACGGCTCTGTTTGAAATAATGGTCTTCATGAGAGTTAAAGCTCTTTGTTTGATCTTTCATTTTCCACCGGTTTCAGTTCCAACCGACATCTACAGCCCAAGTTATGGCCCAATCTTCATGACCAGTTCAGGTTCCAGTGACAGCAATTATGTTCTGACTTCAAGGCCCAATGTGACCCACTATACATCCAATTCAGCATCTGAGTTCTTCATGAAAGTTGTTGGGCTTCCTTTTTATTACCTGAAAATAAGAAAATAGCATAAGTATTTTATTCAACTCTAAATCAACTAAATTATCCTAAAAATACTTTGTAGACTCAAAATACTGCTTAGAGACAATCAAGTCTAATTTGGGTAAAAATGATATAAAATTAGCACAAAGCCAAGGTTTTTGCTAGTTATAAAACCAGTCAAACAGAGGCTCATCAGAGAGGCAAAAACATGTGCACTAGATCTGTTTCAAGCAAAGGCAGTGGTTCCAGAGACTTCCAAGACGGTCACTTGCTACCAAAGCTGAGGTTTTGGAACTGTGACCCCCGAGCACCTGATTAGCCCTCCAGCAGCTGATTCTCCGGAAAGTGATAAGGTGAGCAACTCACATAATGTAATTTACTCAGACTTATCACCCATGTAATGTAATTTACTCAAACTCAGAAGTTGTTTGACCATTATGACAAAGACCTTTGAGTCTAGGAATAGGAAGAAAGAGTGATGAAGTTAATCTCACTACAGAGCCATATTTGTGAAGCAGAAAATTAAAAGGATGGAAGGAAGCTATTTATAGGAGCTGGGGATGAAGTTACTAAGCTATTCTGATTTTGTTGAAAACTTACCTATAAACTTAATGCTCATTAAGAGGATTGAGTTACAAGGTGCATGGGTAAGTAGCACAAGATACATCAAAGGAATGAATGTTTTTGCAGATATCTATACACTTTTAACGCCGGTTTTTAAAAACACCGGCGTTAAAAGTGTTTTTCAAATAAAAAATATTAATTGTTAACGTCAGTTTTTATACAACTCGACGTTAAAAGTTTGATTTTTACTTGATTAAATAAATAGGCGACGTAAATAATCCTATATATTATAAACGTGCAAAATGAATATTGGAAATAATGTAATTAATATACGGGAACTTGGCAGTCATCAATTAAGTTGACGTTAAAAATGAGGTGGTGGGTAAACTATTTGCGTCAGTTCTATAAATAACTGACGTAAATAATTATGAAACTCATTTCATTGGTTGTCATGTCCCTGTTGTCCCTCTTAATGCAGATCACTCCATATAGTACTGCAGTTTATTTCTAAACCTTTTTTTTATACAAGTTTATTTTTAATTTTTATTAATTAGCTTGAATTAGTAAACAAATTATTGTGCAAATTAAAATAAATAAACACTTAACATAAAACAAGTTATATGTATAATCAAATCGTATGACATTGAAGCGATTCATAAGTTAAAATTACATGTTTAAAAGATAAAAAATTTCTACAACATAGCCCTAAAATATAAAAAAGTTTCTGCATCAACATCATTTTCTTCTCGACCCTGTCATCGAAACTCCAATGGATGCATCACCTCCCTCACTTGAATTCCAAGATGCAAAGTAAATCCTCGAGTCACTAGCAAAAAAAACAAAGTGAAATGGATCTTTGCATCTTTCTTCTTCAGTGGAGTTCCTTGATGCATCATCTTGAATCCACAATCACTTGCTTCCAAAGCAAAGTGAAAGGGATGATGGGGATGAAATAAAGTGAGAGAATCACATTACGTGATTCACCCAACCTTAATATCCATGTAATGTAATTTACTCAAACTCAGAAGTTGTTTGACCATTAAGACAAATACCTTTGAGTCTAGGAATAGGAAGAAAGAGTGATGAAGTTAATCTCCACGGCAGAGCCATATTGTGAAGCAGAAAATTAATTAAAAGGATGGAAGGAAGCTATTTATAGGAGCAGTGGATGAAGTTACTAAGTTATTCTGATTTTCTTGAAAACTTATCTATAAACTTAATGCTCATTAAGAGGATTAGGTACAAAGGTGAATGGGTAAGTAGCACAAGTGGTCGTGGGGAATGAATGTTTTTGCAGAAACTAATAAACCTTTAACGTCCGTTGTGTAATACAACTGACGTAAGAAGTTGTGAGTGTTTTTAACGTCAGTTTCTTAATACAACTTACGTTAAATATATGACCTTTAACGTCAGTTATTACTAACAACTGACGTAATAAGTGAGAGTTTTTAACGTCCGTTTATTAAGACAACTGACGTTAAATATATGATCTTCAACGTCGGGTTTTACCAAAACGGCGTAAAATGTTGTTTTATTTTAATTATAACGTTTACCCCGCGCGCCTTCTCCACTTCTCTCTCGACGTCTTTTCTCTCTTCCTCACGCTCAACCCTCACTCTTGCTCTCACTCTGCCCTAATCGCGAGCTCATCTCCACCGCTACCACCGCGAGGGCTTCTTCGCCACCACCGTGAGGTACACTCTTAACCCCTAACTCTGTCTTTCCCGCTCATTCTTTGCAATAACTTGACATCTCTCTTTCCCCTGCCCTCCCGCGCACTAACTCTCCTTGTCCCTCTCGCTTTAGTAACCACATCGAACGTTGGCCACCACTCGAGCTTCCCCCACCACCACGCGAGCGCCTATTTCTGTGAGTCTTTAATTAGGGCACATTTTTTTATTCACGGTTTTGAGTGCATGCATGTTGCTCTGCTGGTTTGAAACTCGTAGTCTCGATGAGTTGAAACTTGAAACTGTGAGTTTGAGTTGTTTGGAATGTCTCTATTTTTGGTTTTGAGTGTATGTTGAAACTGTAGTCTCGAGTAGTTGTAACTTTAAACCATGAGTTTGAGTTGTTTGGAATGTCTCTATTTTTGGTTTTGAGTGCATGTTGCTCTCTTTGGTTGATCTGTCACGGCCGTGATGCTCATCACGGCTAGGCCGTGATCGGTTCTGCCTATGAGGGTCTGGGTTCGATTGGCATGTTACGGCCGTGATGGACATCACGGCCAGGCCGTGACCAAGTGCTTGGCAATCTTCAAAAATATAGTTTTCAATCTCCCGTATTGTCCTTATATTGGATATATAGATGTTTTGTATATCTACAGGACCTATCTAGTTATTTTTATTTATACTTCGTATTTATTTTGAGTTATAACCTATGTTAATACATATATATTGTTTCTGAACAGGAATACATATGGATCAATCGGATAGCCCACATGCACGGGAGGACACTTTGTGGGGGTTTCGCAGACCCGATCACGCCTACGCCTGATTCTAGTGTAAGTTTACATGTTATATACTATCTTTAGTCCTTCTTGTTAATGTAAGTTTATAATGTTACAACCCTCTATTTTATCATTTTTTTTGTCCATACAGACATCACAGGCTCATAGGAAACGGGGTAGAGGAGCCACCTCGTTGAAGAAACTAGAGAAGGACAGGCAGAGCGGACAAAAGCTTGAGGTGTCCTTCGATGCTAATCTAAATTCCCAGGGACCCCGTGCTAAAGAATTTAATAAGTGGGTGTTTCTACAAGCGAAGCAGCACGTAAGCATCAACTACAACCACTGGAATGACGTTCCACAGAAAGTTAAGGATCAGATTTGGGAGGCTATCACGGTATTTTACCTTTACATTCATTTGATTTACATTATTAGATAATTATCCGAGTTATAATCCATCCAGTTGTTATATATGTATCTAATGTGTAGGTAGCTTGGACTGTGCCAAATGACGAGGATCATCGTCATAAATGTATGAAAATGGCATCAAAGCGTTGGAATGGGTTCAAGCATGATCTTACCAGGTACTATGTATCTGGGAAGAAGCGGCTTGATAAAATGTTCTCGGATTATCCCTGGATTGATCAGGATACTTGGGATATGTTTGCCAGGAGTCGACAGGATGAAGAATTTCAGGTTGGTTGATTAAGTTAATTTTGTATGCTTATTATAGATCATTTAACTGTATTTAATTATGTGTTTTTGTTTGAATAGGCTAAGGCAAATAAGGGTCGGCAGAATCAGGAGAAGAACGTCCACCGTCACACCATGTCTCAGGGTGGGTACCATACTCGGATCCAGCAGATGATGGCGGATAGGCTGAGGGCGAAGCAGGAAGAGCACTCTGCTAGGATTGAAAGAGGAGAGGTGCCTGAGGGCACACCATCAAGTCCTCCGTCGGACATCGACCGCGAGGATGTCTGGTTAGCCGGCCGCATGACAAAGGCGGGATCTTTTAAAGTTGATGCACTCGCGAAGTGGCAGATAAGATTGTAAGTAAATAATTAACTTGATTTCAATTGATATTTGTATAGATATTTGCAACACTTTTCACTTGCACGTTTTATCATTTTTTTTCATTGTAGATGGATATTAAAGCAAAATCCTCCCGGAGCGCATTCGTCCCTTCTGGACGGCAGGACGTCTTGATGTCTGCTCTAGGCAAGAAAGACCATCTTGGTCGGGTTCTCGGTGTTCCTGGGAACGTGACCATCAAACAATATTATGGCAAGTCTGCTGCACACGAAAGCGGGTGGTCAATGAAGCATCAATTTTGGCTGACATTACTCAAGACCTCATGTCCAACCCGGATATTACAACACATCTCGATGCAAGGCTTAATAGCTAACCTGAAATTCAAGCAGCGCTTGCCGAGAGCTTTCCTCCGTCGGTACATCCCAGGACACCGCAAGGCTTGCCAACACTTCACATGTGAGCACAAAAGAGAGTTTTAGTATGGCACATGTGGAGGACGATGAGTTGGCGACTAGGGAGCGGGGAGTTGGAAGTCCAGCGCCATGAGCATGAGTTGGAAATGAAAAGGTGTGAGCTTGAGTTGGACTCCAAATGACGTGAGCTCGAAATGTTAGCAAAGGTATTTATTCATTATTAATGTCCAAATTAGTCAAATAATTACTTGTGTTTTTTTAATTATCAAAAACTTATATATTTTATTTTTCCTAAACCGAAGGCCAAGTCGACGTCGGTGTCATTGTCACACCTATCACTCGTTTGTTCTCACTTGGTGAGGATTATGCGTTTGAGATTTTTGAATGTCCATTGGATCACGATGGATGGGTGGCACGCCCAGATCAACAGAGGATATTTTCCTTCGTTGGTGACGATCTCTGAACGCCTGCGAAAAATAACATCCGGATGAACAAGCAATGTCATCGCCGTCTCGTGCACGTAAGTTAATTTTAATTTTATATATAACTTATTTATTTTTGGTATTTTTCCATTTAATAATTTATTTTAATTTCAATATATATATTATGTAATTAACATCCACACCTTTTCATATCTTAGGTATCTCCATCGTCTTCAGCTTGATAAAGGGCGTTGCATCAGTTTACGGTTTCTTAGATCCGTCAATCCTTCTGCCCGAGTTCTTTGCTGGAGATGCATTGAGTAAATACTTAGGGAACTTGTTGGGAGACAATCCGAAAGAATTATATCTGGCTCCCTACTGTATGGATCGCCATTGGCGGTTGTTCGTACTTCACCCGTCTAGGCATACTGTCATATTTTCTGCTCTCTCCACCATGATCCGCCACCGAAGGTGGTGGAAGCTGTAAATATGTAAGTAACTAATCTTAAATTTAATTTAAGTTTTAATATCAGTTGTTTTTAGTTTATTACACACATGATATATGAGTTTGTTAATTGATCGACATGATTATTTGTTTATGATAGCTACCAAGGCGAGTAGCATAAGTTGCGCCAACGAGAGAAGTAGGACTTCTAAGGCTAAAGCAAATCCTGTATGGAACATCCTCAAGGTTTGGTAGTTTATTTATCAAATAATTAATATTATAATTACTAATTTATGTGTATATTCAACTGACGTTGAAATTAATTTTGTTGGTAGTCTCGATTTCAAACTGACAGTTGGTCGTGCGGCTATTATGTGATGCTTCATATGCTGAACATAGTTTCCGCATCTATTACGGATGGATGGAAGAAGGTAATATTTAAACAACTTGTTAAATTATATATTATAGTTTTGAAGATGACTTGCATTGATGTTATTGTTATTATTTGAACGTGTCTAGGCATTTATCGATCAATCGCCTATTAAAGAAGATGAGTTAAGAGACTTGAGGATGCGCTTCGCAGAATTCTTCTTCAAGTATGCGGCTGAAAAAGGAATTGCCAACATACCTCCGCACTACTTAGATAAATAGTTTTTTTGTTAGACTTTATAAACTAATTAATAACATGTATATATATATCCTTAGATAGTTTTGTTTTTTAGACATTGGAACTAAAATTTATTTATATATATACATGGGTTTTGGTTTTAAGTCCCCCCATTGTTCAATTTTCCTTTGCAATTCTGTAATGTGTGTGATATTCTGTGTTACTGGGACTGAATGCAGGGATAGCTGAGGGGAGTGATATTTTAAAACTGAATTTAAAAAAAAAAAAAACCTATTAACGTCAGTTGTATCAAACAACTGACGTTAATAGTATTTTATAAAATATACAGTATACTATTAACGTCAGTTGTTTATTACAACTGACGTTAAAATTAAAACTTTAACGTCAGTTCTTTATAACAACTGACGTTAGTTTTAACAAAATCAAAGTCCGTTGTATTAAAGAACTGACGTTAATAGTTTTAGTTTAACGTCAGTTGTTTAAAAAACCGACGTTAATTTTTACAAAATTAACGTTGGTTTTGTTAAGGAACTGACGTTAATAGTGTTATATTTAACGTCAGTTCTCAACTGACGTTAAAATATTAACTATTAACGTCAGCTGTATTTACGTCAGACAGTATTCTGACGTAAAAAATCAATTTTAACTGACGTAAAAATCACTTATTGCACTAGTGTAAGTTTGAAAAGGGAGGAAAAGGGATAAAAATAGAACTATTTTGTACTAAAATGTAGCTAAAAGTCTGGATGTGTGCAAAACATTTTTAAGTATAGGTCTATTATTGTCTGTGGCTTCTTTTTTAATCCATATTATTGTATTTATTTCTTTTGTAACTTAAGAATGCAAAGCTATTATTACACAAAAAAAAAAAGAATGCAAAGCTATTAACTCTTATTTAGAACAATGGGAGAAAAAAGGAACGCTTATGCCTTTTTCCCCCTACTCAATGATAACTCATTCTTCATAGAGCAATAAGCCGGATAACAGAGCAAGCTCAGCAATGCCAACTCCTTAAATAACCGCATTCTCAAGTATTAGATTGTACAAAAATATGCTCACAGAATCACTCTTCCTTGGGATGATTCTCCTCTGATTACTTCTTGGGAACCTTGACTATGATCTTTGGTAAAGTAAGAGATGGCTCCTGTTGAAGCACAGAAGGAGCTTTGACCAAATTGATGCCTTGCTCCAACTCCTTTACTCTCTCCCTCTGCACCTTCTCCTTCTTGCCTTTCATCCTATTGAATTTTTTAACAAAACGTCAGCAGAAGGCCAAAGAAAAATACCTTGTAAACCTTGCCAATATATAAACATAAAATTGAGTCACATAGGGACTTGTTCTTATGGTGTCTCTCCTCCCTTCTGACTCTGATCTTATCAATCTTAGGAATGGCCTTGAGAACATTTTCCGCATGATTCCTGTCATATCTCTCAGGCCTGTTTCGCTTTCTCTCAAACTCAAAGGTTTAAGAGTATTAAACCAATGCCATATGCAACAGAAATCAATAAGTGAACAAATACCATTCATTAGAACCTATAACTTAAAGTTAACTATGCTTAAAAGAACTTAAACAAAAATATAAGAAAATTTACAAAAATCCCATAAGACTGAACAAAACCAATTCTCACATGATGCAGCAAATTTGTAACTACCATATATACCAACTTTCATCTGGCAGAATTCTAGTCAATTATGATTCCCCCATCAAACTATCTCTGACTTGTATTTTTAGGATGACAGAATCCCACTCCACATGGGGTAATGAGGATCAAGACACTGGAAAGAAGGAATGAATAAGCAGAATAGCTGATTCACAATTTTTCCGCAGACAATATGTGCTTAGGTCCGATTTTCACTTCACCTAATCTTCCCGTGTATCATACTCCTATTTGTACCAGCGTTATTGCAAAAGGGAACAAAAATATAATAGTAAAACTGATGCCATACCACAAAATACCATACAATAATGTTATCTTCCTTACTTTGTCATCGGTCCAAAGGAACTGATCTACTGTATATATAAAATTTCATGACTCTTTATATCATTTCAACCATCCCCTTATTTGAACCCTCAATTATGACATCAAGCTAACACATCTCTTATATTGGAATATGGTACGTTTATTCCACCATATCATACAGTCAAGATTTCAAATCTGGATCCGAAATCGAAATCTGAGCTTCGACATGGTGGTTTTGACAGTCGGCGAAACCGCATCGTAACCATAATTGCAGTCACATCAACTGCATATCAATAATGTTTTAACACAACCGCGACCGCAATTTAAAACCTTGGATACAGTATATCTGGAATCCACCCATTTGAGTGTTCTGAATAGATTGGCAGTGGTACCCAAAAAAATAAAAAATAAACACATTTTTCTTATTTCAAAGACAATATAAAAGTATAAAACATTGTTTGACTTATCAAAAATACAAAATTACAATGATATCAGAGGGGCGGGACTGGAAGAAGACATACAAAGACTACTCAATGTAGCTAGCCTGCTCAACATTTTAAAAAAAAAACTGAATTTCAGAATCTGTGCATCACCCACTCCTACTAGATTGGGGTGATGTAGTTAGCAAATCTCCCTGTCATCAAAGAGAAACAAAAATGGCATATGTTCAATAGTACCATAACTCTGAATACAGAAACTAATCTCATCTCACTCCACAATTAATTTCATAGAACCCCATCAACACCCTATAATTCTCAAAAAGAACTCTTGGGCATTGGTTAAGGAATCAGAAGAATCAAGTTTATATGGGAAATTGATATATTTATTATTTTAAAAAATGTTAAACTTAGAATCTCGATACAAACTTTCATTTTTTTTTTTGTTTTATTAACTAATGTGATTAGGACACTAACAATAACCTTCCCAGGCAAGTAGGACTCAAATATTGTATTCTAATTCTCAAAACCTCTCTTTTTTCTTACGTTATCCATATAGTATCTTATGTTTAATGTTGTTTGGTTTCTCTAATGAAATTGAGTTTTACGTTAAAAAAAAGTTATTCAAGCTTATAGACAATAACATAATATGAAAGTGCAAATTATTATCAATAATCGAGAGAGAGAGAGAAGGACCTTGGGTGGAGATGCTGGGTTCGCTTGGAAGATTGGAAACAAGGTAAGCGGAAGCAATGGCAGTGTGAGTGTGTAAGGGTTAGAACGAGCTCAATTCTCGTCGAAACAACAACCGAGGAGTGAGATTGGAAGCACGCAATGGCGAACCCAAACAGAAAGAGCTTCTCCTAGCCGTAGATTTCACTGAAGCTCGGCATAGGGTGCTCATGATGGTTGATCCTCTTGCCATCTAATCCAACCCTAAAACCCTTTGCAAAACCCACCTCACTGCCACAGTCACCCAAACTCATAAATGGGCCCCTCTAAGGTTGATATGAAAAATTGTTAGGTTGGGCTACAATAGAAAAACACTGGCCCAAATGAAAAAAAAAGTTCCAATTAAAAAAATTATTGCAGAGTTACACACAGTAGATATTTACAAAAAATAAAAATCCATATCTATACACACAACATGTGACCAAAAAAAAATTTCAATAAATGGCCTAAGTTAAAAATTATATTAACCCCATTTTTAGTTTCATAATAACTGGTTGAAAAGTAATTTTTTCCCCATAGATGTACTCAAGAAATTCCATACATAGTTTTCAACCATGAGCACCAACCAACACATATGTTAGGGATGTCAATGGGTAGGGTCTGGATAGGGTACTATAGTACTCATTCTCATACCCGCTTTTGAAAAAAATACCCGTACCCGAGCCCATATCCGCGTGGTTAGCAACTTTAGTACCCTTACCCCTTTGGGTACCTAAGTACACACACCCACACTCGTTACCCATACTTTAAGTAAGAAAAAGTAATAAATAACATAAAGAATGTTATAACACAATTAAAAATCATTCAAAAATATTTCAAGTATACTCATGAAACATTACAAACCAAAGTAATAAACTAAAAAAAAGTTCCCAAACATCCCAAACGAGTAAATATCAAGATAAACATCCAAAACACTAAATGCATGATCTCATTGTAATTTGGAAAGAGAAAAACACTAATGACCAAAGGTTTAGAACTTTTACATTAATTTTATTCTTAAAAATTGATATATGATTATAATTATATATACTAATATAAATAAATAAATAATTATATAAATATATATGCAGGTGCGAGGCGAGTGGGCACTAGAGTACCCATACCCACACCCACCCATACCCATACCCTCTCTTGTTTGCGGGTATTACCCGAACCCATTCCCTACCTGTTGTGGATATTTTTTGCGGGTACCCCATACCCATAGGGTAGGGTCCAAATTGCCATCCCTACATGCTACACGAGGAGGAAAAACTAATGTCGAGTTTTGCTCATATATGAAAAGTACATGTAAGATTTAATGTCAATACCTTCCAATCAATTGCAAAAGTCTTTACCAGTCCAACTAGCTATCACCAACACTGAAAAGTAACTAGAGCTAAGTTTGAAAAGGGAGGAAAAGGGATAAAAAAATAGAACTATTTTGTACTAAAATGTAGCTATAAGTCTGGATGTGTGCAAAACATTTTTAAGTATAGGTCTATTATTGTCTGTGGCTTCTTTTTTAATCCATATTGTTGTATTTATTTCTTTTGCAACTTAAGAATGCAACGCTATTATTACACAACAAAAAAAAAGAATGCAAAGCTATTAACTCTTATTTAGAACAATGAGAGAAAAAAGGAACGCTTATGCCTTTTTCCCCCTACTCAATGATAACTCATTCTTCATAGAGCAATAAGTCGGATAACAGAGCAAGCTCAGCAATGCCAACTCCTTAAATGACCGCATTCTCAAGTGTTAGATTGTACAAAAATATGCTCACAGAATATGCTACATCCAAGAAGAACTGCTTCTGATTTGCTTTATATTAGTTCTCTATTTCACAGAAATGTTGTCCAAAAGATAAAACACTAAACATATTCCCGAAAAACTTGTTCCAAAATCACATCACTCATATCAACGATCACAAGGCAACCATTTATTTGGACCTTGCAGGCAACTAATGTAGCGACAAATATTAAACATGGAAAAACATCGTGTAGCATTGACAGAATCACTCTTCCTTGGGATGATTCTCCTCTGATTGCTTCTTGGGAACCTTGACTATGATCTTTGGTAAAGTAAGAGATGGCTCCTGTTGAAGCACAGAAGGAGCTTTCACCAAATTGATGCCTTGCTCCAACTCCTTTACTCTCTCCCTCTGCTGCTTCTCCTTCTTGACTTTCATCCTATTGAATTTATTAACAAAACGTCAGCAGAACGCCAAAGAAAAATACCTTGTAAACCTTGCCAATATATAAACATAAAATGGAGTCACATAAAGACCTGTTCTTATGATGTCTCTCCTCCCTGCGGACTCTGATCTTATCAATCTTAGGAATGGCCTTGAGAACATTTTTCGCAAGATTCCTGTCATATCTCTCAGGCCCGTTTCGCTTTCTCTCAAACTCAAAGGTTGAATCCTAAAACAAAATATAATAGTTCTGAAGCTTGTCTATACCAAGACAACTAAATTAAAAGATACAAAATACCAAGATAATTTACCTGTGTCATATCCTTTCCATTCACTCTCCAATATGCCTTGGTCCATTTTACTTTATGAGGGTTCCTCTTCATTTTAAAGTTTTTGTGGCATTTCGATCTACAAAACTGAAAAATCTGCACAGAGAATGTTCAGGAATCTGAGCCTCAACTGCTGTGTGATAAGAAGCTTTGCTTTCATAAAGCATTTAGTTTAACCTCATCTGGTCCAGCTAGAGGAATTACTTACATAATTAACAGTGCTTAGAAGCATTTGTAGAAATAGACCGGCATATAGATGGAAGATAAGTAGGTAGGAGTGAATTGATTTATTTATTTGATAAAATAAGAAACTCACCAAGACAAAGACAAAGAGCTAGGAGGATAAGGAGTGAATTTCAATTTACCTTTGCATCATTACGAACAAACTGGATTCCGTGTCCAGGGTATACGGTTGAAGAACAAAACCAGCACTTCTCCAATCTCATTGTGCCCCCTGACTAGAGCAGCACCTTACGAGAAGAAAAGTGTCCCCAAAAAATAGTAATAACAATAAGGTTTACAATATTATTGCACAAGCCCCCAAAAGGACAAATTAAGAGATATATTATACATATTGTGGCATCTACTTATATCATCAAACAATTAAATAAAATGAATCAGTAAATATCAGAGACTACAACAGAGTCAACAAGTATTAAACCAATGCCATATGCAACAGAAATCAATAAATGAACAAATACCATTCATTAGAACCTATAACTTAAAGTTAACTATGCTTAAAAGAACTTAAACAAAAATAAAAGAAAATTAACAAAAATCCCATAAGACTGAACAAAACCAATTACCACATTACTACAAGATTGACTGAAACAAACATGCTTGGAGCTGTTTGAAGAACATATAGAACACTTATTTAGACATATCTTATAGTATACGTACGTAAGCAGATGTATGGAAGAGCTTGTAAAAATAGCTTACGACCTATTTCCTAATAGCTCTTTTTTGCTTATTTCAATAAACTTGATAGAGACGCTTATGAAATAAGCTAAAAAGAGCTTAAAGGAAGATTATAAGCTCTCATGTGATAAGCGTTTATTAAAAAAGCACTTAAATAAGCTATTTACCCAAGCGTGTACTATATCAATTATGCAGTCTTAACAATTACAATAACCAAACTAGAGCAATACTTAGGTACATAGTGGACCAAAAGAAAAAATTAATTACAATGTGCCAAGTCATGTAAATCTTATTCAGTTGTGGCACCTGACACTTCAATTATTTGAACTGCTGCTCAATCACACTGCACAGCAATCATAGAAGACATGTATTTAAAATCTAAAATCATATGTCAATTACTCCGAAACAAATGGCAAATGGACATCTTTTCTACTCTATTTCATCTACTGAAATGCATATAATCTCTCTGAAACTCACTGCCTGTTCAGTCCTACCTTCCCATTTATGTCTATAAATCTAAATATCCACCATTTCCATATGATTGTGCCACCAACTTAAAAAACATAAAATAAAAGAAAATCATAGCTCAAAACCTAATACTTTTCTGATTTGACAACATAAGCCAAAAGGGAGTACTATCTTGTAGTCCCTCACGAAAAATAAAGTCTAGGTTAAAAACAATTGACCCAATTGGAATTAAAATGTCGAAGTTTGAATCTGAAGGTTATAACTTTGCACTTACGAGAATGCGCTCCTACGACAGAGCTTCACTGTCTCACTGGGTTGTGGCGGTAGGTTGAAATGGTTCAGAAGCAGAAGCAAAGGTAAAACCCTAAAACAAAAGCCCCTTTTAATTCTGTTTTTATTTTTAACGGGTCAGACTTCGGGTTAACCCGTCCAACCCACATATTTGACATTGGAGTCGAAAGCCTATACCCGTTGTTATCATGAATGAGGGTGCTTCTTTTTACACCACAAAAAAGTTTAAAACATTTTGAAATCCCCAAAATACACTTCCGGTTCCCCTCTCAGCAGTAAGCACCATTCTTTTGGAATACCTTCGCCTGCTATCGTCCTCCACCGCCAAACACTCAACACAGTCACACCCCTTTCCCTCTCTCTATATGTTTTTGCCTCTTTTGAAATGTCCAAGGAATCATTTGTTTCTGTAACACCTAAACTCCATTCAATAACCCCTGCCTCATCAATCCTCTTTTTCCTTCTTCTACTAACCCATCAACCTTCTTTCAACTTAGACCCATTTCTACAACTTGTTCTTATTCAAAAGTCAAAACCCCATCACTCAAATCCTACCCACTCGTGAAAACCATAAAAAAGGTAGCTTTTTCACAAACCAAGAAATGGGTTTCAAGTTTCAGAGCTTATAGCGATGCAGATAAGCCTGAACACGGGTTTTACTTGCAAAATGGAGTGTTGGGTGTGGCTCTGTTGAGCATAACCACAAACGCCAAGGTTCAGATTAGTCCATTTGTGGCTACATTAGCGACGAATCCAACCTTGGTTTCAGGGTTGGTAGCTTCAGGAAATGGGATTTGAGGCTCTTTATTTGCATCTCGAGGGATGTCGTCGTCTCATTCCGCCCTCTGCACCGCCCTCACGACCTCAACAACCACCATCTTTTCGCCAAATGGAACGTTTCATTTCTTTTTAAAGCTTTGCTCTTTTTCTATAAATTGAGCGAGCCCCTGGTACAGGGCTTTACTTTCCTTGAACCTTCGATTTTCTTCTCTCTCAAGCCCTTTCTAGTCCAAGCTTTCACACTTCCTTTCCTATTTGAGGTACGCCCTTCTCATCTCTTTTTTTCCAGTTTGATTTCTGATTTTTCATCCATGGAGACTTCATTCGAGGTATCCCAGAATGCCTCTTCTGGGGTTCAGATCGTAGAGCCTGAAATCAATCCGATTGGGGGCTCGCCTCGTCCTTCTCCATCTTCCTCTCATGGTGGTGGCGGTGCTAATGGTGCCTCCACCTCCTCTGATGAGAGTAGCTCCACTATTCCTAATGCCATACCCATCTCCAAACGCCGTAAGCGTACCAATAGGATGCCTAGAGTCCCATACCCAGATATCACTATACCTGGGTATTTCTGGGTAAGGACGGATGCGGGAGCCTGTCATTCAAATTTTAGGGATTCTGAATCCCTGTAGTCCATGAAAAACAAAGTTTCTTCTTCTAGTGGCACTGTAGAATGTTTGCCGTGTTCTGAGAATGTACACGTCTTCCTTCATGCTGCTCCAGATCAACCTATTTTCACATATGTATATAAAACCATGTTTGAGCAGATTGGAGTTACCTTGCCATTTACCCAATTTGAGTGTGATGTTTTGAAGATTATGAATGTTGCCCCGACTCAACTCCACCCGAACAGCTGGGCCTTTTTAAAGGCTTTCCAAATTCTTTGCGGACAGATAGGAATGGTGGCTACTGCTCCTATATTCCTCTACTTTTATAAAGTCAGGTTTGGGGATCGGGTTGGTTGGATCTCCCCTAGTGGGGTTGAGGGGAGAAGAATCATTGGGCTCTACAAGAGTTCGTACAAATTTTTCAAGTCGAATTTTTTCAAAGTCCGACCTACTGTAGGAAATGAGTCCCTATTTTATGACTCGGATGGAACCTCCAAATTCCCTCTTTACTGGCAACCCCATCCCACTAAGTTTTCTAGCTACGACGTTGGTTGCATGACAACTCAACAAAGAGCCGATGTTGAGCTCCTCAAGCTCTATCCTCGGCCATTGCCTTGTGGGAAACTTTTATTGCTTCCCAAATCGTCAACTCGGTAAGCCGATTTTGATTGTAAGTAGCTTTTTAGTGGGTACTTTACTTACCTTGCAGTATACTTGTATCTGACAGATTTCCCCTTTTTAGTGGTAATGGAGGAGTTCAATTATAAATATTTGATGAAGAAGTCGGCTAACCAAGTTGCAGGTGGGTCATTTTCGGTTGCTGAAGCTAAGGGGAAAAAATAAGAAGGTTACTGATGTTGCTGACCCGAACACATGCCTCTCTAAAAAGACTCGAGAAGATTTGCAGTCCGAGCTTCCAAGGAGAAGTCCTTCTCCCCTACTGGTTGTTGAAGAAACTCCCGCCACCGAGAGGAGGTAGGGCAAGGCTCCTGTGGTGGCCGATCTTACTTCGGACACCAAATGGTACAACGGGAGTTGCAACCCGGGCTTCGCCTCTCTTTGGGGTAGTGAGTTTAACCCCTGTTCGCTCATCGACGGCCAGGTACTCAAACCCGCTGATGCTCGTCTTTTGCTGGAGCAAGGGCCTGGTGAAAGCATAGAGGCTGCTACTGCCTATGCTCTTCGGATAGCTTCGATTACCTGCTTCTGGAGTCACCAGTTCTCTGAAAACATCAAGAGGATGGAGGTGATGAAGGCCGATGCCGCTCGTGCCCTGAAAGTGAGGGATGAGTTGGCTCAAGCTGTGGCCAAGTGTGAGGAGCAAGCTCGGGTCATTGGCCAGCTAAAGGCCCAAAAGGTGGAGCTGGAAAAAGGCAAGACCGCCCTTCAGACCGAGCTGGATATATAAAAAGTCGAGCGGCTCAATCTTCAGAAGGCCGCAGAGGGACTTCAAGCCAGAAGAAGGCCAGTCTTGCGCTGCGGAAGTCGCTAGAGGCCGAGAAGGAGGCCAATCTCAAGCTCAGGTCTGATCTGGCTGAAGACGAGGCTTCCATTATGAAGGAGCACGTTAATGGCTTCTCCCGAGTCGTGAAGCAGCTTCAGCGCTTCAACCCGAATGCTAACTTCTCCCTTGCTGACGTGGACAAGGATTTTAATAGAGATGGAATTCTAGTTCCGTTGTCCGAGCTAGAGGATGAGGAAGACGAAGCTCAAGACTGGGAGGGTGAAGGGCAAGCAACCGAGGAGGGAGCCAGTGGTGAAGGCGAAATGGGCCTACCTGACCAATCTTCTGTTATACCTTCGAGTGCCAAGGATGACCCAACTCTTGAAATCGTTGCTCATGGGGATGCCCATGAGTAACCTAGGAAACATGTTCCTAGGGCAATGCCCTTTTTATTTTGAACTCTTATGTATTCTGGGATTTGCCCCTTTTTATTAATGAAATCACGTGCTTGCTTACGAGTTATTTTTTACTTAGAAAATTTTCTAATGCCTTTTCGGATTTTGGAGCTCGAGCTTGTAACTATTTTTCCAAGTCAGTGCTCGGCTTTTACAGTTTGGTGTGTATCTCGGTTTACTCGAGTTTTTGGAACTCGGAATACCAGCAGGTATTTACTTTCCTTCTTAGGCATTGGTTGCCTTTTTAGGTTTAGCGATTCGACCTTGGTTTGGTCGATCTTAGCTCGGATACCTCTTTTAGGTTTTTAACTACCTTTAAATGTTGTTTACCTTTTTAGGCTCGGCATTTCGACAACAACCCGGTCGGTTTTAGCTTGGACAACCTTTTTAGGTCTTTAGTTGTTATTTACCTTTATAGGCTCGACATTTCGACCACAACTCGGTCGATTTTAGCTCGGTTAACCTTTTTAGGTTTTTAACCATCTTTAGTTGTCGTTTACCTTTACAGGCTCGGCATTTCGACCTCAACTCGGTCGATTTTAGCTCGGTCAACCTTTTTAGGTTTTTAACCATCTTTAGATGTCATTTACCTTTATAGGCTCGGCATTTCGACCTCAACTCTGTCGATTTTAGCTCGGTCAACCCTTTTAGGTTTTTATCTTTTCATAAATAAATTTTTAACCATAACAGTATTCTTGCCTAACAGCGCAACTGGAAATGATTATATTTTTTTTTTCGGGTGTGCCTCATTAAAACCTTCCTGGCCAAAACCTCGTGGGAAAAAGACCAGGATAGGAAAAAGAGTACATCACCTACTTACATAACCTTAACTAAAATAAAAACTTAAGGTGGGAAGTGTTCCATGTTCTTCGAACAACCTTTCCTGACAATTCTTCTAGCCTATAAGCACCATTTTCTAGATTTTCAACTATTCTGAATGGGCCAGACCAGTTCGCTGCGAGCTTACCCTCTCTGGAGTCTTTTCTGGCGTCATTTTTCAATCTCAGCACTAAGTCACCTTGCACAAATTCCCTTGGCTGCAACCTCGAGTTGTACTTCCGAGTTGCTTTTTGCTTGCATAGCTCTTCTCTGATTTTCACCTCATCTCGGACTTCTTCAACCATGTCAAGCTCAAGTTGGATTTCTTCTTCGTTCTTACTTTGGTCGTGATGCTGCCTTCGGAAAGAGAGTTCGCCGAGCTCAACTGGGATCATTGCATCGGTTCCGTAGGTTAGCTTGAATGGCGCTTCACCAGTTGAAGACTGCGGTGAGCAATGGTAAGCCCATAGGATGCTTGGTAATTGTTCAACCCAAGTCCCTTTTGATTGGCCTAACCTTCTTTTGAGCTCATTTAAAATGACTTTATTGGCTGCTTCTGCTTGTCCATTTGTTTGTGGATGCTCAACCGAGGTCACTTTATGTTTAATTCCGAGGTTGGAGTAGAACTCTCTAAGCTCTTTATCGGTGAATTGCTTTCCATTATCTGTGACAATTGCATAAGGGAGGCCATGCCTGCATATGATGTTTTTCCATACAAAACTCTGAACCTTTTTAGCAGTTATCGTAGCTAATGGTTCTGCTTCAATCTACTTGGTAAAGTAGTCTACTCCTACCAGCAAGAACTTGACTTGACCTTTGGCGACTGGGAAAGGACCGATTATATCCATCCTCCATATAGTAAAGGGCCACGGCGAGAACATGGAATGGATCTCTTCTCCTGGAGCTCGTGCTACATTGGCGAACTTCTGACAGGACTCGCACCTATTTGTCCAGGTAGCACAATCCAATCTCATGGTCGGCCAGTAAAACCTCGCTCGCAGGACCCGAGCTGCCAGAGATAGGTCACCTGAATGCATTCCACAGATTCCTTGGTGCATCTCATCCATTACGTATTCGGACTGCTCCTTTGTTATGCACTTTAGTAATGGCATGGAGAATCCTCTTCTGTACAGCTCTCCGTCTCGGATGGTGTAATGGCAAGATTTTAGATGAATTCTCCTCGCCTCCTTAGGGTCATTGGGCAATTTGTCCGAGATTAAATATTCCCAAATTGGCATCATCCAGCCACGATCATAATGCTCGGTCATTATCACTTCGGCATTTTTTATGCTCGGTTCGAGAAGATTTTCCTGAATGAAAGTTCTTAGCTGGCCATCTTTCTTGGTTCTAGCCAACTTAGACAACAGATCTGCCCGGGAATTTTCTTCCCGAGGTATATGCTCAATAGTAAAATTATCCAATTAAGAAATTAGACTATTAACCATGCAGAGATACCTGGTTAGTTGGGGATCCTTTGTTTGATAATCACCCAAGACTTTTCCTGTTACAAGCTGTGAGTCACTTCAGCATTTTAATTCCTGGACTCCAACTTCTTTAGCTAGCGTCAGTCCTGCAATAAGGGCTTCATATTCTGCTTGGTTGTTTGAAGCAGTAAACCGAAACTTTAAAGATTGTTCCAAGATTAGATCATCAGGCCCTTCGAGAATTATTCCAGCTCCGCTTCCCTTTAAGTTAGATGATCCATCAACATATAGAAGCCAGATGAAGGATTCCGACCTCGGCTTAGAAGAGAGCTCGACAATGAAGTCGGAGAGGCATTGTTCTTTCATCGGCCCCCTTGGCTCATATTGCAAACTGAACTCTAACAATTCTACTGACCAAGCTATCATTCGTCCGGCTAGATCGGGCTTCCTGAGCACCTGCTTTATTGGATGATCAGTTTTGACTATAACTTGGTGTGACTGGAAGTAAGCTCGTAACCTCCGAGCTGCCATAATTAAGTAGAGGGCTAGTTTTTCAATTACTTGATATCGTGTTTCTGCATCTTTTAGGGTTCTACTCATATAATACACCGGTATCTGTTGTTCTTCTTCTTCCTGGATGATTACTACACTGATTGCATAATCGTTGACAGATAGATACAAGTACAGATTTTCGTCGAGCTTAGGCTGAGTGAGGATCGGGGGAGAGGCTAGAAAGAGTTTCAGATCCTCAAAGGCTTTCTCACACTCCTCATTCCAGGTGAACTCTTTTGGTTTTTTCAAAAGCTGGAAGAAGGGTCTTGCCTTTTCTGCGGACTTTGGGAGATAGCAGGATGGAGAAGCTAATCGGCCAGCTAACCTCTGAATTTCTTTCACATTCTGAGGGCTCCGCATTTCCATGACAGCTTTGCACTTATCTGGATTAGCTTCAATTCCTCTATGTGTCAGCATATATCCTAAGAACTTTCCTCCTTGCACACCAAAAGAGCATTTTTCTATATTTAACCTCATGTTGTATTTTCTGAGTTGACTGAAAATTTCTTCGAGGTTGTCGGTGTGTTGCCTTAGGTCATCGGATTTTACCACCATTTCATCAACATATACTTCTAGGTTCTTTCCGATCTGGTTGACAAAGACTTTGTCCATAAGCCTTTGATATGTTGCACCGGCATTTTTTAAACCGAAAGGCATTACCCGATAGCAGTAGTTTACCCCATCAGTCATAAATGTCATTTTTTCTTCATCGGGTGGATACATCCTGATTTGGTTATAACCTGAATATGCGTCCAAGAAGGACAAAACTTTGTACCCTGAGGCTCCGTCTACCAGTCTTTCAATGTTGGGAAGAGGATAAGAATCCTTTGGGCACGCCTTGTTGAGATCGGTATAGTTGGTGCACATTCTCCACTTACCGTTGGCCTTTCTAACCAACACCACATTGGCTAGCCAAGTAGTGTATTTCACCTCTATGATGAAATTTGCTTTGACTAGTTTGGCAGTTTCTTTGGCTACTGCTTGGCGCCTTTCTTTGCCAAGTTTTCTTTTTCTCTGAGCTACAGGCTTGGCTTCGGGACATATAGATAGCTTATGACACATGAAATTGGGGTCTATGCCAGGCATATCTGATGTCTTCCAAGCGAACAAATCGACATTCTTTCTTAAGACCGCTTGAATTTGTTGTTTGAGCGAGGGGTCGAGCTGACTGCCGACCTTAGTACACAGTTCAGCTTGGGCTCCCAACTTGAACCTTTCTAAAAACTCTGTTAGTTCGGCTCTGGACTCATACATCTCCATCCTTAGGTCTAGTTCAAACATGCTGACCGAGCTCACTGAAGTTACCGAACTGACCGAGCTTATTACTTCTGCTTTATCATCCTCGGCATTCTTTGCGATATCCTGATTTCGGGTAACCTTTAGGATATCCACATAGCATTGCCTGGCTATACGTTGGTCAGCTCGGACAGCGACTATATCTCCGGACTCGGCTGGGAATTTCATTGTCAGGTGTGGGGTAGAGACAATCGCTCCGAGTTCATTCAACGTCGGTCTTCCAATAAGGATGTTGTATGACATGCTGGCATCCACAATAACATACCTGACTGATACGGACTTGGAGAGTTTTCCTTCTCTAAACGTTGTTAAGAGGTCTATGTAACCTTGGGTTTTTACTTGCTCCCCTGCAAACCCTACTAGTTTGTCTTC